>JACJUY010000196.1:227739-253847 GCA_014220935.1 Platorchestia sp. MABIK | reverse complement strand
TCGGTACGATGATTTCAGAAACAGAACACAGATGGTCTTACAATGTTGCAAGTTTCTGATACGCACTCGAAATAGCGTATAAATTAGATTAGATTATTAGTTAGTTTAAGCCTCCCTATCCGCTACAAAGGCCATCCAAAGAGAGGAAGGAGGAAGGCACCATTTAGTATGGAGTTTAGGGAACGTGGAATCTACGCAGAAAGGGCATAGAAACAGTGAGATGAGAAAGAAGTTCATGAAACAAGATCAAAGTTCAAGAAGAAAGTAGTAGTTGTTGAAACAAAACAGGACAGCAGTGAACCGAAAAAAGATGGTCCGTAACAGAACAAAAACCAATGTTATTTCGATCAAAAAGGAAGCCTACCTAACCCTCAGCTCGGGCCCTCACATAGTCCCCCTGGGAGCGCTAATTCCCATAGATACAATAGTTGTATCCCCTGAGGGGAATAGCGTATAAAATACAATTAGTAGTTCAACCTATGGAGCTTTACATAAACCTGAAGTGAATCCTTAAACTAAAAGCAGTAATTATACTATAATCAAATAGAGACATATCACAGGTCACTTTTAAAAAGTGGAATCTCTACGGTAATCAAGCGTTACCTTTATGAATGTATGTTATGTTAGGTCCTGTCATAGTAATATCTCTACGGAAATCAGGCGTTACCTTTATGAGTGTATGTCATGTTAGGTCCTGTCAAAGTAATATCTCTACGGCATTCAGGCGTTACCTTTATGAGTGTATGTCACGTTAGGTCCTGTCAAAGTAATATCTCTACGGCAATCAGGCGTTACCTTTATGAGTGTATGTCATGTTAGGTCCTGTCAAAGTAACATCTCTACGGCAATCAGGCGTTACCTTTATGAGTGTATGTCATGTTAGGTCCTGTCAAAGTAACATCTCTACGGCATTCAGGCGTTACCTTTATGAGTGTATGTCATGTTAGGTCCTGTCAAAGTAACATCTCTACGGCAATCAGGCGTTACCTTTATGAGTGTATGTCATGTTAGGTCCTGTCAAAGGAATATCTCTACGGCAATCAGGCGTAACCTGTATGAGTGTGTGTCATGTTAGGTCCTGTCAAAGGTATATCTCTACGGCATTCAGGCGTAACCTGTATGAGTGTGTGTCATGTTAGGTCCTGTCAAAGGGGTATCGCTACGGCAATCAGGCGTTACCTGTATGAGAGTGTCATGTTAGGCGCACTCATGTTTATGAGAGCGCAATTTGAGTGAGGGTTGCCCCAAAATAAGCCTCTCACAAATTATGGTTTTCAGTATTACACACATGATGTCACACTCGATGATAACCGAAGAACAGCACTATAGACAGTTCATTTTCTACAACATGGCGCATTTTAGAACACGTCGTCAGACAGGACACGGTGTTCATGAAATACAGCCCCAGCTCTCTGAAGGGATAGTTCATCTAATCCCCATGAAAATTGAATGTATTAAATTTGCATTTGGACAAAGTTCAAAAAACGCTTCACGTTGAAAGGAAGTCTGCAATTAGCTCAAATTAGCATCTCTAAGCTTATGATAATTAGCATGAAACCTTAAACAAGCGCAGGATTTTCAATAAATTTGCGTCGTCACAGCGACACAGTAAGTAAGTTTACGTAAGTCGAATTGGCTACGCTATATACTAAAGAACGCAGCGTAGTAGAGTCGACTTAAAAGAACTTACTCTGCCAGTTATACAGCTACGATCAAGTAAAGTGCAAGCAAATCCGTCTCCAAAACGACACCGAAAACGCCGGTGGCGGACATCGCTTGCTCGGCACACCGGCCAAGCTTGCAAGAGAAATGGTTCGCATTTCCAGCTTGAAATCAAACTAACTGGTGATGCCCACTGAAAGCGCAGCAATACAACTACCACCGTGTGTTCATTATAGCGACATAGAAATGTATGAAATACAGGTACAAATTCGAGCACAGGAATGGACTCTATTCATAACTTGAATTACTAAAATATAAAATTCCTAAAATAGTATATCTGACGAGTTCCACGAGTAAGAGGTAATAAGTCAGTCACTTTAAACATAGATTAAAGTATAAAAAGTTGTGATCTTGGCAGAGATCTGAATGGAAGTCTTGAGCCAATATTAAAATAAGTAATTTCTTTGGCCTAACAAGGCCTCAAATTAACATACAAGGCCTTAAATACAAAGTCTGAAATTAATCTTAGAGCTAAATTGAAATGCCTACGTCACGCACCTGCTAACCCTTCAGATCTCTCTCACTAGAAGCGCACTACGACATTCTTCAGAACTGCAGAATCACACAGTACTTTGTTTAACCCAACAGTACTCGTATGGTAGAATTTTGACCTGATGCTACGGTGAAACGAATTAGTGCTCAGTGCTACTCTAGTACATGGTCTGATTTTAAGCTCTGCCATTTTACAAACACCTTAACCTCTTAAATTTCACATTACCATGGTAATCACATTCACTATGGTAATCACATTCAATTCAATCAATAATCTAATCATTGTAGTTTGAACACAACGGATTCATACCCATTCAGTTTAAACTCGCTTTTTTAGACAATAAGATGTTAAATGTGTTCCATGATAAAATAAGTCTCACGAACAATTTGTAACAGAAAACAATTTGAATATGCAAACAAAATAAATCAGTATCTTATAACTGTAGAACACAATTTGAATTTGTAAACAAAATAAATCAATCTCCTATAAGTCAAAAGATACGTTATAGTGGCCGAGTAAAAATTAGTCATTCATTTCGCTTGGATAATAACGAGTAAAAACGCCGAACATCAAAGGGTACAAGCATCAGCCTGTGGAACTGCATGAAATGGTTTTATTTTACTGGAGATGCAATTCATCTCAATCATATTCTACGAAGTACTCACGTAAAAGTGCAAGGATTACCAGTCAGTTATAACAGAGTAGGCGCTTCCTGTTATTAATGTCGCTGTACAAACCCCGCGCATTTCAGTAATTTGCATCAATATACAGCATGGATTCATCGAAAGATAACACCCTTTGTTCAGCAAGTCTATCGGAAAATAGTACAGCGGAAACTACGAAGATAAGTCGGATAGGAAATGCTCTCGGAAGGAACTATAAGTCCAACAAAAATGACAGTAATCCTACCGATGTAGGTCCCTCAAGTTTGTAAAAAACACGTTTTTTTCTTGATTTGTCGTTAGAGAATACGACCAATAAAGCTTAAAATAAAACTCCTTGCGGAGACTTAAAACTAATACCCACGGGGACGAGAATTAGAAATAAAGCATGAGATGAGTTAATGACATCCATAAAGCGTCCAATAAAATTATAAAACAAATGCTCGATCAGCATGGTGTCATGCCACTCTTGTTATCGAGCTAACAAGCAGATTCACATTTTGAAGTAATGATTTAAACTAAGAGGAAGTGTGGACAAATTCATTGACGACAATCGTAGTCGGTCAGGCGATGCTCTTCTGTTTCTTTGCGGATGACCTCTCGTAGCCACGACGGATCTTCTGGAGGTGGTTGTCAACACAGGGCAGCAGCAGCGGCAGCTTCAGCAGTACGCACAGCGCGGACGGATACAAGGCATACTGTGGGAGACGGGCAAGAAGTGAACTCGAGGGAAGCGTGAATCAAACAATGGAAATATGATGGCACATTTTTTGAGACCTCGATTTAATTTTTATTAACCATTTCCCTTGACTAAGTTCTGCCATACTCGCCACTTCTTGATATCATTCGGGATTGTCAATGATGCTGCATTGGCATTCAACTGTTAACTTGCGTCTCCAACCCAGGATTAAGCATATTTCTGAAATTAGCTGAGAACTTCAATTTTACGGAGCGTATAGACCACCACGAAGCAAGCCGCGGGAATTGTGAAACAGAACAGCAGTGAAATTTGCAGAAAACAGCATTGATCTATATGGTTATACATGGTTTGTACACGTAAATGTTGCAACATTTTTTCAATCAAGTATCAGCTGTGGAAGTAGAATACCGCTTGTCAGAATCACAACCTGTAGGTCAAACTACAACTAAGAAATATTCGAAGTTTAATAATTATTTTCTCTCAGCATAAATGTATTTTAATTCATCATTGTAAGTTTAGGAATTCATACCATAATCTACTGAGGAAAATTAACTGCTAAATTTTTATGGCAAATTATGATTACTTCTTGAGGTTAAACACGGATTTACTGATTTTTTATTAACTGAGAATAACAACTAAATATGTAGAAAACACTATAATTTTTTCATTTAAGTAATGAGTGTAAACAAACTGCTTGATTGTGCATGATAAATAATGATTTTTAAATACAATGGAAGGCTTGTATCGATATTGGCTATCATGTCATGAAGTGGAAAATCATCATGCATTTAAACTTTTTCCCCAATATAAAATAGTGCTTGAGTAAATAAATGTCACATCCATCACATTACTTGAAGCCTTAGAAAAAGTGAAAGAAGTTTAGTTTAGAAGTACTAAACGCACGGGAAGCTTTCGTCAGCAATGTTCCCGAAAATTTGAAAAAAGTAGACAGTGAGCATTGTGTGCGCCATCGCCACGTGTGGCAGCCTGCAATAAGCGATATTTAAAGCTAATTATTCGATAAGTTTGGCATCCCAAAATATTTGATACCTCATTATTATTTGGTGAATATATTAAAATTTCTGTCAGCTACTCAAAAAGTTGAAGTTTTATTGCGTTCCTTCGAAAATTTACTAGTACTTAGCTCGACTTAACAATTTATTGAATCCGACATTTTTTATGAGCAAACCTGTGGACCGATGGGCAGAGTATTGAAGCAGCCAAAGTAGAGGAACATGTAATTCCACGCAAGGAAAATATCATGGAAGCTGGCGAGGATGAGGCAGACCCAGCCCAGCTTGCTCTGGATGAAAGTGAACTCCCGCCAGGACATGGTAGCGGTCACCGACGGCAGCGAAGTGATGCCCAACACAACCGTCAGACACATCGCCAGCGCTCCTGTAATTGTGCAATGATCGCTGTTACCAT
Organism: Platorchestia sp. MABIK; assembly: GCA_014220935.1. NCBI lineage: Eukaryota > Metazoa > Arthropoda > Malacostraca > Amphipoda > Talitridae > Platorchestia > Platorchestia sp. MABIK. Next base: position 248,842 of record JACJUY010000196.1, on the reverse strand, counting down.
AAGTATTTTTAAGCATAATGAAATTTTCAAAGCAAATATTTACCAAGGAATTAATAACCCTGCAATAAGTTTGACTTGGGTAACGTCACCATTGAATCGCCGCCCTGTTCTTCTTTTCTCCGGCGGTGGGAAAAGCTTCTACACGTTATCTAAAGTTGAATTAAAGACTGCCAGTGTTGGTAGTCGGTACAACAAGCGTCTTGATCGCTAATTTGTGCCATTGGGAATAAAATGCCAGTTGCGGGATCAGCTGGGTAGCAAAAATATCATATCGGGAAAAATGGAAATAAAGGAAGAATGCTAAAGCATAAAGTGCCTTGAGCGAAATTTTTGCCTGAAACAACTTTTTCACCCTTTGAGATTAACACCATGAAACTTGCTTAAAATCTTAATTACAGAAAATATGAAATAACACAGTCTTTTACTTGGCATGAATACTCCAATACAGGCAAGCAAGGTCTTTCAGGTTGAGGCTCTGTATACATTAAAGTAATGAGGAGCTCCGTATTGAGTCACTTTTTGCCCATTGATTACATGGAATAGCTTCTCATTGTTGGGAGTAAAAAGGTACATATTTTGAAAACATACAGCACTATATTAGTTTTGAATCGCTTATCGTGTTAGTTCATGACAAAGGTTTGGGGCATTCTTGTTTCTGGAATGTCAGGGCTCACGCGAAATTCTTTAGATTATTAGATTATTAGTTAGTTTAAGCCTCCCTATCCTCAACAAATGAGATCCAAAGAGAGGAAGGAAGAAGGCACCATTTAGTATGGAGTTAAGGGAACGTAGAATCTATGCAGAAAGGGCATAGAAACAGTAAGATGAGAAAGAAGTTCATGAAACAAGATCAAAGTTGAAGAAGAAAGTAGTAGGTGCTGAAAAACAGGACAGCAGTGAACCGAAAAAAAGTTGGTCCATAACAAAACAAAAACCTATGTTATTTCAACAAAAAGAAAGCCTACCTAACTTCTAGCTCAGGCCCTCACATTGTCCCCCTGGCGAAATTCTTTAGCTAGACAACGTTGACGAAGTGTTAAAGTGGTACTGGAAGCATGTGCTAAAATGACAGTCAAAATTGGCAGTCACTCACATGCTTCATGTCATCAGGAGGGAAAAGTTCCTCAATAAACTGAAGTTATAATGCCTGTCACGTTCGCCAAGCATTATGAAAGAACCTCATTTCCTAAGTTTTTTCGAACGCAGTCAAAGTGAGGAAAATGATAATTTCCTCAAGAAACTGGAGACATAATCACTGTCACGTTTACGGAGCACAATGGAGGAATCTCATTTCCTCAATATTTTGTCGCGCGCATCTAAGGAGAGACAAATAAAAATCCCCTCAAGAAACTGAATTTATAATACCCGTCACGTTCAAGGAGCACAATGCAGGAATCTTATTTCCTTGATTTATTCGCACGCACCTAAGGTAAGGAAGAGCTCGCCGCGCCAGTTGAAGTGGAAGTTGTAGAGCTGCTCGGTCTGCTCGAGCAGGGTGCCGTTCGGGGCCTCCGCCAGCACCCTGATCTTGGTGGCCGGCTCGTACACCCACGGCAGCGTTTGAGGAGTCACGTAGGCGACAGATATGCATGCCTGCACCAAATGCAAATGTTATCACACATAATGCATACATAACGATACTTATGTATATTCAAGCAGCAGGAATGTATTTCTGTTCGTGCACTTGCTGAAGTACGTCCACTAATTTACAATTGTGAAAAACTACAGAGAAGTAATTGAAACTGTATGGCCCTATGTAGCGAAGTTCAAAATCCTCATGTTCTCACTCACCGATTCTAGACGATGACTCAAATCAGTATGTTGTGTTTCAATTAGTATAATGGATCTTTACTTCGATGTTACTTACGTGTGTCACTTGGAACGAATTCTTTTTTTATTCGTTTGTGAAGCTAATTGATCAGGCCAGCGACTGGTCTTAACGTAACATTCTTTACAAGCTTTAGAAAATCTAACATTTTTTGTAAGAATAAGCGAAAAAAAACTGAAAATATCGTACAAGGTTTGATTACACAAAAATTCTGCAATTTTCTCCGCGGAACATCTGTGATTCTCGTCACCCATGCAAATGCAGCCTTTGCACTGGGCGGATAAAATCAAAAATGCTCCAGTGAAAAGGTTAAACTGTCTAAAGAGCGAAGAACATGAAGTTTAATGCTCCTATAGACATAGACCATACCATATCCTGGGCAGCACTGCAAACAGGCACAGAACACAAAGAGTGCGCTATATTGTAAAGGTACGAAAGAAAAAAACGTACGTGAGTGGCAGCCAGTCCGAGCATGAGTAAGCCGAGCTGTTTGCGCATCCTCAGCCAGTTGTCCAGCCAGTTGGGGAAGCGGCTGAACTTGGTGCCGCGCCACAATTGGAGGTACGCGGCCAGCAAACCTTATGAGACACGAGATATTTTCGATATAGGATTTGTTATTTAAATCAATTAGACACATGTCTCATGAATTGAGCTTTCAAATAACCTATAGTTACTGCCAGACGCGATGACGGTTATTTTTGCCCCTGCCAGTACCATTTCATCTACTTGAAGATCGCCTAATTTTCACTGATCTAGTGGTTGTACGACCGTGAGGATAAGGTTGAAATCAAAAGTTTCCCATCCAGACAAAGAAATGCAGTCGTCGTACTAGGCTTTGAAGCCACGATCGCGAATTTGTTGTTCTGTTACGACCGTATGCTATCCAGGGGCCAAAATTTATTTAAAGAACCAATGTAGTAAGAAAACAAGGGGACTCATAATAATGCGTTTCATTCATTGAAATTTGCCAATTAATACAACAATTGAAAATGTCCTGTTTAAATAGTTTGTAATTTGTTGCAATTCTAATGGAACTTTCAAACGTATTCTTCTAATGAAATTAGGGTTGTCAAATTATTCATAACACTAAACCGAATAATAACGCACCATCAAAATATTTTCCTTGATACTACGAGTACATACGTTCGCTATCTTTCATTTTGCCTCTGACAAATGAACATTAATATCGAAAAACGTTCAGTAACGCACGTTGGAAAAAGTACACCAGCAATGAAACCTTGGTATCGCTACCCCCTAACATCTAAAGCAGTCGTTCTTAACCTGTTTTCTCCAATTCCCCACTTTTTAGTGGGCCAACTCGCCATTCCACACCACAGCATCTTCCTTTTACTTACCTATAACATTCTTAACCCAGCAGTGTTGTCACTTTTACCCGAACATGACATGCAATATCTCATTATGGTTGTTTTTGCTATTAAAACCATCTGTTAATGGTTGTGATTTGTAAAGCAAGTCAACATTTGGATGTACTGTATTAGATTTTGAACTACTATCGATTTTTTGTGGGTGGAAACAAATGCACGAGATTCCCCCCCTGGCAACTCCGCCATTCCTCACCAGTGGGGAATTCCTCGCAGGTTAAGAACCGCTGATCTAAAGCATGACAAGAAACAGAAAAATGCTAAGAATACAAACAGAATTTTCAGTTTCATAGTAAGAAACTTTGACTACGAATCAGTAAATGTTACACTACCTTTCTTTAGGTTCTTGCTTGACTACATCTAGAATTCGCAGTGCAACTCTGGTCCTCTGCCCTACGACTACATGTCATTAAAATGAGGAGAATCCAGCGTGAAGCTACAAAAATTATTCCATAATTCAAAATTCTATAATCTCGGCTGCGAGCTACGTCTTTAACTAAATAAATTCATTTACTTGAGCAAAGACGGATGCAAGGTCAATTAATAGACCTTGCAACGTACAAATACTTAATGGCTCTCTTCATATTAGCTCAGAATTACTATTCGATTCAAAGCACAGTGTCCTAATCAGAAAATAAATGCCGGAAATCAGCAACCGAAAACATCGCGCTAGCTCGAGGTTTAACATTCTTGGCATTTGAAATTGCCAGAATCTGGAACCAGCCCCCAAAAAATCTTCGCTCTGCTAGTACGGTGAATACGTTTAAAACTCGTCCGAACCATAACTGGGTGGGTATTCCCCGAGTAATCTATAGCATAAGGGTGAACCAGAATTTTATGTAGATTTGAAGAAACCATTCTTTGCATATTTACTAGGCCTCAGCGAAAACAAAGTTTCTCTATGAGATATATTTGCGATTCCTTTCGCAATGTCTCTTCTGATAGAAATGTCATTTCGCGAAAAATCCGTTGATGGCTGTAATGTTCGTAATGATGCTGAAAACACTTTCAAATCTCAGAAGGCCGTGTATTATGTGTACAAAGGCCTTGTATTGTGTGATTGTGTTAATTTGAAGGCACTGGTGCTTGTGAGGGACAACTGATGGCTGGAGACGTGATTCTGTGTTGCCTATGCGTGACTGGTGTGTAACGGCCCGGGACTTGGGGAGAAACCCAATAATGGGTCACTTGCCTCGCTTCTGTTACCATTTACCCTTATTATCTTTTCTACTTTACCCTATTCTTAATAATCATGTAAAATTTCGTGGGTAAAACATAGGATGAAGAAAAATGAATATTGTGGATATGGGTGTGGAATAAAAATTGGAGGAAATATTTTTCAGGGCTCACAATTGAGAGATTTTTTCCAAAATTAAAACAAATAGAAAAAGAAAATAAAATTTTATAGTTCAAAAATTAATTGCAATGTGTACCTATCTTTCTAGTTAGTCCCAGTAAGCCCGGATGTTCCCAACTGAGTGTAAAAAATAACTTTTTGTTTCAACTAAACGTCAAAAATAATTTATCGCCGAAGTTATTTCAGGAAAAGAATGAGCGACTTGGAGGAAATCAAACTGATATCACCCAAAAAGGCAGAAGGGAACTTCAAGAATTAAAGGATTTCTCCACCAATAAGTCAATCTCGCAAACCACGACAGTAAAAACCTCAGCCTCGAAAGTAGACTTCTTAAATTTAAATACGAGGACTAGTAACGCTCGTATACATTTCCCACCGATCATGGTGCTGAATTTACTAAGTCTTCAGGTAATACGCATGACAGACGTGTATAAATCAGAGAATCTGCGATGGTTGTGAGAGTGCAGTATTGAATTGGTCTCCGTAGAATTTCGTATCATGAAAGCAAAGAGGTCGTAAATGTGAGAAAGTCCACGGTTCTCCAATGTAACATTTCAATAATAATGAGGTATTTATGTGCATTACGTAGTATGCTTATATAGTATGAAACAGTACGTAGTATGATTTCGCTTTACGCCTAATAAATGATGATTGAGCATGTAGGTATTGTGGAAGTTTTAATGTTACTTGAGGGACATGTTAGGATGAAGAATTGGTCATTCGGCCCGTTAATGCTCAGAGTTTACAGCTGTATCAGTTATTTTGTTCAATAATGTATTTTATTCAAGTACGTTATCGGAAAAAGGGCGCAAGACAACCCGGAGAGTTTTGAGTCACTGACATAAAAAACGCTTTACTCATCGAACACACGTCTCCAAAAAAATGGTTCCAGTACTGTAAGTAAGAAAATAGGTCGAACAAAGGCAAGTACCCTTTCGTAATAATTGCTCCACAGATAATCGTGTTTCCAGTGTATTAGAGTGTCTCTCTGTAATTTTATTTGACTTTAACTGTGGAAAGCGAGCGAAATCCTCGAGAGTAAAACGCAGATTGTCGCCGCTTCCTAATTCTGAGTGATGTAAATTGAAGCGAAATGGCATCATTAGTATGTTGGACATTCGTGCAAAGTTGGCTACTGTGATATAAGTGAAAAGTAGCGTACATCACCGTTTTCAAGGCGTGGCAATGAACAATTGCCTTTACATGACATAGATTTACTCATAGACCACTGAAAATAGAATCAATGCACTTTTATTTTGCGAGTTTTGTGGATAATATGGTTCTCGAATGAACACTCGCGAAACGTTGTAAGGTCCTGAAAACTGACGCTGAAACCAGTGTCCCAACAATGTTCTTTTTATCATTAGGTGTTGCTGGCATTTAATGAACTACGATACAAGTTGTTCATTGGAGCTTTTTTTACCATAGAACATAAATAAACATAACCTGTATTACCCCAACCTTTGAGTTGAGTTTACTTCGGCCATCGTCAAGGACGATGAACATTTGCTACAGAACCCTCATGTAGTACAACCGTGTACCTAGTTTACAGAAGATTTTTTACGTTGTAATGTGCATGTAATTTTGCCTGAGATTAACATTTGTAAAATTCTTTCGTGTAATAGATACGCGATTGTACGTTAATTAAGAGGGTTCGCAAATATTTCTCCGTCCTCAACGACGGCTGAAACCAATTCAAAATAAAGCGAAAGTAATCCGCCAAGATGTCCTCTTACTTTTTTTCTAATGTAAGTTTATACAAAAAAAAATTCAAAAGTCGAAAATGGGGAAAACAAATTGGAAATTCCACAGCCACAATAGCTCTGATCTCAAGAAAAAGAAGAGTCTAGCTATGCACAAAGCATATTCTCAGTTCTCATACAGGATATTCCACACACAAACACAGCTTATTACAAAGAAAGACGAATAAAAGACAAAAAAAGTTGGCGAAAAAGGAAGGCTGAAAGAAGGAAAGTAGGTACGAAAAGATAGAAATCACCAAAGCCTATCTATAGCATGAGGTGATTCAACGCTATCTCTCTATCTCTCAACGCTCATAGCATTCGACATACATAACTAATGAACACAAACACACTGCATGTTATTTAGCTTTCCAGGTTTCCAGGTCCATTTGGCTAAATTAGAAAATTTTGCGAAATTATTATTGAAACGCCTAAAACTGATGAAATTTTCTGTGCGTGTCTTGTTAACTGTATGTTGAAATAATTCAACTCATGAAAGGCAAAGAATTCAACTCGTAGTTATCGCTAATTGACATTATATCTAGTATAATATGACGCTTCATGGCTCTAAGGTTAAAGCTAGATTGGAGACAACTGAACTGGAACCGAATGAAGTGGAGCGCTACTCGTTTTGGGCAGTTGTGCTGAGCATTGGCCTTTTAGAGAAAAAGAACATCACAAAGATAAAGCCTGCTTTACAACAAATCTAAAACCGCCATAGCAACAGCCTCCCGTGCCAGGTTTAGCAGGTTCTCCGCAGAGTAGGTGGGGCTCCCAGAACCAGCTATACTAAGTAGCCTAGCCCTCAATTTCTGAATTAATGTGATATTATGCATCAGCGGTCAGAGACACTATCAATATGTCTCCCAAATTCCACGTTAGTAACAGTCCGTATCTTCATCCCGCTCCTTACTGCGGCGAGAGGAGTTAGGCGTCACACTTAGGACTGGAAAAATCCCGATCCAGTACTCGTGGTATTTTCGCCTCAGAATAAGCAGCTCCTCTGGTGATTAGAAACCCTGATGTGTTGGTTTGATCAAGTTAGAGCAAGAACTTTATTTATCCACTCCCTCCCTCCCTCCTTTCGGGTTAAGAAGCAGAAAAAACTTTTTGCTTACAAACAGAACAGTAACATCACAGCGAAGTCGTCACTTTATTTAATGTTACCCAATAAGACAGTGAAATCAAATATACCTATGATTGGCGTTCAAATTGAGCTTGCCAACAAAATCAACGTCTAAGGTACTTGTACAGATACTAGTCTGGTAAAAGTTTAGTTGAAGCGTTAACAGAAACGAATGCCGTTGATCAAAGGAGCTCTAGCTCGCACTTCACTCAGAATCATGAAAAAACTCAAAACAAAGGTTACTACACTGCCTCAAGTTCAAGAAAAGCTAGATAGGTACTCTCTAGATCTGACAAAACGGGGACATTACACCATAATTTACACATAAAATAGGTTGGGACGTCAGTTTTGCGGCATGGGTTCCGTTAAAATGCAGTGTGTCGTAGTAAACTTCTTGCTCTTTTTATACTGTACACTACCCACCAGGCAGGTAGCAGAAGGCGAGCGTCCAGAGAGCAACGATGGCGATGACCCTGTTGAAGTTTGTGTTGAAGAGAGTCGTCCAGTTCTGAGTCCAGTCTCCGCTCTGAATGTTGCGACATATCTGGAAGCTACGACGAGAGCAGTCGAGTTAATGCATCTTTGTCTAATTCTAAAGAACATCTAACAAGTTGAAAGCAATTTCAAGGGGGAAATGAAGCAGTTTGCTAATTTTACACGCAAACTAAGCTGAAATGTTTCATACACACATTCCTTCAAATTGATGTAATGCAAAGAAAATATTCACCCGTAAACATCCATCTTATGGCACACGAAAAAACGTAGCTGGAAAATGCAAAGAAGTTCAACTAGAACATTTCCTCGCTGGAATTTTTCACATCGTCAATGAATGAAAACTAAATAGACGGAATGAAGTTTACTGTTATTAAAATCAATTTCGTAGGAACACACGTGCAATATACGATACCTGAAGAGTGCGAGGATAGACACAAACACGAAAAGACCGAAGACGACGGCGACAGGCTTCTTCCATGAGGGCATGAGCTTCAGTGGGATGTCCTCGATGTCGCGCGCCGCCTTGATCCCGCCCCAGTCGACGGGGGTGAACCCGCAAGCTCTGACCACCAGCGCTACTTTGGCTCGCGCGTCCGGGTCGTTGCCGGCGATGAACACCTGAAGAGTGAACCATGAATTTATCCTAACAATGATGGTTTCATGAGTTTTCAGTGAATGAAATATAATGAATGATGTCGATAAATGTTCGAAATGAACCATGAATTCATCCTAACAATGATGTTTTCATCAGTTTTTAGCGAATGAAATAAAATGAATGATGGCGATATATATTTAAAAATAACGATGAATTCATCTTAAGAAGAATGTTATCAGATTTCAGTTGGAGAAATACTATGAATGAAGGCAATGAATACTCAAAATTAGAGATGAATTCATCTGACGACATGACGAATTAAAATCTAACGACATTCGTCGCTAGGGTTTAATTAATGTTGTAAAATTGCAGGTGATAAATATCAAGCGAGAAGGATGAACTCATCAAACAAATGATGTCATCATTAGGTTTTAATAAATGTGATGAATACAATGGCACGAAATAGGCATGTCTCATTCTGGTGCAGGTGCAAGTTAAATCTCAATATAAATAGCTCTCAATGCAAAATATTACAAATAGCACAATAACTCATTTAAAAAATATAGAAATGGCTTCATAGTTCAGAAAATAATGCATCATTGATTTCGAGTTAGGTTTGTTCCACTCAGTGCGTGCGTAAGTCTCGTGATTGCATCAACAGAACTTCAAGCCTGTGGCTTCCCAGTACAATTAAGGAAGAGACCACGCGAGTCGACTTTCAATGATGGTGTCTTCGTGAAGTGTGATCGCTACATACAATACCATTATTTCACAAAACAAATGAAATGCTATAGAAGCGAAAACAATTTAAACAGTACTTTACTTAGCCATGACAGACATATTTGAATATAAATCAAAACCTACGTTGTGGTTCTTGAACGAAATCTCATCTCTTGTTGAATTCAAGAAGTTTCCACACTTTGACTGACCTCTTTGCTTCCTTGCAATCCGCCGTTTTCCAGAGCATAGGCAGACAAAACATTGAAGCCTTTCACCACGCTGGCTTCCGGAACCAGTCCCTGCAAGTACTCCGCGTTGCTCCGGTAGCTGGAGGTGGTCGTTAAAAACATCTTACTTAAAAAATCATTACGGTACCAGTAACTTATATTGAGCTTTATGCACTAACATTAAACCTTACTCATAACACCATTACGGAACCAAAAACTTAGATGAAGCTTAATGTACTAACGTAAAATTTAAGATTGTATTAAATATCGGCAATACTCAGCTTATGCACTAGTTATTATGAACATGAACAATGTTTTTGACAGTTAATTTGCTCTAACTGAAAATTTGGTCAAAAGTGTCACTTAGACTGTTATGCCAACGATGGCTCGAATTTTGCAGCTTCATTCTGAAATTAACATATTATTTAAAACTCACACTCTGCTAGTCCAACGTTCCATTCTGTTCTTTCAAGTTCCTCGTCTAACACCTCTGCTGAACAATAAACATGCCATTAATAATTGACTTCCTCCCCAATTGTCACGCCACTCCACACTACGACTCGAGAATGAGAAACTCACTGGGCTCCCTTCCTCATTTGGGTGTTGTTGGCGACATCGATGAGGATCTTGCCCTTAAGTCTGGCCAGGGGCAGGTCGTCGTAGTGATCTCGCCCTACGGCCACCACCACCACGTTGCTCGCCGCCAGCGCCTCGTCCTGATGCAGCAAAATGGCACCCGTCTGCTTCACCAGCGCTCTGGGAGTCCAAGGTTAAAGTGTGAGTCGATTCGTTGGTACAATTGAAACTACGTGTTAGACTGGCGATGGAAATGGAGCGGTCCTCTTGGAACAATTCATAATTTATCGCATTCTACGTGCGCAAAGCTCTGCGAGTACAAAGCACCTAATGTAGCGAGTGCTCTGCGTTCTGAATGTAAAAAATGCAGTTACAACGAGCGGCCTGGAGTATCAGAAAATTGCAGAGAAAACACAGGTGATATCCGCGCGCTAAGCACTTCTTTGTCACATAATTCACGCACGCTCTAGCACTGAGCCGGAGCTGCAGTACGACTACAATGATTTAAAATAGATATTTTTATGAACTTAATAAGCATTTTATGATAAAAAAAAAACACAACTACTGTCAGAAAATGGAACGTAAATTGATTGTATTCCCGAAGATTTCCAGGATTCCATGTGAGTGCAGGAGATTTAATCGAAAATCAAGTTAAAATTCCACCGAGTTCACACTAACTACTTTACGTAATGTTCACACACAAAATTAATGCATATATTAAAAATCATGTAATAAATAATAAATTTACACCCAAACAGCCGCTCATCGTATGTCAATCAAGTAGAAAAATCCTCCACGCACTGGACATTTGGAACACGAAGAATCGTTAACAGTATTGCAGACAGATACAACATGAGAAACCCGACTTAGCATCAAGTTGAGCTTTATTTATAACGCTTTTTATTCAAAGACGGATTCTTTAATGTATCGATCGACAACATCGAGGCTAGAAATTAATGATGTGCGAAACAAAATTTTCTGAAGTTAAATGAACCCTGCAATAATTAATTCAATGCTTCAGAAATTTTTGCAGGAAGAACAGCTGATTCTTTGCTGGAAATTGAGTATGAGAATAGTGGAAGACGTGGGAGAGGCCGCACAAAGACTTCGTTAATGCGAGGATCAGGTTGCCAGGGCGGCGCGATGTGCACTCGTTCGGAAACGAAAAATAGACAACCAGACTAACGCGTCAAATGAAGAACGACGTTTGCGCTAAGTTGCGCCATGAAATTTTGAACAAAAAACTGCCGCTCGAGCGTTAAATTGTAGAGCAGGTTAAAATTATAGCGAGTTCTCTGACTCATCCCTGCATCACGCTGACCGAGTTTAATTGTGGCCTCTGAGCGAAACCTCCATTCTTCGTGGAAAGAAACTCGGACATAAATTTTGTTCACAAAAATTAAGGGAGAAAAACCACGCCAGAGGGAATTAATCGAAAAATCTCTAAGTTACCCTCAGAACAGCAACAAAATTAAGACATGGAACAAATATAAACCGAGCCTTCAAGTGAGTGCTCCGTTAACCTGATAATCATGTCCAGTGAGTCAAAATTAAAAAATTGAAAAACCGAGTTGACATGATAAAATATTTCACAGTAGTAGATTTTTCTACTGTGTATCGGTAGGGAACAAGACTAACTGAACCATGAACAAATAGCCTAAATATTCCGGCTTTTACATATTTATATTTTCTCACGAGTGACGCTTGAAACGGAAATAGACATACATTCAGGATACCGGACAAGCTAGAAAGACTTCTCCGTATCATTTTGCAACTTATGGCTACTAACTGACTTAATGTGCAGAATTTTCCATCGTTCCTGCAGCTACTGCAGAGCTGCAGCGTTTAATTGACCAAGAACGCTTGGCTAGTCAAGCACACTGCAATAAAGCTTCACGAACTCGAGCCTTCGACATAGACAGAAAACTCAAATGCTGTTCCTCTAATTTTAGGTCGTAAATGAATACACAAAAACTCAACAATGAAATACCACTAGGGGGGTTTATCATGGCTTTGGTAATGTTCAAATTGTCAACACAAAAAAAAGTCATAAACAAGAAATGCAAGGAATTCATTGTCGCGTCGCTTTTCGTTTTGAGATCAAACTAACACGCTGGTGTTAGACAATTTTGGGCACTGCCTTAAACGGAACAAACTTATTAGCACAATTCAATTACTTTTTAAATTGCAAAGGCATAGCAACTAGATTTTATAAAACGCCAATCCACTTCGATACACATCAACATCAAAACTTAGTGCCAACAGCTTGCGAATGACTTCGGATAACTCAAGGCCAAAATGAGCCAGTCCTGAGCACCGGACGAGTACGGCAGAGGTAGGCAAGCTCGGTGTCCATTTCGCTGCAAAGGTAAACAAAGGCGACGGTATGATTGGGTGGGTAATAGGAGCGTCATGAGTTAGAACGTCTCCTATTGGCTGGTAAGTCTAACAGACGTGAGCTGCTGTCCCCTTTGAAATGAACCTACCTCTAATTCGTTTACCCAGCAGCGGCCCTGTACCAAACACTGGCCCCGCTTGGGAAGTAATGAAACGGTTTCAAAAGGAAATACATCTTCTATTTTGCTACTTCTCCAAGTCACACAGCACTACTACCATACTTTGTTTATTCAAGCGTAAGTTTCAATTTTTACGTTACTACTTCAAGTCGCACCATTACCACATGGTATCTTGTGGAGATGTGAAATTTCCAACTTGATCGTGATTCTACTGTGTGGCACCAGTACTTTACTATAGGTGATGTTCATGTGCGCTTCGATATCAGAATGTTAAAGCAGTTCGCTAAACTGCGTCGTCGCCAGGGTAGGAGTCGGGAGCGTCTACATAAAATTTTGTCAGGTAACCCGACACTCACAAAGAACAAAATTATTTTAGCTGGGACGTGTTGCAGCATCAGGCACATGTATCTTGAACCTTACTTCAAATGCTTCTTTTTACCACCAATTTGTCGAAGAAGTTAAGGACAGTATAATTTTACATTCACGAAATGTCAAAAAAATGTTAAACTTGAAAATACCTAAACTGTAGCATTTTTATTTCTAGCATTTTCTTATGATTTCATTATCGTTATAGATTGAGTAGCAGTGTGTTTTTGGCAAATAAAGAGCTATCAAGTTTCCTTGTTCAGATATGGTTTAGCAGCAAACTACTAGTTTTGCCTCGGCCCATTTTTTTATCATTTTGAACTAAATATAGATAGCGAAATCTCTCCCAACTATTGGTGATTAACATCTCTAGTTTTTGGCAAAAAGTATGCCAGAACAGTCGGGGTTCATTGGTGACGTTAAACTGGTAAGTCAGTGAATGGAAGTTACTGGTTAGAAATGAAGATATCATTTTACTACGTCACTTCAGACCCTAAATATCAACCAAAAGGATTATCAATATTCCTCTTTTGTTCTTGACATTTTTTTCTAAAAATAACCCTTCAACCGAAGTAGCAAATTCAATTTTTCCTGGAACCAAATATTGGCCTTATGAAATTTTGAAGTCTACATTCGCAGGACGTCAGTTGATCAAGATACTGTACAAGTAGATCAGGTGACAGCGGTCTGCATCTCGCTAGAGCTACTGCATCGGAGGGCAACCGCAGGCAGGTAGAACTCCTGCACCGCAGGCAGGTAGAACCACTGCACCGCAGGCAGGTAGAACCACTGCACCGCAGGCAGGTAGAACCACTGCACCGCAGGCAGGTAGAACCACTGCACCGCAGGCAGGTAGAACCACTGCACCGCAGGCAGGTAAAACTCCTGCACCGCAGGCAGGTAAAACTCCTGCACCGCAGGCAGGTAGAACTCCTGCACCGCAGGCAGGTAGAACCACTGCACCGCAGGCAGGTAGAACTCCTGCACCGCAGGCAGGTAGAACACCTGCACCGCAGGCAGGTAGAACACCTGCACCGCAGGCAGGTAGAACTCCTGCACCGCAGGCAGGTAGAACCACTGCACCGCAGGCAGGTAGAACTCCTGCACCGCAGGCAGGTAGAACCACTGCACCGCAGTGCAACCGCAGGCAGGTAGAACCACTGCACCGCAGTGCAACCGCAGGCAGGTAGAACTACCGCACCGCAGTGCAACCTACATCCAATGCGCTTCCATGTGAGCCTCGGAGAGCAGGAAAAAGTGCCTGGGCTGGTTTGCGTGCCCACGGGGCGTGCAGGACATTAAGCAGGAGGCCTTCAGTCCAGGGACTCTGACGTGTCTACGGCTTCTTGAGCAGAGGTGCATGAACTGAATTTAAAAATTACGCCACTCTTTTACAGCGATCTCTAGTCCTGCATCAACGGGAGAATAATAGCTTACGATTAAGAATTCTTCGGGACGCTTGAGAGCAAGGCTTATTTTGTATGCTTTGTCTTGTCTTGTGTGTTAATGCTAGTATGGGCGTGGGCTTGGATTTCAGTAACTTAATGAAGAGGGAGGCGCGATTGCGATACATATATTTATAATGGGTTTTAGAAAATGAAACTTTTGAAGGAAGATTTACAGAACAATAAATACAGTGAACCTCTAGTGAATAAATAGAGTGTACCTACAGTGCACCAAAGGATGAAATAAAAATCATCACTACCCTTCTCACTAATAAAGACACCTCCCTGATCAGTACACTGCTTGTGTTATTGTTCCAGCCGAGTATTCCGGTCAGTCCAGTTCATGACACGAAATTTTTTGCAGTCCAGGGTCGACGAACTATTTGTGGCAGCCCTGACCTATCTCAACAAGCTTTCGTCACTAAACACCTTCAAATCATGTTAAAGGCGAGATGTGAGGCGACAAAGTTGCTGAGACGGTGTAGTAAAAGACACTGAAAAATAGTATACAGAAGAGACTTCAGTCAGCTCATTGAAGGATATTGTGTTGGAGGAACAGTGAAACGAGGCGGGCTCTGATACACTACATCACACTGGCCTCTCCAGTTTCTCTGTATTGGGAACGTAAAAGAAATCGATGCCTAGAATCACGCGCATAATTTTTTTGCGTTAAAAATATACAGCTTTTTGCACCATCAGTACTTTTTCTACGGCTTGCAATTCTGTGGCCATAGGAGAGGGCTAGGATGAACAGGGGAGTACCCGCGCTTGTTACCTCTGCGCTCGAAAATTTAGCTGTGATGACGTTGCACAAATTAAGATTCTTAACAAGTACAAGCGTAATATCTGTGCTCAGTCATTATAGGGAATAAATGACGAAAATAAGAACGTGATATGGATGGAAATAAACGATACAAAAGCAAATAAGTTTGTCTGTTGCAGTGGACATGAACTAAGTGTCAATTTGAAACATTATAGCCAAACACTTGCATCAGGCTTACACCATACTCAAAAAAAGTGCTAAGCTCGATGAAATTCAAGAACAATTGTTTAGAAAACGAGAAGATCAATGGTATCAGATCCGCTTCAGTTTACTCCAAGTTTTCTTCTTCAGCACCTATAATTGTGGATCACATTTCCGAAAATGGGGTCAGTGCATAAAAACGCGGCCAATAACAATTTTTTAATTTCACTAAACTAGAACTGTTCAGATAAGTTTCAAAGAAGGTATTTACTATTTATTAAAACATCAAGTTATACTCACATGTATACAGAATTTCCTGACGAGATTTAAGGTTAACATTTGTTATTCCATTTAAGCAATAGCATAAACCATGAAGCACCATGCTCCTAAGAGTTAAATATGAAAGTAGTTAATAAAAATTATAAATAAACGTTTGTAGGATGAAGCAAAGTTCCTAACACAGAAGGCAATGATAGAGATTACCCCCTTCACATTGCCAAGAAACATGCATGAGTGTGCAGATATAGGACTCATCCGCCGCTTCTGTTTAGTTAGGGCAAAGATCGTAAATTTTTGGCTGCTAGATTTAAAAATTCGTTGGCCACACACCGACGCCAAGTCATCGCGTCAACCCTTGCACAGCTCGTTTTACCTAGCAAAATGGCCATGAAAGCTACTGGAAAAGAATAGGTTATAAGTTAGTTTTAGCCTCCATAACTATAACGAAGGTGTTCCAAAGAGAGAATGGATAAAGGCACTATTTGGTAGAGTCAAGTGCACAAGGAATCTATGCAAAAGTTGTTTAATCACACAAGATCCCCTGCGTATATAGAAACAAAAAGTAAGAATGAATTTTACGGAATAAGAAAAATGTCGAAGAAAGTTGCGGTTGTTGAGAAAGAGGACAGCAGTGAACCGAAAAAGATGGTCCGTGAGAAAAAAAAACTTTTTTCGTTTCAACAAAAAACTACCTAAACCTCAACTTAGGACCTCATATTTAACTTATTCCCTTAGATACAACAGTACATAGTATTCCCTTGAGGGAACCACCGGAAAAAAGGCAAATTGTAGCATGAGGTAAAAATTTGCAGCACGATAGTGCAGCAAGAAGTGGTAATAATATACCTGCATCTCGCTATCTTGAAGAGACAAAAAAAGACTTGCAGCAATAAGATAAACATCAAGGGTGCAGGAGAGAAGATTTTTGTGATCAGCAAACATGGCACAATAATTGACTCTTCAACAACGCAAGTTCATCATCGAAGAAATGACGAAAACTGGATCCATCGTCGGTACTGAGAGGTAATTCTTCTTGGAAAAACGATTCAGAGAAACTTCCAGAAGTGGCAACCCCAGTTTATTGTGAGAAACATTAATGCAGGAAGATCTGGAAGAAAAGTTTCTGAAGGCACAGCAGAAATGTTGAAAGACTGAGAACTCTAATCCAAGATGAAGACACGAATTTGACTTGGAAATTAGCGTTACAAAATGAAATTAACAGAAACACTGATGACCATCTTGAAGAAAGATCTGCACCTAAAGCCCTGCAAACCGGAAATAAACCAGTCAATATCATACAATAATTCGGCGAAAAGGATGAAATTTTGTCAAAAAATCAAAGATATGGAGGCTAACCATACCATCCAATTTAATAAGATTATTTTTAGCAATGAATCTCACATTCATCCCACTTATTTGGATGTGTAACTCCAAATCAATAAAACTATCGAAACTGGTCGAAAACAAGGCCATTCAACTCCTCAAAAGTGACGGTGCGGTGGGGCATGAGTGCCACAAAAATTTATGGCGCATTCTTTTTTGAAGACGAGTACACCAACAACGCAGCAATTGTGTCCAGCGAAAAATATCTCGAGATGTTGGCTGAAAATTTGGAGATGAAGGTACAGAAGACCTGTGGTTTCAGCAGGATGGAGCTCCACCGCACACATCGGGTCCATACATGGAGTGGCTAAATTAACAATAATTTATTTCCCAACAGGTTAATTTCGCACACTAGTTCGTTTCCCTGGCCGGCACGATCACCAGACCTTCCCCGTTAGATTACTTCCTTTGAGGTCATATCAAAGACCACGTGTTCCGTTCAAATCCAGCGACTCGAGAAGACCTCAAGAGAGAAGTTCCGGAAGTGGTAAGCACAATCAGCAGCGAGGTTCTTGAGAGCGTCATCAGAAATTTCGCTGGCCGCATCGAGAAATGTAAGGGAGCTCGTGGCGGGCATTTTGAATTGTAGGTCTAGCAAAGTAAAATAAAAATGAAAAATGAACCATTCTTTCCAATAACACTAGTTATATTTCCCTACCCTGTCTGTGAAAAAGGTTATAGCAATTATAAAAGGTATACATTATTAGCAACCACCCTATACCTCTAACAAGTTTCATTCCTCTCTTACACTGACGAGGACAAAAACTTGCTTCAGAGTGGAGTTCACGAAGGGATTTTGCACGTCCCAGTGGAGCGCAAGTCCTCAACCAACAGCTGAAGGACATTTTCCTTCAGCGCACCCCCTCTACCACACCCCCTCACACGGGGTGATGCATTGATAGCCAAGCTTCGATCCTTGAGAGTCGTCTGCTGTTCCCAAGGCCCAGTGAACAAGTAGCGCCCGAGATTTACGTGCTGCTTGCAAACACCTCGTTACTTTAAACGCATTTTGAGCCGTTGCTCCAAAGTGCACGATCGCCGCACAATGAGGCTTTTGTCACGATCCACAGAAGAAAACATAAATGAAATTTGCCTCAGCGTATAAACCCGCTGTTCAACTTCGTTTTTGCTTCACAAAAAACTTCAAGGTTGTGGTAAGAGCCCGCTGAGGGGCTAAACTTGAAAGAATTCGCTGCTTACGTCAATTCCAACGGTAACTTGCTCTTTTGGTTGTTTCATAGATCAGATCGAACTACGAAGGCATCGATTATGTGGTGTCTTAAATACTGCTTCCATTCTTTCATTCCTAAGCAGACAACTCTTAAAGAGTTTGTTAACACTCGTGAGTTCGAAGAAGCGGAAGTTAGTAATTACATCAGTCAGGACTATTTGAACTGTCTCAACATTGTTCATAACAGGAAGCAAAGATGCGCATTCACCAGTTACTTCCTAATGGGTGTATTCGTACATACATTAATGAAACAATTTGAACCTTTTTACATGGCGACAAAGAAGTGGTAAAGTCGGTTAGTGAGAATTACCGACAGATGTAAAAGTATCACTTCGGAAGCCATTTTAGTTATTAAAATCTGAAAAAAGAAGCAAAAGAGTCTGAAAGCTATTCGCAAAAAAATACATTCCACTTCAACTTCAAAACAAGAACTATAATATTAAATACAATGTTTATTGTTACAAAACTGTACATTTTGGAATATGTGAACACCCAAAACATACACGTGTAATATATTCACCTTTCTTGGCTTAGGTAAGATTACTCAAGTATCGATTGGTTTTCTTTGAAGTTGAGCACTTCATGCTTCACGCATTAACAAGCAATAAGCATCAGACGGCAATTCAGCTGAAAAAATCGATGACGCCTGAGAGTTATAAATCAAGCTCTGTGTGAGCATTCGGTTGCTGAACAGAAACGCCAGCCCAGTAAAGATAACCGCAATTCTGAACTTCTACTAGGAAGTAAACTCCATGAAATAGCCTTTGTTTCAGCCACCTATTGTTGCACATAATTGAGCAAGTCAAGCGTTGTAGGGCTGTTGAGTACTTCATTCAACGGTGTGCAGCCTCCCTCAACAGAGTGCAGCATCATTGAAATACAACAGCATTGAGCACATACTCTAGTAGGTAAAAACAGCACAACCCAAAAAGCATATTAATTTGCAATTCTTCGTTGGCTTAAAATATTGTTCACAATTTTTCGACAGGATTTCATTTCCTTACATTATCTTTGGAACATGCGCACAAATCTTGCAATAAAGTTCCACACCAATATCTCCATTAACCAGAATTGAAACAGGAAGAAGCAAGCAACTGATTTCACAAAGAGGTGCTCATTAATGCTGATTAGAAGTACCTCAACCAAGAGGTATAAAACCATAAGCCTCGCCGCAAGAAGAACGACCAGCCATCAAACAGGTTTTCTTTCATCATTCCAAGACCAGTAATTGGTGAGAAGTCCTTCGAGCCAGGCTGCCTGTCTCCCTGCACAAACGAGGAGTTACATAACACATAGGATGACCTCCCGTTTCACGGACAAGGTCATGGTGGCGGAGGTTCAGGTCTGCGGTCGCTCCCATGCCTCGATGCAGGTCTTCCTTCATTCCAGGGTCAGAGTTCGTCGCAGGGCTCTCAAGGCACCGTGATGCGGTGCGATAATGCGTGCTCTTCCAATTTCCCCGCTCATTTGGAAGTAATCGGTGTATGTTCTCAGAGACTATATGCATTTAAAGCTTTAGCTTCTTCCGCTATTTGAGGCATGCAATCCTTGTTTGACAGCAGGATGTGAGCTTAAATGGTAATCGTAGCTTATCCCAACAACAACATACAGCGTTTTTATTCATTTTACATCCGTTCGCTGGAACTGGACAGCATGGCTTCGAAAACAGAAAAAGTTAAGTAAAGCTGCTACTAGAATCAGCAATTTCGTGGTTACAAATGACATCTCAGGCTTAAATGGTTCAACGCGTTTCCTGCGAAGGGACCCATCGGCAGTCACTGAGGGTATTTTCATAATGCTGCTGACAGAACTGCAGTCCCTAACTCATTTTTATAAATACTTAAAGAAAGCTGAATGAAGGCACAATCCTGTTAATATTTGTTATTTTTAAAATTGCTGACTAAAATTGAATTTAAAATTGAGTTAAATATTGAACTTCAGTTTAACCCATTACAGGAACCGTTAAAAGGAATGCAATGTTACGTAAGGTGAGGAAAATCACTCCAATAAATGTGGGCGATTAACAGTAACGTCAAAACGGGTTTTCGTTCAGATAAAGAACGGAAATGTATTTTAACAAAAAGAATTATCGGACGAAATAAGTGCCTAACTTCGAATAGAACAAAATCTTGTATAGGTATGATCAGGACACGATTTTAAACTGGCGAGAATCCAGACCACAATCATGCCCCATGAAAGAGGGTGCTCATTTTCTATCATATATGTGCGAAAATATGAGCGAATTTGAAACTTTCCAGGAGTTTTAACACAGAAGTCACGTACTCAAATAAGAGGAAGCTGACCGAATGTGGACATCAAAATTAAGTTTCTCCAGCGGGGCACACAAAAAAAATTGGCTTCTCGTTATGCAAATATATCCGTTTAGATTTTGACTGTTTCCGTTGTTATCTGACCAATTTTGAATGTTCATCAACGCCGCAATAAAACTGTTCAGTTTATAATACTCCGGAAATAATCTAGAATATAATTTTTGCACTCAACATACTACATTCAGTGTTCACTGTACTGCAGCAGCAACTTTTTTAAACGTTGTATCTGTACAATTTTATCCATAATTTACCCAAAACGTCCACAATTTTCGAGCGGGTATTAATGCTCACAAAATTGTTCTTATTTCATCACTTATTCAGTTTCCACATCGTACTTTTCATTTGAATGGAAATTAACTAGAGCGTTGAGGCGAGTGCACAGAAACCACGAGTATCTGGGATGGCCGAAGAGAACGAGAGGTAACTCGAGCTCATCACAGGACTCATACGTGCCTGAAGAATACAAAGGCTCACGTCACGACATCCTTCCACAGTTTGGTTATCTGGCCCAGAATTCGGGAAATGCGGTGCCGTCTTAATA
>JACJUY010000196.1:195927-217796 GCA_014220935.1 Platorchestia sp. MABIK | reverse complement strand
AGATTTAGTTTTAGCAGCAATTAAAGAACGTAATATTTTAGAGTTCAATCGACCCAACCGACTTGTGCAAAAAGTGACGCAAATTGATGAAACGACGAGGTTAACACGTTACTTGCGATACGACCCATCGGTGGGTCGTTAAAATTTTTTTTCAACAATCGTTTAAAATTAATGTTTTTTTGTGGACGTAGTTAATGTTTGGTATTTAAAAAATTGCTAACGATTTTTTACTTTAAATTTGAGTTGAATATTGAACTTCAGTTTAACCCATCGCAGTCAACGTGATAAGTCGCAAGAAAAAAAAATTTTGGAAAAAAACACTCGATCTTAAGAGAGGTCGGTTGCATGGTGCGCCGGCCTCGTTCGTGAGACAAAGAGACGAAAGAAGAAGAGAACGCAAGAATAGCTCTGCAATGTCTTGAAGTTGAGAATTAATTCAAACAGAAACTTTGCAGTATTTAAGAGATGCTCGGATGCCGAACGTAACCCATTCCAGACACTACTAAGCCCTTTTCTAACACTTCCATCAATGATCGCTATTTTAACAGCTGCAAAAGAAATCTTCAGGCATGCACACGTAGTTCACAAGTATGCTTTAAATGATCAATAAGATAATCTAATTAGGCTTTTATGTTACAGTGTTTCATAAAAAATACCGATTCTAACCTGGGTGTTTCGTTCTAGTGAGAAAATATGAAACGGGCGGTCAGATCTCGATCAAAAAAAGCGTTCTCAATTTGTTCGCTTTCGCTAAGCAATTCGACCTCTTGTTTTTTTCTCAGCGTTTCTGCCTCGGGGAACTCAAGCAAATGGCACTGCCTCGTCATCATCGCCTTGTAAAGAACAGGCAATATAATCATGAAACATGATGGAGAAAATTTAAAATCTTGCGACATCTAAAAAAGAATGCTAGCTCCAGTGAGATGTTTTAAAGCACGAGCGGCCAAGCCTCGTCATTAGTTCTGATGGGACTAATTAGAGCACTGTGATCCAAGCAGCGAAAATTATATCAAACATTATGACAGTCACGTCGATGGAAACATGAACATAAACAAGTCAATAGAAATGAAAGATTATTCCTTCATCATTTATCGTCCATTGACATCATAGAAATTATGTCGCCTGATCCTTCAACTTACAACAATAAATTAGAAACCCTCGTATTGTTTCTGGAAACAAACGCAAGCGCGAGCTTTTTTTTACTGGTCGTTCGAGTCGCATGTGGCCACACCTACCGCTGGATCGCATCCATGACACTCGCAGGAACCGCGAGACTTGTGGCAGCTTCCACATTTTGCGATCTCGCAATGCGATTTTCCGGAGCTAAACCGAGTAAGTCACAAGAAGAAGAAGGTGACAATGGACCGCTAAGACGAGAGACGAAGGCGACGCTTTAAACGAGCTGAAACCGAATTAGTTTCGCTTCGAGGTGGTAGAGAAACGACTTCGAATTACGCAACGTGACCGTGAAGTTCATGCACAGCTCAGCGTTGTCATGAAGCCGCCAAGCTCGATGTAGCGAACTGACCTCAGCATGACGGCAGTTCCATAGAGGACGTGTGTACTGTACAGAGCGTGCGTGACTGCTGCGCTAGCGGGCAACCGTTGCTGCTGTTGCACGGTCACTCTCACTTGCAACAATCGCGGAACAAATTTGGCTGACGCGGAAACAACACGAGTCAAGATTTGCCGAGACAGTTTTCCGTCGGTGTTAGTTGCAAATTCTCAAGATCGTTGTATTATGTTGCATCGACATGTGAGATACTTGAGGCTCGGTTCATGTTAAATTAATTGCAAGTATACTGATTAGTGTATCCTTGACTTACCTACAAATTACGTGGAAAGATTCTTTGAAACGACGACATAATGCTTAGTGTATACGGTAGTTTGATCTTTGTAATGATAGTCGAAATTATTCCAAAAGGAAATTCAAATAAATGAGACATGTGGATTCAAGAAAGCAGCAGAATACATCAGAATGAAATGTTGACAGTCATGGAAAAAGTGACAGGAACTCAGAACAGCAAAGTCAAACACAAATTAACTCTGAACAATGGAAGTTCGAGCAGACTTGTCTCTTGCACAACATCGATTGAGTCTCTCTTAAACGTTCAGTTCTCAATAAACAATGAATGAATTAGTTCATGTCAAAAGGTAATGACAAAAACTCTTGAGTGATCCAATTCCCTGTGAGATAACAATAGCAACGCGCGCACGTGAGCAAGCAGCGAGCACGCAACGCCGTGGAAGTCCACCCGAATTTTCAAGGCTCGGACGCGAAGTAATATGTAGTTGTCAATCGAATGCGTTAATTGTCCATTAATTTTGACCAGTGTCACAAGGTAGAAAAACAAAACCGTTAAGGAATTTTATTGACGCCGTTTCTATTATATTTTTTTCTTTGAGGAACAACGAAAATAAATATCCACATCGCATTGCCACCAAGTAATTTTCTTGAATGTGCTCTGAAAGCCAAAGTAGTCTCATCTGCTTAGTAATCGTGCTCAAATTGCTTATGCTTTTCTACTATTAATACTGTGATGCACTCTGCATTTTAATTGTAAGAGCGTAACCAAGAGTATGACGCAACTCTCTCATGACATTGCGGTTTTCCTTCCACCTCGCATGATGCGAGAATTTCTGTAACAACAGCAAAGAGCTGCGACAGACTTTCGCTCGAGAGGAAAAGTGACACTTTCCATGTAGGCTCATGGCTTGTACTTTCCAGGCGACTCAAACAACCTTTAATTATCCACAAGTTTCTTCATCTTTTCACCGTCGTCATCGTCCAGTAGCAGCCTCTCCTCAAACAGATCTTAATGGACCTCGTAAAAAAATTCCTCTCGGCTACTTGAGAAGAGGTATTTGAACGGCACACACGAAAATTCCACTCAGTGTCAATGAAATGACCTGTCCATCAGTCTTCCTAGCAAAAAATTTTAAGAATGAAGATAGCAATCATTTTGATGGATCTATTAACAGACCCCCCTCACTCTTTCGTATCCTCATTGACAGAAGGAACGTTCAACCTATCAACAATCTCCGAAGGATCTCAAAGACTTTCCCTACATCGCTAATTGCATTAACGCGCGGTTCCACTGACACTCCTATCAACGGGCCCATGCGCATTTATATCAGCTTTCTCAACGTAGCATGCTTGGCTTTTGCCCCTCTGGGTTGATTGGTCCAGCCGACGATGACAAATTTAGCATAGGCAGCCTTCCACTTATTGCTCGGGGCTGTGCGAAGTCGCCGCCGAAAGACAAGCGGAAGGAAGACTTTCTTCTGATAGCTGTTTACTCAGGAATGAGGTCATCGAGCGAATGGCGTGCATGGAATGCGAATCTTTAGCTCCTAATGCAGTTTGAAATTGTGCACTGAGGGAAATTAGATGAATCAAAATATTCTTTCATTAATGGTCGATCGGGGTCTTTATAGTTCATTGAACAACATCTTAAGTGAAATGATAGCGCAAGGAGATATTTCAATAGAAGCAATGAAAATAAGCGTAAAACTAAAACAATCCGAACCTGTAGTTGATGGGGAAAACGACTTATAGAAAATGACAAATTTTTTCGATAAACTGTTAACCTAGATTAAGGAAATATATAAAAAAACAATTTACCTATCCCGAAGGATTCCTCACGAAATTTACCGAAAAATATTTTATCTAAGTACTAGTATGTTTCAGCCCATGCGTGTCTTGATAAACAGAAATAACTTTTCGAGAGCATCATATTGGAAATATTTCCAAAAGAAAATTCAAATCAATGAGACTTGTGGATTTAAGAAAGCCAGCAGAATATATCAGAATGAAATGTTGACTGTCATGGAAAAAGTGGTGACAGGAACTCTGAATAGCAAAGTTAAACACAAATTAAATCTGAACAATGGAAGTTCGAGCAGACTTAATGATCATATCTTGTCCTCCATCGTCTAATAAAGTCCAAATTGAATCAACGAATGTCACCACGCACCCTAGAGAGGAAGGAAACAGATTACGAACGAGCAGGATTTTTTTCCCAAAATCATGAGAATTCTCCATAAGAGACGAGCAGACCCTCATGAAAATTCTTCATAAGAGATGACCACGAAATATGAAGATGCAACTGGACTGCCTATTAACCCATGACATATTCCTCAGTCTCGTGAAGCGTTAAATTTAGGTTTACGTAATTTGCATTCGTGCAAGGAGAGATGGCTCAGAACTCCCACGAACTCCAGAGCAGAGCAGCACCCAAGTGTGGCAAATCCCAAGATACAGTGAAGGCCTTGTAGTCCTCACTAGTGCACCTCCAGGGGAGAACAAAAATCATAATCCAATGATAGGAAGAGCACTTTCAACTGAGAAAAACAGAATCGAAATTTGTTGGTAAAATTTGAACTTTATTAGACAATGGAAAACAAGACATGATAATAATGAAATATTTCCAGCATGATGCTCTCAAGAAGTTATTCTCCAGGGGAGAATAAAAATCGTTCTCCAATAGCAGGAAGAGCACTTTCAAGTGACAAAAACACGCCTCACAGGTATTTCGGTGGGAGGAAAATCAGTAAAGGTAGTGATCAGCGTCGCTGTACACGGCGCACCCACGCCTCCGTGCGCTTTCTACACACCAGAGGACCTTCTCGCGATTGGCTCATGTGACGGATGATTGGCACGATTCATGTACTAAAAATATGACTCCAATAAACTGAGTCGACTTCTGCGTTATTCGAGCGACACCTGCACGTATTTTTGCGAAACATGCGAGTGTTATTCTGGAGTACGTAATGGATCCAACCATAGTTACGCCTTGTGAAAATGCCACATTTTTCAAAGCTGAAGCTCATTTTTTCAATGTATTTCATGCATTTATTGTTAGAAATACATGCAACTGGAAACTTGATATGAGCTCAGCAGCGCTGTGTGCCTCTGATGAGGCTCTCTTCGATGTTCAATTTGAATTTTCTGTGTTTTCCCTTACGTTGCTTTTCGTTGCAACGTAAATTCCCGCAAAGGAACCTTCTGAAGTCTTCACCCATTTTTAAACCCCTATTGAAATCTGTATCCTCTCTACTGGAAGGAGCATCAAAAGAGAAAGGAATCAAAACTACAGGAGTGAATTAGTTATTCACGATACCTTCTTCTAATATTCGAGGACGTATAAACAACAAGTGTGCAAGCAAAAATAATGATTTCTAAATAAACGCCAGCTTAAAATATTAATAGTCAAACGATTTATTCCAAAACTAGGCTTAAAAATATCACGAAATTGAACCAGAGCATTTCAGATCGAACAGAAAAGAAACGTGTGATAAAAAGAACAGTATAATCAAGAGTAGGCGTAAACTGAGAAATGCTCTCACGATGCAGGATTGAAGTCGACGTGGGATCAGCTCAATGTGACGGCGGCGAGGTGTACAAAAACAAGCACTGTTTACGAACAAAAAATGCTTCGCTCGCATCAGGGTTGCTGCTAAAACTTTGTAAGCCAAAAATGAATACCAGACGTTTCGTTTAAAAAAGGCAATAGACTGAAAGAAGGAAGCTTCTCCTAATGAAAATGAGTTAGAACTAAATACTCGTACAACACAATGTACTGTATTGGTTCACTCACGTTCATTGCAGCCGCTAATGTTCGCGTGAGTGATAAATGTGATAGAAGATCGTCATCAATATGTCTTATTCATCTGTTCATTTATTCCTATTATCCCTTGTGTGTTGTACGCGGTAATGCAAAGGTTCACACACTACACACAGGCAGTAGTAATTCCCGGAGTTCCTGAGGCAGTAACCTCAGGAACTTGGATCGGAAGTCTCAGTCATACTTATTGCGAATTCTTTTGTCATTGCGGTCAGCTCATGTTAGCCATCTGAATTTAGGTATAAAATATTCGTTAAATTTTTAATAAATATGGTGAGAAATAGCTAGAAAATTTAAAAAAAATCAGAAATTTAAATTATGCTTAAAATTAGACTAGAAGATATCACAGCGAACTGATGTCACTACTGGGAACACTTCGAACAAGGAATTCAAAATGGATATTCTTGATTTCAGCACGGAACTTGCTGCTGCAATAAATAATAACTTCGTCGGGTAGGCATCGGCATCAAGGTAATTCCAGAACAATAAACACAGAATGAATGGTATACTTGAACTTCTGGGTCAGCTACAAGAACCTTAGACTGTTGCTAACCTTGAATGTGGGCCGTCAGACAGAGGCCTACTTCGCCAGTGTGCAAGAAAACGATCACGTTCCGACAGGTAACGTGTTAAAGATCGTACAAACGATACAAGTGCGCTGAACGTAATGAGCTAACTCCTGAGCAAAGTTTCTCGTTAAAAAATTCGTTCATTAGAGCAAAAAGCGCAATGATTACTATTAAGAAAAAACATTTCAGTAAAAAAATAGAGACGTATGAGAGGAGTGTTATTTTTCTTCGAGCTTGCAAGGAAATAGACGTCAACTTTAGACCCTACTAAAATGTCTTGAAGATTAAATTGGCCCCGCAGTCCAGACGGATGCAATAACTCTGCCCATATATGGAGACGACACACGCGCAGAGAAAGCAGCCATCCGTGCCCGCATCTTGATGAGTCGCAGCAGCAGCGTCGATTTCATTACAAGCGAGTTGTCGCATGAACGGTTTTCTGGAGGAGCTTCCATTGGCTTCCTGAACTTGCGGTCGCGCGGCCAGCGTTGACATGAGCTAGAGTGGAATCTAATAAGAGTTTGGCGATGGAAGTAATCAGGAGGGATCCACGTTTGCTCGCCCCTCGGTGAGTGAAGTTCGACAAACAGGTCTGGTAAAAATCACTGTATTTCACTGTGTGAAAGCTTAGACAAACAGGTCTGGTAAAAATCACTATTTCACTGTGTGAAAGCTTTGAGAGTTAAGCAGGCAGCGATTTCGTTAAATATTATCAGGTGTTGATGCAGTTTAAAATGAACACCAAATGAATTTAAAACGAAGAAAAATTTCAAGTTAATTCTATTTCATTCTATGATTTCAATAACACTGGGGTTTGTGTAGATTTATCAGTCTTTGAAAAACACTGGAAAATACAACAAAGTTGATAAATCCCAAACAAAAAATTTACAACAGACCATGCTATTCAGAGGATCATTTAGAGATTGCAGCTTTTGAATAAAGATAGAATCGAATGTCCATCGCAAATAAATTGAATTGCTGCGCACAACTGAAGATTTAAAAAAATCTTACGAACAAGACCGCAAGAGAAATGAGCAATGAAAAATTCAGAAATTATAGGATTCTATGTTAATTTTAACCTCCTCAAGATAAAAGCACTCAACTTGGGTAATTCAAAACATTCGCATCACATTTCAGACGTACAGGATAAATTCCCTCATTTCAACTATGTGCGGAGGAAGTTGTAAACTTTTTTGCTGCATTTCGAAGGGAATTTGAGAAATTAAATTATAAGTTGGTTTAAGTTTCCTTAACCACAACAAAGGTGTCCCAAAGAGAGGAGAGGAAGGATGAAAGCACCGTTTAGTAAGGAGTTGAGAGAAAGAGTCATCTAAGCACGAAATATGTCCCCACACATGATCCCCTCTGCATAGAACAGTAAGGAAGGAAGTTCATCAAACTGAATAAAAGTTGAAGAAGAAATTATTAGACGCTAAACAAACAGGGTAATGGTGAATAAAAAAAGATGGTCATAACAAAACAAAAAACCCAGTCCATTCCAACAACAAGAAGGCCTACCTAACCTTCAGCTCGGGACCTCCCACCTTCCCCCTGGAAGCGCTTACGCCCTGTACACACAACAGTTGTTTCATGCACCCTGCATGAGGGGCAAAAGTGTGACTCGACACTACACAGTAGTTGCAACAGATGGATTCAGATTGTCATTCTATAGAGCGGACTTCATTTTGATGCTGAAATTTAGCCTTTGCGTTTTTCACATTAAAATAAAAAACGTGCTATTTTCTCAAGTTCGTTTAGCAGTGCAAGAAATGTAATACAGCATCGACTCTATGTAGCCCGTTTCAAAAACCATCACAGCACAGTGGAGTTTGCGCGTTCGCTGAGGATTAAAACTCTTATCTGGAAAAAAATTAGAAAGGGTATCGAACGAGAACGTACGCGACATCATTTAGGATGCACGCTACCGAGCCCATTTGGAAAAAATAATAAAAGAAAAACATTCAAAAAGTAATTTTAAAATGTCAGGCTTGGAATTCGCTGCCAAGTTTGAATATTTACTTGCCAGCAATCGAGCAAAACGTGAACAAGGGTCGAATCCTCGCTTTACGCACTCCACACAAACAGGCTTTTGCGACACCCTAAGTCTAGAGAACAAGGCTTTTAGTGACTACTGATTTTAAGTAGTGCTAATCGAAATTCATTGAGTGCTGATTGAAATTTATTAGGATTAACTATATTTGTCGAAAAATTTCGTGTCTGCCATTTACTAAGAAAATGGAATTTTTGGAGCATCTGTTTTCTTGTCGTATAGATGTATTTGTAAATTTGCTTATGCAGATCATCGCTTTTGGACCCAATGGCAATATTACTATACTCTCGTGAAATAACACAGGAAACTAATCTGTAGCAACTTGAATCCGTCGTCGAATATGCACCAAAACTACCACAAGTGAAGCATTGATTTGGTCATATCATAGCAATGTTAATCTATATACAGCATGGCTCTTGATTTGTAATTGACAAAATTTATATTGCTAAAAATCGAAAATAAAGATGTACAAAATCGCACATTTTCACTTCCAGGAATTCCATATTATGTTTTCCACCCATCATTATTTCTCAAACTTCTAATAAAAAGGGCTATTCAGTAGCAGAAGGGCGCAGTACTATATCTGAGTAACAAATAGAAAAACGGTGAGCTTTTCTTATCTTGCATACGCCGTTCAACAGCGCTTTCTTCGACGATTACCGCACAAGTCATTCATTCCAGCGACGATTCCGAGTTCATTGCCTTGCTTTAACTCGACTCTCAAACACGCGCGGGGGAAAGCAACTGGCAGATGGAGCTTCGCCGTCTAGCAAGAAGGGAAAAAAGTAAAATAAAAGAGCTGAAATGTGACCACGCACTTGTGTTGGGAGATGCGTTGCACTTTCATACGATTCTGTCCGCGCATAAATTTGAACATTTTTTCGTCATTTGAGGGATTTCAAAAATGTGGATGGAATGCACCGGCTGAGGAACGGTTTCTCCGCTTATCTCTAATCCAAGATTACACCCGAGTCAAGGGTAACTCTCGAGACAACAGATGGTGTGAGGTGAAAAAACTTGAAGCCCAATCCGCAGGTTCAGCTGCTGAACCTGCATTGTTAGGCCCTTAATCCTGTTTTTTATACATACAAACGAAGAGTTCGTTTAAACGCCAATGAGAGCGGCAGTTCACACAACGCAGGGCTTGTTCGCTGTGACGTCGGGATGATGGTTGACACTTGCGTGTGTAATGCAAGTGTAGAGACAACTCAATTAAGCATTAGAAAGCGAACCTATACGAAACATATCTGCATCTTGCGCCGCTATCATAAAGGCAGCCTGTCTTTTGAAGGGACGCTCGTGCAGGGGAATGTCACTCAACAGTCTTAGTAGCTATTATAGAACGAGAACAGTGCTTAGTGTCTTCAAATAACCTTCTTTACGCTTGATGAAACGTCAATTATGACAACACGCACTGCGAGCCGAATTGTTAACGCGATGAAGTTTTCTCAATCATACCAAGAACTAAATGATGAATTCACCAGAGGTCATCACGGAACGTTGACAGTCCTGATAAGTGGATGGTGTGAAAAAAATATCAATTCATGGCAGAAACTAGCGAGGAATTATGGCATCCGTCATGGACAGCTAGAGTTGTTAGCGTGCCAAATTATTAGCGCTGGTTATAAAAACACATTAAACCTAAAAAATACTCTTTGAATTTTGTTTCTAATGTTGAGCCATGGCTAGATGGACATCCGCAGAATGAAAAAAAAGGTAATTTATAAATGTCGCGTTAAATTAGTTAATTTCAGGATATATCCCGTGATATATCAAGAAGAGCTTCCCACAA
The DNA here is from genome assembly GCA_014220935.1 of Platorchestia sp. MABIK. Classification (NCBI taxonomy): domain Eukaryota; kingdom Metazoa; phylum Arthropoda; class Malacostraca; order Amphipoda; family Talitridae; genus Platorchestia; species Platorchestia sp. MABIK. The sequence continues at coordinate 207,758 of JACJUY010000196.1, read as the reverse complement.
CTCATCCTTGTTCTTGAGTCGAGGGCCATTTAGGCGAAGTCGTTGCCGTGCACTCCACAGATTTTTAATGCTTTTTACGGAGGGCTTAAATATAGAGAATTTGCAGGCCAATTCATTTACGGAACGAAATTTATTTGAAATACTCTGCAATTTTATAAATTGCATGCAAGGGAGCATAAGTTTGGATGAAAATAATCATTTTTTTAACGTCACCTAACGTTTTTTCAACAGTGGTTCAAGGTTTTAGCACAATAAAGTTATGTGTGAATTTGAAATGATTTTAACGCCACTTTGTACTTTCCATGGTCCACACGTAAGGTTCCTTCAATAACCCCAGGCCAAATCCCAATCCATACACCGCCTTTTAAGTGCCTCAAACGATGATTGTGATTCCATTCACTTAATACCATTCTTTGCTACAACCATCGCAGCCATTAAGAGTAAGTTGCCAGCTTTTCGTGGAAGAACTAAACTTTCGAAAAGTTGGCATTAATGTTATCCTATGCCCACTTCTTTCAATTTGCTCTTGAATTTTTGTCAATGGAGGCATTGACGTAAGTATTACTGGGCTAGCAATATTCTCTGATAAATTCAAACAAACGTGGCTAAAGATTTCTTCACAAATCAAACGAGGATTTTTTGCAGCATTACGTTTAATCACAGCTTAGAACAGGGTGAACGGTTTGATTAGTATTCATCTTACCTTTGACATACCTTCGTAGGATCACCGGTAAAGTGATTCCTAGTTTGGTGACATCTACCTATCATTTCAGGTAATTCCATTGTAGTTTTACTTTTCACAAACTCTGAAACAATGATGCTCTTTTCAGAATCGGTGCGCTCATTTACAACCCATTTTAAATACAAATCAGAGCACCTCGTTATTTTTTGCCCCGCGAGTATAACATCGTTACTCAAGAGAACATGGCGTCATTTTGCGTACATTGCATGTATGAGTGCGATTTTTTCCCAGCATTCGACTGTGTGGAGTGTCAATATACCTGAGCCCTTTAAATTTCAGATGGATAAATTTATTGTAAATTTATCCTTTTTTCGAAATAATTGAGAACACTTTATATCGTCACTAATTTGACACAAATGGTAGTCGGAGATTTTGTATTTCACGCCTGTTGTCATGAGGGAGTTTGAATACAATTCCGGCATATTGGATCCGGTTCTAAAATTTCAGTGACAAACGAAAGTCCTCTTCGTATGTACACGACAAAAACTCATTAAAAAAAGACCATGAGCAGACAATATTGTGGCGAAGGCCTGCAGTTTTCCAGCGGCCATGATCGTGAATTTTGTGAAAGGAAAAGAGAAGTTATGAAAAGAAGAAATTTTTCTTGTTGCACGGAATTGACGAGTAATCTTTTCCAAGGATGCCACGAGCTCATTATTTCCTACAAGGTGAAGTTCAAGAAATCCCATAAGAAATATTTCTGGCTGTCCAGGTTAAGGAGAAACGCAGTTCAAAATACGGAAACTTTTGAGAAAATTGAAAATAAAAAGTTAATGGATGAAAATGATATGCATCGAGGAACAATTAAGCTAAACCACACACTAGATGGATAAAATACAAATAATGTTGAGAACGCATACTTTAATGAGAAAACGTTAGCTTACATCAATAAAACGATGTCGCGATTTGAAATCAATCGCAAATTATAGTTTTGCCTGATGTTTTTAACCATTATCATCAGTAGAATATATTCTTTACTGCTAGTATTGAAACTATCACGATAAAAAGTGCTACTCAAATTTTCCTCCGAAGAAAAATTAGACGATTCCTCGCACATCGGAAAATCGGAAATATTCCTCCTGGAAGCGCTAATGTCCCATAGATAAAATAGTTGTATCCCCACGAGAGGCGTGAGAATTACATTATCTTCAACCCCTAGATATTATTCAAGCTGAATTATTACATCCATTTTTAACTTAATTCTTGAAACAAGGAGAAGTAAGGAAATAATTTGATAGCAACTCATACCGATACCAGCTTTGGTTCGTTGATTTGTTTGAACATTTCAGCAGTAGGGTGAGTTGTATTTTTCTTTCGTTTAACAACGTTGTTAAATATATTATTAGGAATTTTTAATTATAATTCAATCATAACCAAGAAATGTCGAATATTTCAGGTTTTAAGCTACTACATTACAATTTATTTTAAGAAGTATTCGTATTGCCTTTGGAGCTGGTTCGCACTTGACGAAAAGTCAGCTGGTTAACTAAGTCATTTTACCATCAAAGACCAGGATTAAGCTATTAATTGTGGTAGGGCTTGTCGAATACAACAGAGTTTGACCACGAAGTGCAGTCAGTCCCTGGCAATCCTCTCGTGTTTGCAGGTAACGAGTACTCAGTGGTTAAATTTTTTCGGAAAAGGGCCAAATAAAATAATTTTGACTAGAAAAATCTTGATTTCGCAACTGAATAACTAGGGCATGTCAGGCCATGAACCATAACTGCCGTCGCAAAAAGCAAAAAATATCCGAGGCTTTCATGCACGAAAAGTGTGGTTATATAGGAGTTGTTCATTCGGAAACAAATGATTGAGTCTAAGGAGAAAAAGTGAAACGAAGGGGAGAATGAAAGAAATTAAAAGCGAAAACTTTAATTTTGAAATTTATACTGTAAAACTATTACTCAACATTTCAAACCAAATTGTTCTGAATTAGAGAAGGGAGTAGATTATTCCTTATTATTATCAGAAAGTTTTAGCCTCCCTTAACCACGACAAAGACGTTCCAAGAGGAGGCACCATTTAGTATGGAGTTGAGGGAACGTGGAATCTATGCACAAGGTGCACAGAAACAGTAAGCTAAGAAAGAAGTTCATGAAACAAGAAAAAGTTGGAGAAGAAAGTAGTAGGTGCTGAAAAACAGGACAGCAGTGAACCGAAAACAGATGGTCCGTAACAAAACAAAACCTATTCTATTTCAACAAAAAAGAAGCCTACCTAACGTTTAGCTCGGGCCCTCAGATGGTCCCTCTAGGAGAGTAGATTATACCGTTAGTTAGTTTGCGCTGCCCTAACCACAGCAAATGTGATCCAAAGAGAGGAAGGAACCATTCAGTGCGAAAACAAGGGAAAGATCAATTCACAGGTGTTCCCACAGTATGCGCATTGAAACGGCTAGATTGAAAGAAATTTATTGGACGATATGATATTTAAAAAGAAAATAATTGATGCTGGAAGAAATTCAGCAGTGAACCGAAAGAACAGCTTTTAATGAAACAAAAAATTACTTATATTTCAACAAATGAAAGGCCCACCTAACCTTCAGCTAGAGAACTCACATTTTCCCTCTGGGAGGAGTAATTTTTGTGAACACAATAACTGCACTCCCATTAAGAAATAATTCCGTTTTGCAAATATATTGCAGCTTCGTAATATATTGTGCAAAGGTTATTTTTTGCTAGCTTGGGCTTTTAACGCCTCGTATTAGGGCGATTAAGCTATTTCATTCCGAAACATATCTTCTTCAATAATTAATTAATTTATTTATTCATGTGTCCACGTTACCGTGATCGCAAGCAACGAGACATTTGGAGGAAGTAATGTTCCCTCGTCAACATGTGAATCCGTAGATTTTATGTTTGATTGAGTGTCATAATTCCCTTGCACGTAGGATCATTTGACGCGAGACCAACTCGATTCTCAACTACCCAGAATGATCTGACGCGAAATTAGCTCAATTCCTCACCCCCAAGTAGAAAGGGGAATGCTGCAGGACTTTACAGAACTGTAGCCAAGCTTGTCTAAAATAATGAGTAAATTTCCCCCACATCAACTGCACTCCCTAGATGTTCACTTCACACTCAGGACTCTTTATTGCCATTCAAATTGAAATTCGGTTTATCAAGTTATTTTTACGTACGTCCCGTGCAAGCTCATCAATACAAGTAATTGTTCCGATAATATTTATACAAGTTATCTTGTCGTAACGCATAACTTTCGAACTCACTAGATTGGGTCACATACGAAGAATAGAATCTAAAAAATACCAGCTTTCTATGAAAACACAACTGTTAGCAAGCCATTTCCATTTATTAATACTGAGCTCCTATAAGGCATCGTTATTCTATACAATAGAGCTTTAACTGTGCGTGCACTAGCCTCCCGCAAAAAGACAACATACAATTCAACCGTGGGGATTTTGAGGGGAATTCAATCAAACTCGCGAATCTCGACACGTATTCACTGGACTCGAGAATTGGAACGCCTGGCGGCGGTCTGCGCAGCGCACACTAATTACCGCACCGCTGCTCTCGTTCCGCGCGGGCCTTGGACACTTGTTCTGCCGAGTCATAGACGATATAGAAAGCCGCTCGCTAGGGCCAGTCAACTGACATGAGAAGCTCGTGCAATAATTCGATTAAAGAACACGTTTTGTACACGCTGAAGCAAGGTCAGGGCTGAAAGACTAAACGTTCAGATGAAATCACGGAAAACGCGCGGGAGCAAACTTCTGACACAGTTTCTCGGCTGGTCAGTGAGTTGGCTGTTCCGCGTGCCCAAGGTTGCATGAAACATGAGTATGGAATGGGTACTAGTTTGAGATTTGGTGGAAAATCTCCCTTGCACAAATATTCCCCTTCCCCTTCAAAAGAATTCAGTATAAGCTACGTTAAAATATTATTTGAAGGATCAATTTTTAAAAAAGACGTAAAATCAGAGTTTTAGGAACAAATTTGATGGAAACCCTTGTTACGCGGTGCATAGTTGGTGGAAATGCAAATGCACTACTTGAATTTTAAACCATCACTAAAGCGTGAAATGGTTAGAAATGAGTGTTTTATACTTCTAATAATGACGTTCAATTGTATCAATCCAAACCTTTTTTCGTTCTACATACCCATACAAGTTACGATATCTCTCCTTTACAAGCAAATCATTGAGCGATTGACACCATTAGCAACAATGCCTGTGAGATAGGGATGGTGGTCAAATAGTCGAAGAAAGCGAGTATCAACTGTAAATTAAAAACTGAATTCTCTCTACACACTTATTCATAGCGATCAAACAAGTTCGAATGAGCAAGCAGTTCGGTAACCAACCACTTCTTTCAAACTCGAATTAACGCTCAGACTTTCACCGCTTTAGTCACAGAAGGCCTGACATGCGCAGTTCTGACTCAAAACCCGCATGGCTGGTCAGCTGCTCGGAGATCCTCGTGACCCAACGAAACTGCAAGTTCAATCGCCTATACAACAGGGTCAGCGTCGCCTCAGGGGCGCTCGGTGACGGTTTTTTGCGGCACACGGTGACAAGACGCAAAAGTCTCATAAAGCTTTGAAATATTTCTTGAGCATCTCAAAAATATCACCTTTTCGAAGACAGAAAATTGATGCCCGTGACCTTTCCTTCTTAGCATTATTCGCGCAACTGACATTCAGCACTGCATGGGCGAGTCTTCATGGACGAACAAGCTTCAAAGTAAAGGAGCGCCTGGGACGTCACGAGGAAACTACCCTTACTGGGAAACTCCCAATCGTGGGGGACTTGGTATGTATTCTGGGAACTGTGGACCCGCCCACGTTCACAAGGTAAGTGAATAAATTAGTAAGCTATGCATGCAGCTTTCACCATTCATTAATTTTTATTTTTAATTTTTGCGAAGTCGTGGCTCTAAAGCCTGTTTGATGTTACAGTATTTGATTTATAAGTTATGTTGTTGATCTATTATGATTACACTATGAGGTGAAGCTGAGAGTATATCATCTGTCTGGGCACAGGAAAAGAAACTGAAATGTTCTACCAAAAACTCTAATTCCGTTTCATCGTCTATTTTTGCTAGAGAGCAACATTTTGTCGCCAAAAAATATCGAAACAATGAGCACCAGCATGGCACCATCGATGAAGAAAAAGGTTTATAACGTTCATTAAAATTTCATCAAGTAGGACATAACGTCATTACTCTACGCAATAAAGACGTCAGCACATGTGAAGGAGTTATCAAATTCGATGTCTCAATGATTTAATTTCTCGAATTAAATCAATACCAGCTGACTCAATATCCTGTCGAGCTGTGAAAAAAACACGTCTAGAACGTATTGGCTATTGTCTTCCTACGCTAAAAGATCTCTTTAAACAACAACTCGACCTCCACAGTCACGTCCGGGCGTGGTTGGAAATTTTCATTGTTCACAACACGTGATTCCATAACGTGTCCTATTTTAGATAACATTCATAACATGCTGGATAATTTAGAGATCTCAAGCCAAGAGGTAAACTGGTCCTTGCTTGAGCTAGCGAATGACCGCGAAGCTAACGCCTAACTTCTGTTGGGTTTCCGTCGGAAAACATCTCTCAAGCTGTAAACTAGCACTTTATCCTGCAATGCTGCCAACTACGCTTCATTGTGAATATACTATACGAAATCCGCCTTGACTTTCATTTGCTGCGCTATATAGGCGTTAGTTATTCAATCTCAATCCTTCTTGAATGGTCGAAAAAAAGCATCCTTGCTCATAAAGTGAATATGAAGTTATATTAATATGATATAAAGCTACAGCGTAGCAATATTAAGGGTAAATGTAAAGGGTTAAATATGATAGTTAATTCTGCGTTCCTCCTCGATGTTCAGCACCGATTGCTTTTGAACGTTATTATATCGATTAGTTTCAAACCCTCTAGCAACAACAGAAAAAGTGATCTTAAGAGAAAGCAGGAGAGGTAGATTCTCAAATTCAGTATATAGTTCTATCCCCTTGAGTGTAGTAGTAATGATGTAGAAGTAGACACGGATGTAGAAGTAGACACGGCATAGAAGTAGAAATAAAACTAGAGTAAAAATAAAAAATAACGCGTATCGGAGGAGAATCACTCGAGTATGTGATTCAAACAAAATCGGAGTAAAAATATACATGTAATGTATCATAACATCCAAGAAATGAAAAAAGAAAATGATTAACCTTAATTAAATACCACTGAAATCACTTCCAAAAGCGAAATAGTCAATATTATTAAGGGGATAACCAATCGAATTTAACAATGCTACAGCATCGATGTGTGCGGACATTGGAGGATAAAAGCTCATGAGCTTCACTCGTAAAATTGAAAGCGTTGAAGCCTAAAATTAGACTACACCCTAATTTCACGCTACGTTGGAAATTCAATGATAGAAATCATAAACGTGCTCTGAAATCGGCCATAAGTAATCGATCATTAAAATTGTCTGTTGAGAGATCATAAGAAATAAATTCGTTCCTCACGGACCATTCAACTTAAATTAAATTTGCTCCAAGTCCATGTAGCAAATATGGTTTCATTCGAGATAGGCAAAATTGAACTAGAAAACTCACGTCATTCAGGAATCATTAACGTTATGACCCACGACACTTGAACTTTTTCATCAGTTTTCATGACATTGCCTCTCCGGGGAGTGGCATGCAATAAGCCTCCGGAACGTGCAGTTCGAAAGCAAACTATTTTCTTCGGTCACTCTCGCGTAAGTTGCCGGGGTGCAGACAATCTTTGTTCTTTAGGATGTTCGACGTCATGGTGTAAAGAAAAGCTACTCGTATGGGTATGGGGAACGATTTTGAGAAGAAAAGAATGTTAGCTTACTCGCGCAAACTGAACGATAAATAATACAGATATTAAGAATGATATTATGAGAATTCTAAAAGAATTACACAAAAGTGTTATCCGATAGTTGATATATGTTCACCTGCAACGCTCTTAAACATCAAAGAAATATTCAAATTTTTACCACGTGAATTTTAACAGGGAATTTGTAATGAAATGTCTTAACTCGACGGAAATAAATTGAATTTTACAATTTTTGACTATTGAACTCTCACCTCGTTTTATATTTCCATGAGAATTTAGCATTTCTATTTGTCTGCTGAGGGGTTTTGAGTTATTGCTTAGAATTTGATAGGTTAAAACAGTGGAAAATCTCGTGGTTACATCAAGGACTTGAATCAACAGCACTGAGTGATGTATCGGTCGCGGTTCTAATCAATCACACTAGCAATAGAAACCGCAGCACACGAACAGTTAGTCCGGAATCAAATAAACGTACGTGACGAAATGTTCGTACGTGGCTCCTACGCACGTTCACTGCTCGGGAAAATAATTGCATGGCATAGATTTTTCTGTTATAATTCTTGTTGCAACCGTACACAATCTGAACATTCAAGACAGAAATTGTATCCCGGTACAATTTATTTTTGCTAAAAACATACTTGTATCGTTTGTCTAATTAAATTAATTGAGAACCTATTTATATGAGGAGTCCTAAATTAACATCTCAGGATGCTTGGCTGCTCTAAGTACGTCGGCGTACAGCTATTGCCAAAAGGTGAACTGTTTCTTAGATCGTAAGCGTAACTAGCGTCGATAAAATTGCTGTACAACTTTGGTAGTACTGGCAAGCTTGGTGCACTGAAATTAAGTAACGAAGCTCCAGTACAAGACTGGAACAATGAAGAAAACTCATCCATCGTAAATTAGTATTTTTCAGTCCAAAGATTTGTTTTATATGCCAAGCATTGTGCCCCGGGTCATTAACTTTCCCGCGCCTACGTCACATAAATGACAATAATTCACTCGTAAAATTGAAAGCGTTGAAGCGTAAGATTCGACTACACTCTAATTTTACGCGCCGTTAGAAGTGCAATGTTGGAAATTATTAGGGTGCTTCGAAATCAGCCATAAGTAATCGATCATTAAAATTGTCTGTCTATGAAATTGTTCATGAAATGAATTCGTCCCTCACAAACCATTTAAAACGAGTAAAGCAGTCCTTACAAAATTGTCATTATCTAAAAATGTTCTTGCATACTACCTTGCAAAGAACTCGTCAAACAAACTCAATAGCGTAGACATAAGCCGAATTCGTAACTTCCGCTGCACAATAGAAATAAAATTACTCCAACTGAAACTCCCGAGTCACTCACAAACAGCTAAATCTTTCATGCAGGTCGTCCAAATAAGAGGGATGACTAGCGCCGGCCAAATTATCAAGTTAAAATGTTAGAAGAAAGCGAGAGTGGCCGCCCATGGAGTGTCCACTGACCCTGTAAGATGACTGGCCTCACCTCCCACAGATCAAATTTGAGGGCCGAAAAAAGAGCTCTAGGCACAGCTCGTCCAGTCGCACGGTGCGCGCGCTGAGTAGCCCAGCAGATGCTGCGTGGGCCGGAGCCCAGTTTCGCTTCCAGAGACTGAACTCCAGGAAAGTTTGTCTTTGCGAGTGTTTCTTGTGAAATTTAATGGAAAATCTGAATTTCCTAGATTCATTCCGACGTTTTGAATAATATAACAAATTTTTAACGCAAGCGCTTGCTAATTAATTTATGCATTTCATCAATTGGGATGCACTATCACGAACTACTATTACTAATACTATATTGTTTATAAATTACGTTGAAAAACAATGTTTTCCATTCATTACTCTATAAAATTAATGGTTTAAACCTAACTATCACTACACCATGACCATCAAAGAGAAGGTTTTGGCTATGAATCTAGTTTTGTGTTCTGAACTAAAGTTTCTTAGAAGCAGTTACTGCGAGATGTTCCGTAAAATGCGAACGCTAAAAACGGACAAGCACTGGATTTACTACGACGCTTCAACAGATGTAAGGACCAAGGCTAATCTTTACGCAGCAGAACATCATTGTAGGTACTAACGAGCTTTATTAAAAACTGTTACCTTAAAATGCCCCTATAAATGCATAATTTTGTTAGTGAGAATGGAAGTCATGAGAATGTAAATCCTGAGAATTGAATGATTTTTAACGAGTACAATGTTACAAATACTCGAACCGTATGAATTTATTCACGTACAGCAATGTACGTTTAGCGACTGATGCCTTACACTTTTCACTATCATTATATTATGGACAGTGAACCATAGTCGTATATAAAAAATCACTATCGTGCTTGTGTGCATATTGTCGCACCTCAGTCAAGAGCATACGCGCAAGATTTGATCTCTCACTAGCTCCGTGTCAAAGACAGAAGTCCAGTGGCCCACTTCGCGTCGAGCGCTGGCTAGACATACAGAGGGGCGGCAACGGTCCATCAAAGACAGCTAAGGGTCATTAGGCAGCAGGCCGGGAGGGCGGTCTCTATGGTAAACACTTCCGGCTACACAATGACGTCCACGCGTCCTTTGAACTGTGTGAGGTGCTACAGTTTCGAATGTCAAGGATCTTGGGTGCTCTTGAAAACTGCTGAGCAGTAGAGCTTGCAGAAGCTCGTTGTAGAAACTCACGACTGAAGTACGAGTGTGAAAGTTACAAACGCAGCGCTGCTTCAAAAATATTCAGATGTGATTTGCTTACAACAACATCATCATAAGCTTACACAATTTATGCGTTTAATTAATTGGATGACAATCTCGAAAACGCATTATTCATTTTAGAACGCAAAAACACAGCAAATAAAGCATTAACTGTCACCCTAACAAGCACTCACACCCTTGCAGGCACGCGCTCCACTGAACATCGCCTCGCAAACCTAAAAAACTACCCCAAAATTTACGAGCGAGGTTATTTTAAATAGCGAACATACCAAGTCATGAATGTACACGGCACTCGAGTTTTTTTTACTGCACACGCTTCGGCGTCCGACCGTATAGAAACTCCTACAAAAACAGGGTGGTCAGCTGGAGCTGCGAACTCTTTTTAATAGCGACTTGCTCCGGCCAAAAATAGAAGATGTAATTGTAACTGGACAGGCTCGCGCATCAAGCAACAACGAAAGCGTGCGTATTCGCCTCTAGGGCGCTTTCTTCTGCTCAATGTCTACCTATAGAGCTCGTAAGTTCACTCTCTTTTTCTCTGTGAATCAAGCGAAATGCTTTTCTAGTCAAGCATATAATGAGAGGATTCGATTACGATATCTTCTCTACTCGAGAAATTCAGCAAAAAAATTTTGGGAAAGAATATTCTTCAATCGTAAGTTCGGGAATAACTTTCTATTCACATTGTTTCTTGCTCCCACAAGCAAATGGAACTGACATTAAAAAGTATAACCTTTCACTCATGCCACCATAGTTTTAGATGAATGTTAAAGAATCCTGTCTAAAATATTCACAACGATGGGCACGCAGTGATGCGTAACATTCTCATGCATCTGTTCTTTTACTCGATGTCACTCATGTCGTAAAATTTCAAGTGCCAACTATTATTTTCAAATTTCGTCGCTAGGTATAAAACATTCAACCTCAGCAAAATTTCAGGCTATTTTAGAACATAATTTTGGAATTAGCCAATGCCGCTTTTATCTTCATCTTCTACACTTTCGTTGCAAAAAGTGAAATCTTGAAGCCAGAGCTGCAATTTTAGTTGCCGTCTCCTTGTGCAACTAAGGTTGTCTCCCTTTATCAGCCAAATCTCCCAAAATCACTTCCCAAACTATACTGATTCCTTCGATTCATAAATTTCCAATTTCCGAAAATGTCAATACATCTCAGTAGAAAGTGACGGAACGTAAAACGTATTACCGCAATTTAGAAACTAAATGCAATACGGACTCACTTACGTCAAGAAGAACGGGCAACGCAAAAACGTACTCGCCGGTCTCAGTCCACCCCATCTGAACTCTAAACGTACTTCTGGCGTCGAGCACGGCCGGGTGACGATGTCAGATTAACACGATGAAAGATACTTCATACTATCACGATATAGCAAACTTTATTGAATAAAGCCTGATTTTGGGAAGGGCCTTTGGTAAAAATTAATGAAAAAACAGTGAGCGAGCGTTGTGTTCCTTGGTCTGCTTGTAGCGAGTACATTTCATTAGAGGCTCCGCTCCATAAAATGCGTGTCGTACCTGAAACTCGGGCGGAACTTGGTGACTGGATCAAAAA
>JACJUY010000196.1:172314-191931 GCA_014220935.1 Platorchestia sp. MABIK | reverse complement strand
TTTCTAGATAAGCCGCGCTCCATTCGCTCTCTTAATGAAATTCGAGTTGACCTCAGGTCGCTATCAGATCTCAGAGATTAATTTTTCAGTGAATGTCAATGTCCATGAGCAAATAATAAAAATTTCGTTGTGGTGCTCCGAATGGCATAATTCTCATCTTATTACACCATGAAGGCCTTTGAAGCATGGAAACAACTTAAGCTACAGCGCAATAACATTCGTTGAAGAATATAATCCAACTCGATATAAAAACGGCGAAAGAGAGCTCAAACGTCGTTTCACCGAACAACTAACTGCATGATTATCTTCATGAAGGGTGTTCACGTAACTCGAGCGACTATAAAAGAGTTAATGGAACGTTTTAAAAGGTCGCTCAGCAAAACATTAATATTATCTTATTTAAAGCTGATGATCGCATATCTCGAGGGACTAGTCTTAATGATCGGATGTCATACTCTCATGGCAGTATCACTCACCAATAAGGTCATTTTCTCTTTAGCTGAGCTGAAGATCACACGACGGTATATTACGAACACGCTGATGTGATACCCACACATGTTGAACACCCTCATGTTCACAGCGTAGCTGAAGATCACATGACTCGGTAACTTCCAATACTCTGATGATATCCCGAAGATCACATAAGAGCAACAACGCTTTTATTCATACCTGAAGATCACATAGGAGCAACTACGTTATTTTATTCATACCCGAAGATCACATAAGAGCAACAACGCTTTTATTCATACCTGAAGATCAAATCGGAGCAACAACGTTATTTTATTCCTTCCTGAAGATCACATACGAGCAACAACACTTTTATTCATACCTGAAGATCACATAGGAGCAACTACGTTATTTAATTCATTCCTGAAGATCTCACAAGAGAAACTATGTGTTTTTATTCATTCCTGAAGATCACAGAAGAGCAACAACGTTATTCATACCCGAAGATTTTATTCATACATAATTATTCGTACCTGAAGATAATACACAAGAGCAACGACGTTATTTTATTCATACCTAAAGATCACACAGGAGCAACAACGTTATTTTATTCATACCTAAAGATCACACAAGAGCAACAACGTTATTTTATTCATACCTAAAGATCACACAAGAGCAACAACGTTATTTTATTCATACCTAAAGATCATACAAAGCAACAACGTTATTTTATTCATACCTAAAGATCACACAAGAGCAACAACGTTATTTTATTCATACCTAAAGATCACATAGCTCAGAAGCGGTACTCACATGATAGTTTCTTTGGTGGGGTCCCGCGAGCCGATGTAGACGGTGTAGCCTGACTTGACGAGGCGGCCTGAGAGCGCCCTGCCGTAGTCGCCCGACCCCAACACCGTGATGATCTGCAGACAAACGCACGATACTAGCGGTCAATTGAGACAATTATTATACAAGCATTTATCACTTTGAATGTGACGTGAGGTATTTCATGATGCTGCTGACCGACCAGAGTCAAGGACTCAATTTTCACAAATAATCAATCAAAACTTAATGAAGGCACCGATCTAGTAATTGTTATATATTTTCAATATTGACTACTACAATTGACTTTAAATTCGTGTTGAATGTTCAACTTGAGTTTTACCTGCCAGTCAAAATGTTAAAAAATGCACGATGCCACAAGTTTCGGTCGTAATTTATTCGTGGCTAAATTCATGTTATATTCAGGGTACGCAGAAAGTCATTGGACTCATTTGCCTAAGTGATAACACTCTTAAATATAAAAAACACTCGTGTAATTTTTTGGGTTATAAAATAGCTCAAAACAATGAGAATATTTCATTATTTTCATCATTTCAGATTTATCTCTATAATTTAGATTCGACATAAAAAATGGGCTAACATAACCCTATCATTTTTTGAACTCCTCGCACAAATGTCAAATCCGAATATTATTAAGCTATTAAAAGCACCCAAATCAGATATCGATCATGCTATAAGTGACTATAAAAAGTTTGGCGCAGCTGAGTACCTTCCCAGAAGTGGATTATCTGAAGAAATCTGCAGCCGAGTGGGGGCAAAATAACACGAGATAATATCGCGATAAAATCTCTGCAGCGGGAGTGGATCATCAAAATACCACAAGAAAATATCATGATAAAATCTCTAAGCTGAGAGTGGGCCAAAATACCGCCAGAAAACTCCCTGCCTTAGAATTAAAGCTTCCGACGGACACTCGAAGGATCAATTCTGACTGAGGGAGGACATGTCATAAAATGTCTCCAACTGTTTCACAAGAAAGTAGTAGAAATTTTTTAAAGCAAAGTTTTTCTCTTATGTGATTTTAGTTAATTGGAGAGCATTGTGATTAAATCAAGGACTTGCAACGCCCTCTGTATAAGGATATAGTTAGTGTTGTTAACAGTTAGTAAAGGCTACAGTTAGTGAACCAAGAATCCTCTGCTTTATATGATTTAAAATGTAATTTTTCGTTTATTAGTGAAATAAGAGTAGTTATTAACTCAATTTTGGGCACGTAATGGAGATATTGAAACTAAAGGAAAAAGTTGGGGAAACTCGAAAACAAACGTGAATGCCACGGAACAATGGATACCGGCATAATTCTTTGATCGATAAATTGAACAACTTTAAGGTCAGCCTGTACAGATGGATACTATTTTGATAAAATAATTATATTATCACCATCGTTCAGCAAGGCATTATCTGGCAATTATTTCAATATTAGGTACAAAAGTTGAGGCTATTTAAAAAAAACAATAGTGCATACTCACAACTGCCACGATTTGAAAAACCAGTGTATCTCTTTGTCAGTAATCATCAAAGAAACCTACCGCAAAAAAACTCATACACCAAACTAAAACTAAATTTTTTGAAGCCAACGAGTCTGGAAAAGGCGGTTGGTACACAGCATGACTGAGCAGAAACTCCCGGTGAGGGTGACAAACACAAGCTGATGAACTCGTGAATATGTGCAGGATACACAAGAGGTATATTTGCATTGAGGAGCAACTTAAGTTACTCATCATACAACTGGATTCAAGAAAAGAGTGAAGTGACTTTCTAAGAAGGGACAGGCGAGCGGAAATACGAAGATCTCACACCGTTACACTGGGTGTCCCTAGAATAGAACACACGATTTCCTACGGGATGCTTTAGCACGACCGAGAGGACAGATTTATGTTACCAGTTTAATAACTCGGCTAAACAGTTATCGTTCTTCGTCGTCATTGAGGAATTAATTATAACTATATAGTCCCGTGAACATTCAAGGCTGACAGCTCTGTTTTTTAGACTTCTAGAACTGAGTTTTTAAAGATGCTGAATCCTGTGCAAGCTCACCTTCTCAGGGTCGACAGCGTTGTTTTTGGGGTTCTTCGTAAACTGAGGAACGCCATTTCTGTAGACACCGTTCTTGTGGTGCTTGTGAGCGCCATTGTGGGCAGGTGAGAACGCAGGGCTGCGGCTCTCGGCAGAGTTCCCGAGCGGGTCAGATGGGTCAGGTCCGTAACCGAGGTTTTCCATGCTTTTGAAGACAAGCAATACACTTTCGTTAATTCGGTGAAAATCTTTAGAACAACATACATCAACCTACGTAAAATATTTGCGCACTTATTTTAGAATAGGCCAAAAAATACATGGGTCAAAAATTAGTGAGTCAAGAACAGTTTCGAAGTATTTTTTGTAGCTGTCGGAGGTCAAAACGAGACTCTTTGAACTCCATAAAATCCAGTTTCTAGTTGCTATTGGAGGACTAAAGTCAATTTTGAGAACGAAATTTTGAAATTTTTAACTGAACGTTTCTCCGCAGCCAACATAAAATGGATCTCTTTCAAATCGATAGCTAAACATAACTGTTCGATACTTTTCAGCCTAATTAACTTGCGTCGGCTTCTATTCGAATTGATGCAATTCCAATAGCAATAGTGCTAATAATCTCCGAGTTCGTTTACATGTCAAATCCGAACTATCAGAATATACCTTTCCCTCCTTAACTTTTCACGACAGCACCACAATCAAATAACAAACCCAGGAAATTGCAGACCAAAGGACATAGGCTATAAGCGCATACGCTCGACGCGCCATTAGATGGCCACCCAGAGAGGAATAGTAATTTTATACCCTGACTCATACGATGTGACCCTCCATAACGATAGATTTGTTCATGAACTCCTCGCTATCTCAACTTTTCATGAACTTGTGCGCTGTCACTTCCGTTCATGAACATCCACACATATTATCATTTACTTGAGGAAGAAACGAGGTACCCCAGACACCTGACAGGTCTGCCTGAACGAATCTTGCTATCTTCAGGGCTGCTAGACGAAGGCTCGGAAAAAAAGCCATATCAGTTTTACGAAAAAAAATTTCCACGTAAAAAATTGCGTACTCGAAAAATACTCAATCCTAAATTACAAAAATTCTGAAAAACAATGAATCCCAGCATTCAAAAGTAGTTTAAATTATTGGAAAAGTAAAATGCAACTAATTGTGTATTAAAAATTGTATATTTTTCATACATATTTTAGTTGATTTTTAAAACACAATCTAAAGGTAAAAACTTTGTAATTTTGTTAACTGAAAGTGGAGTTTATTAAGCAAATTAAGCGAATACTGTTTTTTCTGATCCACGTAACTCATTAAATTGCAATTGTTGTAAATAAGTGCGTAAGATTCTTGTACAGGGAACAAATCTGATTTTAGATATTTTGTGCCAGACAATAGTTCGCATTATTATCAAAGCATCAAGAAAGTCCTAAGAGCTGCCAAATTATTTTAAATGCTCAATTTCGAAGCCATATATCGCATAACATCGAGTTTATAAGCAACAATACAGGTGACGAGACACACCGTGCTGTAAAAACAGCTTAAGTTATGTGAAAACGACCATCCCAAAAACTTTTCATAGCAAATGAAGAAAGCAACTCCTTCCATTCGTGATGAACATATTGTGTGGTTAAATTCAAACTAAATTACGAGATTTATTGATTCCGCATCGGGTTAATTGAACATTTCTCCACATCAGTGTTCCTCTATTGAAAGTTCTTAAAGGAGTGGGCGGTCAAGCTAGATGACAAATGCAAACTAGAATGCGTGCGAGTTGTTGAACTTCGTACAAGGCTAACATGCACAATTTACTCGACATGCAGCCACCCTGACCAATTTCACACAATAATAACAAGCCAAGACAACTCAACTCGCGTCATTGTTCACAAGTCACTCCACATTATTCCACTTAGAACAGTACGTTTCATTTTGTGTACGTGAACATTGGTCATTTCTTTCGAATATTTACATTGGAATTTCCGATCATAAATAATAAATTAGTTTAAGCCTCTCTAGACACATAGAATGTGTTCATGAGAGAAGAAAAAGGCGTTCATGAGAGAAGAAAAAGGTGTTCATGAGAGAAGAAAAAGGCGTTCACGAGACCAGATAAAAGTTGAAGTAATACGTGCTGAAAAATACAACAGTGAACCGTTTATTGGATTAGAATTATAGATGTTAGTTTAAACCTCCCGTACGACAACGGTGATCCAAAGCAAGAGAAAAGAAAGGAACCTTTAGTGTGAAATGAGTAAATGTGGAATAGGTGCCCCACACAAAATTTCTTTGTGCACACAAACAGCAAGATAGGAAGAAAGTTCGTGAAACAAGATTTGAGTTAAAGAGGAAAGGAATAGATGCTGAAAAAGCGAATAGTAGTGAATCAAGAAATGATGGTAACATAACAAAAATCTCTTCT
Source organism: Platorchestia sp. MABIK (assembly GCA_014220935.1). Taxonomy (NCBI): domain Eukaryota; kingdom Metazoa; phylum Arthropoda; class Malacostraca; order Amphipoda; family Talitridae; genus Platorchestia; species Platorchestia sp. MABIK. The sequence continues at coordinate 186,197 of JACJUY010000196.1, read as the reverse complement.
ATTTCAACAAAAGGAAGGTCTACCTAACTAACATTCAGCTCGGGACCTCACACTCTCCTCCTAGAAGGGACAAAAATTCAATTTCATTACTTTCGTTTTTCTTAGAAAAGCGTGCTGTCACAATTCCACTTCTGGACTTGAGAATCTGAACACGAAGGAAAAGAATATTACGATACATAATTACGAAAATCTTTCGTAGAATGGTTTCATACTCTAACGAAGCCATTTAGCAGTTAAATTGTACAATCAAATTTTGAATAAATTTATATCAATGGAACATTTTTAAATTTAAAACGCAAATTCTCAACAAAACAGAAATAACACGGAGTTCATTCGACATTATTTTTGATTACGCGCACGAAAAAATCAGAGTATTTTCATCAATAGTTCTTGCTCTACTTTGCATAAAACTAAACCAACTCATGAATCTTGCATGTACCCATACGGAAGGAGTGGGTATTTGTTCAGAGGTTAATGAACATTTCGTAAGTTAATGGAGCGCTCCTACCGACAGTTGTAGGAATCATAGAAGATTTCACGTACTATTCTCCAAGCGCCACAATTTGCAGGCGCTCTGGCCAGTTCGTCGACCAGGAAAACGAGTTCAACCAACTACAAGCACACAAGAAATCTCAGCTCAGGAGAAAGGTTTCTCGTTTCTCCGATACCTCTCGTTGGACGAGTGAAGTCCCAGCAACTTTGTAAGAAGAAACCTCTTTGAAATTCTTTTACGCGACTATTACGCTGACGTGCACTTTGGTTATAAGGTCATTGTGGTTGCCGTTCGTCATCTCAGACTTTCATGATGCCCTTCTAGTATTTGCAAACAGTAGTACTGTTCAGTATACGTATTTACTGACCGGCAAGGCTCTCAAAGGAGGCCGGAAGAGGCTTAATTCATGTACACCAATGATGAGCAACTCTCAAGTTAAATTTTTACTCAAAAGATCGCACGCGAGACATCAAGTATTCCGGTGCAATGAAAGAACATGAAGGCAAGACAATATATAATACTTTTTTAAGATAAGAACAGCGTGACATCGAACACTAAAGATCAGATGTTAGTTTAAAGCCTCCCTAACCGCTAAAAAAAAGCATTCCGAAGAGAGGAGGCACCATTTAGAATAGAGAGAAGGGAACGCGGAATTTATGCAGAAGGGGCATAGGAACATTAAGTTGAGAAAGAAGTTTATGAAACAAGATTAAAATTGAAGAGGAAAGTACTAGGTGCTGAAAAACAGAACAAGAGTGAACCGAGAAAAGGTCGTCCTTCACATAGCAAAGACCATTTAATTTCAACAAAAAGAAGGCCTACCTAACTCTCAGCTCGGGCCCTCACACGTTTTCCCTCAGGGAGTGCTAATTCCCATAGATACAACAGTTGTATCCCCCTGAGGGTCGAACACTAAAGAACGCAGAGTTTTGCTACCGGCAATTCAGTGCGCGATCGGCCTTAGGCTGAGTTTAATTTATGACAGGGAATGTGAAACCCGAGCTGCCAAGGTGTTTCAGCCTCTGACAAACCAGAACAGTCTAGTTTATACCTCAATTTTGCGTCAGTGGAGAGACTCAGTTCATTAGAGATCATCCAAATTTAAGAGCCAATTTTAAACATTTGAATGAAGAATATTTTCAAAACCAAGTTTTCAGGGCTAAACAGATCAAAGAGTTCAAGGTGATGAACCTCTCCTTGAAAATTAGCTTCCTTCATTCCAGCTCGCTGCTTATAGACAGGAAACAACATTCAGCATTAGCAGCTAGATATTTTTTGAGTGTGCTAAGCACTGAATAATCTAGTAAATTGAAGTAGTATTGGCTCTGCATCATTTGATAACACCGAGTAATGTTTCACGGTCGCATGTTCTACGAATTGCTCAATTCAGCATTAATGAGATTTACTATGCTTGCGAATCCGACTTCAAAGACTTTACTCGTCCTCCACTGTTCCACTTGGACTGATTCACTTCATTTGGGGTTATAGTGGTCGGATACATTGCCTCTTCAGCACCTACTATATGAATGCTCTTCTTTGCTGAACTTTAAACCTGGTAATGAAAATTGAGCTGTCAGCATGAGAATTTGAAAAATGCTATATTCAAGATTTGTTTGATTCGGAAAATCAAACAAATCTACATCACTGGAAGCGTCTGTATTTAAGCCAAAGTTTTGATTAGAAATAACAATGTGGGCAGCAGAATTTAGGCATTACAAATACAAAAGAAGTCCAGCGACTTTCGGGGCAACTTTCTACGGCAGTGTCTTAGCCTGGGCTATTAATCGACCTTGAAAATGGAAAGTGCAATTATTTCATCAACTTCTACTGAAATTGAGGCGCTCATAAACTCACTTTCTAAATATATGAGTTGTAGAATTACGAATAACTTGATCCCCTTTTCCAAAAAAATATTAAATTGATGAAAATTTTGTCAATATGCTGTAAAAACTCAAACAGTTTTAAAGCTAACCTTGTGTTTAGTCTAAGAGAAAAGCGTCGATCAAACACGAATGCTAAATCAACGAACCTGACAAAAATTTCTGTGATCCCGATTGAAGTTTTTAGTACCACACCCTCACCGCACGAGATCAAGTTGCTGACTGAAAGCCGGGAACACGCACGCTGACTACTACGACTGTGGCTGCGTTGTAAACGCGGAGTGGCATTGGTTGTACAATCGTCCACCGCATCGTCACACACGCATTGACCTTCAAAACCCAGTGAACATTGTTTGGAAGTTTGATTTTGAAGACTGTACATCTCAAATTTTCCAATTGCCTTTGATTAACTGCTGTCTACAGCTTCGTTCACGACGAAAAAAGTTTTTGAGTGTATCTACAACTCCGAGATGTGGTAATCTTGGCAACAGAAAGACGAGAACTGAACCTATGTACTCTCAATGAGAAATCGCAATATATTGTTCTATATCTTAAGGTAATTTAAGGTACGACCAGTGGGACCTGTGGCCAAGCTCTTGCATACTTCGACAGGCATGCTAAAGTCTGGTCAGTTTCCGGGGTGCGCTGGCCTGTATCGGTTGGCGGGGCAAGAATGTCCGGCGGACAAGCTCTATCTAAATGCTCCTCTGCAGCATCATCTTCAATTATTTTGAACAACAACAGCTACAAAATATTTTCATACGGATGCCGAATCCTGATTATTTTGCATTTGAATTTAATTCAAATTTATAACGTACTGAACTGGGAAGCAGGCAGCGTTCTACTGCACTAAGATCAAAAATTATTGTTTAACTACTTTCAGGTTGCGAGTTTCCTGATGTAAACGTTCTCCAGGAAATTAAGGAAACGTCGTACGACATCAGACTGAAATGAGTGTACAAAGTGAAATTTTGCAAATTACTGAATGAACACACATATGAATCTTATAATTTAACGAGTGTTACTTACACATTTCGGGTAGCAATATCAAAAATGGATGCATGACGAATCAACAAAGGAGTTTTTAACCAGTTGCACGATCTTTATCTTATTCCTAAACTAACACGTTATGCACTCGAGTTTTTAAGAGCTGCTTGCTATCGCGTTGCGATTCATCGCATATCATTTTATTGAGTTATTCGGCTTGCATTGCGCTACGCCTTGCGAGCGCAATTGAGTAGTTGACTGAACGATGTGCTTCTAGTGGTAATGCGCGCAACTCCCAGCAGCGGCTTTATGAATTATCCGTTAGAGCTGGGAGTAGAAGCAAGTTGTCTGTTTTTTAGTCTTGGCAAAATTTATTGAAGAGGAAAACTGAGGAGCCTCTTTGTTTGAAATCATTTACAAACAGTAGCGGCCATAATATAAGGAACGGAAACAACTGCACCCAATGGTTTATAACTAGTAATTAATAGATTAATTATGGTGTATCTTTAATCATATCTATATAAACTCAATACATAAAAACTAGATTCATGATTACACGGCTCACAATAATTCTGATACATTTTAATCCAGGGAAAAAATTGGTGAATGAATCCGAAGCCAAAAATTGAGGAACAAAATAAAAATATTGATTTATCATTAAAATACCAAGAAAATTTTGATATTAATGAACATCTCTTTATTTTTCATTACTTTACTGCGATCGTGTGCCGACATGGCGTTATCAGTTTCTTGCAAAACCAGGCAGTTATTTCCCCCAATTCTTCTTTCCGTAAATCCCCGAAATGATCATGATTTCGAGGACTTTTTCTCAGTCCTCTCTCCCATGATCTTTCATGCATTTTCGATAGGATTCAGATCGTTACCCTACGCTGGCCACTCCATCAGAGTAATCCCTTTCTCTTCAGTAAAAGATATAGTTAAGTTTCATGGCAGGGTGCTTTGCCCTGCATGAAAATATCGAGTGGACATGACAATGGTGCGAGTTCAGCACATGTTGCTGAAGTAGCTTTTAATAAACTTCTGCATTAATCATTTCTCGGAGGCGGATAGTAGGGCCCACATCTGCTGGAGAAATCGTTTCCTACACCATCACTCTCCCCCATCCAAAATCGACTTTTTTCTAATGCGCCGTGGGGATGTTCTGAGTCATCCATAAATTTTGCCGTCAGAACCGAACACAGCCTTGAACTTCGATTTGCCAGTGAAGTGAACTTTATTCTATTGTGCAGCAGTAAAAAGATCATGATCTGGCACAAAATTGAGACGCGCTTTCTGTTTTTTTTTAATGAAAGGGCTGCCGGCTGGCTCTCAAACATGCAATCCAACATTTTGTGACCTGAGTGGGATTTTTTTTCGAGATAATACAAATTCTCGTCACAGAACTTACGAGAAATTGATGACGTTTCTGCAGAACGTTCTGTTTTAGCCATTTTACCTATCTTAGATACGAGTATTTCTCCTGCAGACGCTTTTGGAGGTCTACCTGTTTTCGGTTTACACCTAGCGTTACAGAGGCTCTATTTGCCCGCTTATCACACGGTGGACAACATATTTAGATCTACATATAATTCAATCAATTTCAGTAATCGATTTTTCTCCTCATGATTTGACTTAATGGTTTCCATTTCTGTCATAGACAAGGTTTTAGGTGTTGACGTTACCATTTGGTGTGATAATAGTTTCAACAATTTATGAGTATAGTATATTACTTCAAAAACCTGTATTCAGTGTCTAAAAAACAATTGTGCAGGCTAAATAGAGTGACTTTTTAATTGTTCATCAACTTTTGCCTATTGGAGGAAGGGAAAGAAGAGGAAGGAGGAAGGCACCATTTATAGTCAAGAGTTCAGAGAGTCGTGTATCTACGCAATAAGCGAGGTCCCACGCAAGACACATGGCAACAGTAAGTCAGGAAAGACGTTTATGAAACATAATAACGGTTGAAGAAAATCATTGGTGCTGTGAAAGGGCAGAAGTGAATCAAAAAAAGATAATCCGTAATTAAACAAAACTAAATATATTCCAACAAAAAGAAGGCGTACCTAGAATTAAGGTTCGGGACTTCACATCTTCTCCTTGGGACTTACCACGGGGCAATCTACCATTTTTTCCCCAATTGAAATGTAAAAAAATTGCTGTGAACCCTAATTATGTTTCTAGTTTATAGATGCTGACACCATTTATACTTTCCTCCGATTATTTAAATTTTCCTTAACGACAAAATTATTAAATTAAATTTAATTAACTAACTTCTATTTACATGGGAGTTAAAACTCCTATTTGAAAAGGAAGTAAGGATTTTTTTCATTCTAATTCTTCGTTTTTTGAGTTATAAAGTATTGAGTACTGTAGTTTCCGTTCCTTATATTATGGCCGATTATATAAATATATTCACAAATGAAAATGCATACCAGTACATTAAGACACGGTATGGATATATTTGTCGTAAATGAACATTTGAGGGCCTCGGTTCGTCCAGTGCAGCATTAGGGAACTGTTCAAAATGAGGTACTATTTTTTTGGAGCCTGATTTTCTATTGGTGATTAATGTACAGAAATTGCTCAATCAATTTACGTAAATTGCCAATATCCTTTTTATAAAAATGATTTCGGTATTCTGTTTCAATTTAAAAAAAATCGCTGGACCAGAGAAAAGTTTTTAACGATTGAAAAAATATTATAAGATTAGATTTGATTATTTGTTAGTTTAAGGCTCTCTATCCGCCACAAAGGCGATCCAAAGAGAGGAAGGAGGAAGGCACGATTTAGTATGGAGTTGAGGGAACGCGGAATCCATGCAGAAAGGGCATAAAAACAGTAAGTTGAGAAAGAAGATTATGAAACAAGATCAAAGTCGAAGAAGAAAGTAGTAGGAGCTGAAAAACAGGACAGCAGTGAACCGAAAAAATGATGGTCCTTAACAAAACAAAAAACATTTTATTTCAACAAAAAGAAGGCCTACCTAACTCTCAGCTCGGGCCTCACATTTTCCCCCTGGGAGCGCTAATTCCCATAGATACAATAGTTGTATCCCTCTCAGGGGTTACGATTGAAAAAATCCAGTGTTTAAAACAGCCAGCTAATGTGTTCACATCGCCTCGTCATAATGTGAAATAAATCCTTTCAATCAATAAACGCAGCTCAAGGTAAATTAGGAAAGGTTAAGTCTTTTTAGCTGATCTCGGATCAGTACAAAAAATGATCAGCAGTTTAATTTTAAGCTCTCAATTCCGAAAACAGAGCCCCCTATTCATCGGATAAGTGAAATTTCCGAAAAAATGTGTACACCCATATGTTGTCATTATGTGTGAGTAATAATCTTGTTTCCCAACTTTCAGGTAAGTAGTAAGACTTCCTTATAATACCTTGGAAGATAAAATTAGTACAGAACAGTTTTATGAAAAAATACTCAGTGTGTTCGAATATATACTTTTAAGGTACTGGTGAACGTGACCGAATATACAAGACCACCAACAGGTGCACTGAAAAATTATGAAATTAGTTCTCACGAAAATGAAAGCAGCATTATGAAAATTTAAATAAAATATTCCTCATTTGGCCTCGCGTAAGTAGTGTGTAGTAGAGTTTATTACACGCTTGTCGTGTGTGACCGCGACTCTTATCTCAAATGCAAAGCACCTGATAAAATTCCTCGCGTCAAGTCTTTAACGCGATGGCCTTCAAACGCCATGAGGAGGTTACCAACAGAGGAGAATGATCGTTTGACCCTGACAAATGGATCTTAACACATTGAGTGCGGCGTGATCCACCGGTGGTCATTGAGGGGATTTTAATAATGCTGCTGACCGACCAGCAGTCGCTGGCTCAATTTTCATAGTTGCTAAATGAAAGCTAAAGAAAAGCATGATCCAGTTAATTTTTGCGATTTTCAAAATTTCTTTCTACAATTGACTCTAAATTTGAGTTGAAAATAGAACTTTAGTTTAACCCGCCGCACTAAACGTGTTAATATTTATTAGCGTGATCTTTTGAACTCTAAAAAAGTGCGCACTAAAGAAATAAAATAATAGGCCCTATAATGTTGCACTTGGATCTTCGTCGCAAAATTAAGGCGAAATTTCGGAATATTGAAGTGTGTAATTATAATAGGTCTAACAGTAATTATTTTAACTATATTACGTAAAATACAATACAATTTCATGCGTCTCCAGGTTTTTAACGACTTGAAATTGGTGATGCGAATATTCAAAAGCTGTAGCCTTGAAAAAACTTGAGTGAAAACAATGTTTTATCGGTGCTTCTGATATGGTACATATTACTCGTAATCGTATTCCGATAGATACTTGGTTAATCGAGTTTATAGCTACTGTAGATGTGACATCGTTTAGAGAAACGCAAAGGGTAAAATATTTAAGATTCACAGTCTATTTTAAAGAACATGAAAGAAATTTTCAAATTAATCTTATTCAAATATCGAATTAATTCTCATACGAAAAATATTTTAGAAGCTGAAGGAAAACATCTAAAACTTTAGGGCCGATCGACGACAGTGATGGAAAAATCAACAGAATATAAATATTTCCGCTGAATTTCTACATTTTACTTGATCAAACTGGAGTAGCGACACAAAGCGAGTATTTTCCAATATTATGTGTCCTCTTTCTTTGTAATTTATTCGTTTATTGGGATGGCACCGCTGTTTGGCGCCTTACAGAGGTGAGAAAAAGGGCCTCTTTCGGCATTGAAATTTACTAAACCAATTTTCCTTGGGCGATAAAATACCTCCCAATGTGTTAAAATCCATTATCTTCAAGGCAAAATAAATAAATAGATAAGAAAATTTCAGACCGCAGAGATATTGAAATCACTAGGATTATATTCCACCTTCATAACTTCAGGATATCCGTTATGACAAACTTTGCAGTTTGGAGTGGCCGTCCCTGCGTTTATTAGCGCCAGTCGAGGACAACCTAAAATACGGAGTCAACATTTATTTGTCGAAGGCCATCCTGACGTTTAGTCAAATCAATTTTCATTTTGAACGTTGAAACAGTGCAGATGAGGCAAATTTGAGTAAAGTTATGCTAAGTCAATTCTGTTTAGGTTAATTTACGTCAGATGAACCAGTAGCATTCAAAATAATAAAACAGCTTTTGAAAACAAACATGTATGTTTGGCCGATAATCGTGAGCGGAAGTTATGAATATTTTTGAAATTATCATTTTACTGCCATTACACATCCCTGAGTATAACTGTTGGGGAAGCTCAACGTTCCCAACTGCGTCACAGAAAATAGTTTCAGTACTTGTCGCAAATACTGGTATGAAAACACGTCGAAAAATCCATTCATTACATTTTCCTATAATTCCCTCCAAAGAGAAATGAGATCTTTGACCTACAATAAGAAATACTACCAGAATTTTCCGGCAACTGAAAAATATTAATTTTGACTCTTGGAGGACGAATGGGTCTCGGTGCTGCCATAGCTCCTCAATTAGCAATTTGAATATCAAGTTTAGCTCGTATTCATACCGCGATCACGACACGCACAGCTTAAGTCAGTGTACCTGTTCACTGAATGCAAAAACGGGCCGAACGAACGAAACAGGCGGTTGCCCTTCACAGTCACGCTTGACTGGCACCTTTGAACCTGACGAGACGCAAGTCGCGCTGCTGACGTCAGGGCAAGTGGGGTGAAATAAGCGTCATCCCGTGAAGCGCGATGTTTAGGTCTGTCATTGCTGTACTGAACCTTTGGATTGTTTTCGGCATCAGTCGCTATTTTAACACGTCGCTTGTAATACGACCCCTCGGTGGGTCGTGCTGAAGTTCTTCTTGCTGCAAAATGACCTATCGATGGGGCGTTTGAAAAATTTCAACAATCATTTAAAATTAATGGTATTTAGTGGACCAAGTTAATGTTTGGTATTTGTAAAATTGTTATCAACTTTTGATTTTAAATTTGAGTTGAACACTGAACTTCAGTTTAACCCATCGCGGTCAATGTGATAAATTTTCCGCATCCTTGAAAGAAGAGGAACTCGTTCCAAATACATACCATGACACTCAGATTCTGATATTCTGAAATAATCGCTTTGCTTGATTCACATGCCTTCATTTCTGATAGAAATAGTCCGCGATTTACTCTCGATTGATATTTGTTTCCGTTGAGGCTTTAAAGGTCGCCTCTCTAGTACCAAAGGCTACACCTAATTACCTTTGTTACCATTACGTACCTCCGCAAGAGTTTCGACCTCCTCTTACAGTTCTAAATGTTAGAATACTTTACACGCATTACGGTTTTAATACTTTAACACATTCGCTGCGCTGCGTCCAGCGGTCTCACGTTGAATAAGGTTGTAAGTAGCAGAGTATAAAAAAACGACCATACTGCTTGAAAAAAATTGAATCTTTTCTAAGAAGTGTGAAAATGTAGTAACATGATGATATTTTATCTCGTATGCTTAAAAGCTCTTCTGAAAATTTTTTGGAAATAATTGAAATGCTGTTCTTTCACACCGATACGTATATGAGCAATTTACCTAGTGGTGAATCAGCAGTGAACGTGTTGATATTATTTTGAACAAAAATGAAAACACGTTTTGAAAATAGACTCGCATAAATAATGGGCTACATAGAGATTTCCCAAATATAAATCACATCCTCATCAACTTGAATTTTGAATCCGTTCCCAGAAAATATAGAAATTGAAGATTGTACACTCCTCTGGGTTGCACGACCGGAGCCCGGAGTAGGAGCAAGTAGGACAAACAGCGACCAGACATCAGCTACTGAACAGGCTCCTACAGGTGTCGACCACAGTGCCGCATACAAAGAACAGGCTAATAAGAACCTGAAACTAAACTGGAAGTAAATGATATATCAATCTTCAACAAAATGAGCAGTGCACTGGAAACTTCATAGTTACCTGGGTCAGAGGACACCAATGAGAGAGTAATGAAAATAGGAGCAGATACTAGGTCTCATGGCAGGAGTACATAGATGTAAAATTCTAGTTTCAGTAATACGGAACGTTTATTTTGGGAATCCCTGACAGTAACTTATGGATAGCTGTACTGTTGTCAAAGCCATTCATATTTTGGCTAGAGCACAAAAATCATTAAAATTTGTAACGAAATGTCATATCTTTAATTATTATTATTATTATAATACTGTCAGTCATTTTGAGACTCCCTAGCCACCACAAAGGCGATCTCAAGAAAACGAAGAGAAGAAACCATTTAGGATAAACTGAAGAGAACGAGGAATCTGTGCACAAGGTGTGTTCCCTAAATTTAAAGGCTTCCCAACCACAGTGAGAGAGCAGGGAGAACGGCACCATTCAGGGAGAAACTAAAGGAATAGGTAATCTACGCACAAGGAATACCCTACGCATAGAAAGAAGAGTGAAAGAAGTTAGTGAAACAAAATGAAAGTGGAAGGAAGTATTTGGTACTGAAAAAATCTCACTGGTAAGCCCCCTCAAAAATGGGATTTTTAAAAAATCAACCCATAAGTACTAAAATGAATAAAGTTTAGATTAGAGTTTAAGCCTTAGTAACCGCAGCAAAGGCGTTCCAAAGAGAGGAAGGAGAAAGGCACCATTTAGTTTGGACTTGAGGAAACGCAAAATCTGTGCACAAGGAGCATAGAAGCAGTAAGTGGAGAAAGGAGTTTGTGAATCAAAATAAAGGTTTAAGAAGAAAGTAGTAAGTGTTGAAAAACATGATAGCAGTGAACCGAAAAAAAGATAGTCCGTAGCAAAACAAAAACCTATTCTCTTGTCAACAAAAAGAATGCTTAACCAGCATTTAGCTCGGGAGCTCACAAATTCCCCCAGAGAGCTCTAAAGTACTTGTGAGTTATCTGTCACCACTTCTTAAGGGGAAAAGCATGTTTAGGAGAAAAAGTGAAAAATGTAATTGTTTTTGAATATTGAATTGATGTTCTGTACAGTATGAATGTATTTCTCATGTGAGAAGAAATCCTTGTTGATTTATATTTATTTCTAATGCAATTTACCTACTTTCCAGGTTCATTTTGACCTGAAACAAAACAAAAATTCAACCTATAAAAATGAATAACAAGTTAATTAAGCTAACCTAGCATAACCTTACTTTAACATCAATAGGAAATCATAAATTAAGAGTGGTGACAGATAACCCACAAGCACCAGCTCTAATTCCCCTAGATATAATAATTGTATATCCTAAGGGGACAGACACGCCCATCACTAACCTGAACTTATATCCCCTGTCCTTTTCTTTTGCTCCCCCGAGGATGGAATTTCAATAAAAATCGAACTTTTTTATCACAACTTATGGCCTACCTGAATTTCTCAGTACCTCGCATCTTTCTCCTGGGAGTGTTAATTGTCACACGAGGGAGAATCACCCAATGCAAATTGACGTTTATTTTCAACAAAATATTTCCCCAAGTCCCATGATATCTTACGAGTAGCTCATGCTAGAGTAGAAATAATTTTAGAGATCGAATTACGGCTTTGAAGAATGGAAATAAGTTCCACGCATAATTATTGCTATCGATGAGCGGAACAAAATACTTTTGGTTAAGACCCTAACTTCAAATGGTGAATAAAGTGGGTTCCCGGTAATGTATATTTTTTCCTGTTTCCACAGTATTTGATTAACTTCATTTCCTGTTAATGAAGCAACGCTGACTGCAGCTGTATTATAGGCTGTCAATGTTGATGCGAGTATAATGAAGCACCTAAGCAATATTAACGGATAAATCGGTTCGCAGTCCTCAATTTTTAGCCGAGGTTGACGTTTGAAAATTAATTAAAGGATCGTTGTGACGAATTTTTTGAATGAAATACACCGGGAGCGTTTTTTCCGCAATTCTGTATTCTCAAGCGTTTGCTTTGCATCGGAGACAAGAGTTGATTTCTGGATGGAATGAGCGAAATTTTTACTTGTTACAATTTAAAGTTCCCAACTTGCCTATTTCGCTTTTTAAACGCTAAGAAGTGGATATTTGATGAAATAAACTTTTGAACACCACTTCTTTGGATACTTTGAGGGGCTTAGCAGATGCTCAACATGGAAATGATATTTCGTCGTGAAATTTATTTTCCGCGCAAAAATCGACAAACATCGAGTAGTGAGTATTTAGCACTTAGAGTACTTAGAGTGCGTGAAAAATAATAAATTTCACGCCTTAGTACCTGACCTTTTACAGAATACCCTCAGACATTTCAAAAGATACTTGTTTATTGGCATATGGGACAACGACTGTTGCTTTTAGTGCATATTGAGTATAACTAACGAAGTCTACATCATCAATGCTTTTTACAGAGGTGTTTGCATCCAACTTGAGCAAAGTTCTATGCTCTGTCCACACGACGCAAAGCATAGGAAATTTTTATTTCCACACACGGAATGAAGCTGAGAGCGGTCATCCAGTTTCTCGAGAAGCAAGCAAGCTTTCTGAGAAGTCATGCAACGAGTTCTGGTACGGTCCCGGATGCCGCCGACTCCAAGTGGAAAGAAAGATAAAGAAACATTCCAGCTAGTCCGTCATTAAGAGCTCAGGGTTTTCAAGATACTGGTTTTTTATCCTGTGACCTACAAATGACTGGAACTGAAGTATCTGCGAAATTAAAAGACTGAAGAAAGTTCCATGGCAGAAGTAGACTTACAGTTCTATGAAAGGTTTTGCTTCAATTGAAAGGTTCAGTTGTGAAAAGTTCAACTCCGCCACACTGGTTTGTAATGTGATTTCCACATTTATGAATTCAGTTTCAAGAAAGAAAGACTATCAGAAATGGGATATTGGACTAACGAACTTATTGATCTATAATGGAAAGGAATAGGACCAGTGAAGCCACAGACACATGGTCATAAAGAGCTCAATACACGCAATGATCTTAACTTACACCAACGAAAGTTTAGGTTGAAGCGAAACTTTTCACACTACGGCTTGCCAGATTCAGAAAGAAGTTCTCATGAAGTCTTTGCAACTACCGAGAAATTGGCATTTAAGGCAATATTTTCGTAAATTTTTGAAAGCAGTAAGGAGTTCCTACAAGCCTAATTTTCAAAGATACACACTACCGAAGTCTATTGCCCGCTGCCAATTAAGATACACTCTGTACAGAAACTGTCTCAGAACCATACCATTTTAATTATATTTCAGAGTAGATCAACGGTTGGCGCGTGGGCCGTTTTGCATCATATTTTCTTTAGCATCACTGAGTCCCTGATTTTTTATACTCCAAAGCAGAGAACACTCGGTCAATTCGTTTCAATTCATAGCATTCCAGTATATTTGGTACGGAAGAGGAAATAGCGAGAAGTTAGCTCCGCTACACCCAATGAAACCAGGAGTGATCGCAAGCAAGTAAATTCCTGCACCAACATGAGCTCCAGCACCAACATGAACTCCAGCACCAACATGAGCTCCTGCACCAACATGAGCTCCTGCACCAACATGAGCTCCTGCACCAACATGAGCTCCTGCACCAACATGAGCTCCTGCACCAACATGAGCTCCTGCACCAACATGAGCTCCTGCACCAA
>JACJUY010000196.1:137177-171865 GCA_014220935.1 Platorchestia sp. MABIK | reverse complement strand
GAACTCCTGCACCAACATGAACTCCTGCACCAACATGAACTCCTGCAACAACATGAACTCCTGCACCAACATGAACTCCTGCACCAATATGAACTCCTGCACCAACATGAACTCCTGCACCAACATGAACTCCTGCACCAACTTGAGTTTTTTCGTGAAATCAAATTTTTGTATCTGATCAAGCTTCTGCACATTATATTGCAAGTTCGTTTAAGCCTCCCTACTCGCAGCAGAAGCGATCCAAAGAGAGAAGAGGAAGGCGCTGTTTAGTGTGGACTTGGGGAAATACAGAATCTGTGTACAAGGTGCTTAGAAACAATAAGTCGAGATAAAAAGTTTATGTAACAAGATAAAAAGTTGAAGAAAGTAGTGTTGAAGTACAGAACAGCAGTGAATTGAAAAACAGATGGGTCGCAACTAAAGAAGGCCTACCTAACATTTAACTTGGGAGGGACGTGGATCTTTTCCAGATAAGCCCCGCCACTAATGCAACACATAAGTTTACCCACTTGTACCTTTTGAAATAATGCACTTATCGACTTCAATTTACTCTCAAACGAAAGAATTTTTAATCCTTTTTTTTTAATCTAATTTGAAGTAGATAAGTGCATAATTTCCAAAGGCACAAGTGGGTGAACTGATGTGTTGCATTAGCGGCGGGGCTTATCTGAAAAAGATCCTGGGACGTTCCATGCTCCTCCATGGTAGTGCTTATTCCCATAGATACAATTGTTCAAATTTCTGTATCAAAATAAATTTCTTCATCAAAAAATTCCAGTCTCGATATAAATTTCTGCATCAAAAATTCCAGTCACGAAAAAAAATCCCTCTTAAAAAAGCTGCCTCAAACGCTGTGTCTTTCGCCTCGGTTGACGAACCTCACACTGTAGGCTCGCTACGCTTTAAAGTTCCTTCAATTTTCGCCAGTGCGAACTAGTGTAACCTCGCAACTGAGACTTAACACAGAGCAGCGAAAAATTGCCCAGAAAATTTGTGGTTTCTTTTACGGATCAGCGCCGAAGTGTCCCAAAACTTGCGCGTGTGTGCACCAGGGTTGACGAGGTCCGAGGTCAATTCTTTACATTCATGGGAGCTACGGCGGGCCGACGTGTATCATGGACTTTGTCATTGTGTAATCACGAGTGGTTCGCCATTCAAGCAGATCTGTTTCTCCATTGTATAATTGGAAGCGAAAAGCGGTCCCCGTTTCTTTACAATTTATCCTTGATGGAGAATGTGAATGAGAAAGCAGCTTCATTTTACGTACTTTTGACCTTCAGGAACGTTCCGCTTTAGGACCGCCTTCTTCGAAACGGGATCGCCTCTCGTATGAGAGGTGCAGCAGTCCATCCTCCTTTGCATGTTTGGGTGGACCCTTATCGCCTTCATCTCGCTCGTGCATTTTTGGAGAAACGCGCATCGGCGTCCACGCGCTGCAATTATCAATTGGCTTTGAGCGTAGGTCAAAGTCTCTAAAGAGAAACTCGAGAGGCTATAAGATGTTTACAAAACAGGGAAATTAAACCTTAAGTCAATAAAGCTTCTGTGAGTTGTGGTATTAGTTTCATTCGTTGAAGTTTATTAAATATCGGTTGATGATAATCGTCAGAGGAAAGACTGCAAGGTCAGTTTAGTATTGCCATTTCATTTAATCAGTACCAAGACTGATAGATAATCTTTGCAGCCGTCCAAATAGAACTCTTCAGCAATTATTAACTCCATCGAAGTTTTCCAGAAACCCTATTGCTCATTCTAAGACTAAGTTCTTTTTATTCATCAATTAGCATCAATGCTATTGACTATCATACGTTTTACAGAAGCATTGCACATACACTAATACCGCACATGTCTAAAAATTCTATGTTAAGCTTTAAATTTAAAGCCTTTTTTCAGTCTTTCCCAAGCCCAAATTGCTGCTCGAGAAGGACGATTAGCTAAGCCGACATCCGGTTCAGCTGACCAATTTTTCCTCTTTCTTCACCAAAAATAAACTCGTTTTGCTCTGTTCAAAACAGCAGGAAACTGAGGTCGCTGCAGGCTTCTAACGCTACGTCCGGGAATTTACCATTGAGATTTTATGCCATAGACTGTAATTTCTTCACTAGCTCCCACGAGATTTTTTGCTTTCGGAGGAACGTTCTCCTGAAACGCGAGCGTCAGACCGCCATGACCTCTGCCATGATGCAGCCCGATCTCAGATGTTCTTCGTGTGACCCATCACAGGGATAAAGGATAAATCCATCACTTTATTTTCTCAATAACTTGTAAACATTTATGATTCAAACATCGCAGATTCAAACAACGCAAATAACTCAGTTGTGCTTCGTGTGATCCATCAAAGGGACAAAGGATAAATCCATCTTTTTTTTCTCTTTTTAACTTGTAAACACTCATGATTCGAACAACGCAAATAAATTTCACTAGAGTGTACAGTGAAAGTAATATACCTATAATCATTATATGAATCCTGTAATTTCAAATTAATTAAGATTAAAAAGACAAAGCATGGTGATGAGGAATTCGGCATGAATGAAACAATTCGACAAGTTAAGAAACCCAAGAAGGTGTGTCCGGAATATTGCCTGAAAAATGCTGAGCCAATTTACAGGTTAGCTCAAATGTTCATTCCAACAGGGCTGAAGTTCAATGCATAATTGTCAAGAAAGATGGCTTTGCACGACAACCAAAAACAGTCTAACTCTACTCCAATTGTCATGAATTATTTGTATGACTTTTCAGTTGCGAAATGAATTAAGCAAACATAAATCTGCAGAATCTTCGTCTCTTAAATAAACCTTGCGGTCTAAAATAATTTACCAAAGTCGATGACTCTACTAACTGGTTATTAATTGTTTAATAGCAACTGTTTCCTGTAGCGATACAGCCGGAAAGCGTTTTTCCCTGAGAGCTTTCCGGTAACCAGCGAAAATATTTTGTCCTGAGTGTCGTATATATAAAGTTTTGCGGAAACGAGAACATGGCTTATCTTACTGCATGGTGTTATCTCAGCTACAAAGTTACCATAGTGTTGTGTACACCAACATTTCAGGTTTTGTAGAAGACGCTTACTAGACAATTGAGTGAAGGATTCACGAATATTCGTGATCAGTAGGTAAAAAATGCTCGTAATTCGACAGCTGCGTAGGACAGTGCAATTACTCAAATCATTCACTGTTCACAAATTATACGGAGACTATTACCTTTTTATCACTTTTTTAAATAGCAAAACTTGAGCCTTCTTCCTACAAAAATACTTGCATGAAGGAAAGAGGTGTTCACAAAATCGATTTAGGAAAGATATTATTAGTTTAAGCCTCCCCAATCTCTATAACGGGGTTTCCAAGAGAGTAAGAAGGAAAGCATCTTTTACTGTGGTATTAAGAGGGCTGGAAATCTCTGCACTAGATATGTAACCACACCCTCCGTTAGAATGTATTTAGTTTAAAAAATACAGCAGAGAACCGAAAAGAAATATTAAACCAAAAAAATACCTACCTTCAGCTCACATCTTCTCATTTTCCCCCTTGGGAGCCCTAATTCCCATATATACAACAGTCACATCCCCGTGAGAAAAAAGATGAAAAACTCTTTAAAACAAATAGTTGCAATGAAATAAAGTGACTCGAATTGAATTTTATCCTATCTAAAATTTGGATTGTTTAATGGCAGAGTAAACGGATACGCATTAGCAGGGTTTAAATTCGTGCCATTTATTATCTGCATCTATTTCTAGACGGTGAGACAGCATTCCCATAGAAGACTATTTTCAGATCAAAATGTTCAGGTAAATATCTGCACACCCTGTTCTGAATACGCTATTCAGGAGCTAAGATGCAAGTCTTAAAGAAGTCTCATTAATCTTCCCGCATTGAAGTTCGTGGGCGATCGATAGTGCCCTCGTTCCAGGGACTGGAAAGTAGCAGTATTTGCTGGGAACTCAGGCGAACGAACTTTAACGCCTTCGATCCTTTGTTGTGGAGATAATCAACTTCCAGCAAATCGATTGCTGCGCTTACAAGGATGCGCCAGTTTTGCTGTGGAGAAAGACTGAGCATTCCTGACCATAGATATCAGTTGCAGGATGCAAGATCAAATATTCTAATTTTTAGAATATCTGATTTTTGGTAAGGTCTTCCGTATTCACTTAACTCTACATCGAACTAGATTGTTTCTGAATCTAGTGAGTCTTTGCAATTCGCGCACATATCAAATTTCATGTTTTTTGCGAACATAAACACAACGCTTTATCAAAAGAATTGCTCGTTCATGCTGCGAGAAGCTTTACGAGCCATCACGGCGAGAAACTTTTACGAGCTAATAACCATTACCCCGATGAGTTAGAAGTAGTCTACTTTCGAGGGAGAACCAAAAGTTAAATTAACCACTCAAGTTTCTATCTTCCATAAATTTATCCTAACTTTTCATTGCGCACTGGATCATAGAGGAGATACCTGCCTGAGAAATTTTGATATAATTTCTCACGCATAACTTTGCGCATTTACGCAAGCGTCAAATTCGCCACTATTAACTGACCTTTCCGGAATAACGAAGTCAGTTAATTCGTTCCCTTCGCTCATAAATAACAAATGTTCAGGACAATACGCATGTAGTGCTGAGGCCCGTGATCGATACAGCTAGGCACCGTCGACCTTTAATTATATTTAGAACCTTCTCTATACCCCCTTCTCTGCAAGCAAGATTATGCCAGCCAAATTGGCCCATCTGATAAAAGGTATTCAAAGAAATGAGCCCGGTTAATTGCTATTTCTAAACTAATAAATGCTGGTAAACGAAATGCTCTCTACATGAAACGGCAGCACTTACGTGAGGTTTGATTACCTGAGGGCCAATACGATAGCTGATAACTATAGTTAATGCACTCCTCACTTTGTGTAATAATTTCATGCCACTGTGAAGAAATATACATAAATGAACTATAGGCATGTACTTTCTAACTTGCCGTTTCTATCCACAGGAGGCCTAGTGTGAGAGCAAGCCTTGTGAATAGATTTGATTTATTAGAAGAGCTCTGCCCACAGGCTTAGATTGAAAGAGGGTGCCTACACGCACCGTCAATAAACGTCAATTTTTAAACACTTCTTGAAAAAATTTCCGTCCTTACTCTTCCTTTCTGTGTGCTGCGTAGTCTGCAGGGATATTATATTTGAGGTATCAAGGTGACTCACAACACATTCAACAGGAAAAGCTACAGTAGAAGTGCAAAATCGAAATTGGAAATTGAATTTTTTTCTTCACAATTTTAATACATACATACTTGAAGAAACGGTATCTTCCGGTATGTCTTTTGATCATCCCCATGAAGATTATTTTAATCAGGAACAAATATGGAAAGTACGTAACATGCGAGTTTAATTCCCCAGCAGTTCACATAAGAAGCTACACGATTTCGATCATATCTACGCAATGCTTTAAAATTTAAAAAACAAGCTTCTCCGTGACGCGTCTAACACACCAAATTAGAAAAATGTCGACTAAAATCACCTCCCGACCTAGATTAAACTGGCATAAAGCCAAAAATTGAACCAGTGCTAAAACCACCGCATTCTACGCCGTTGCAATTCTCCATTCATTTCCATTACTATCCTTACACTTCTAGGAACGGATTTCCAACCAATTAGCGATGTCGTAACAACATGCATGGTTGGCAGAATGAGTTGTTCCAAGTCGCCTTTCTTACGCCACGTACTATATATATAGCACAGACCGTACGTAGCTAAATCAGCTTCAGCCAACTCACGCTGCCAGTTATGCCAGCACGACGACGTATATAATTTGTGAAAATTAATCGGTACTTGTGGGTTATCTGTCACCACTATTAATTTATGGTTTCCTTTTGATGTTAAGGTTAGGTTTAGTAAGGTTGGCTTGATTGAATTATCATTAATTTTCATCATTTTTAATTTTTGTTTGTCTTCAGGCCAAAATGAATCTCTGAGACCTTCCAAGAACTGAAGAGGAAGCTTACCCTTTAGTAAACCCCAAAAAGTGGTGACAGATAACCAAGTACCAATCAATCTCTTGAACATATGTGGGCTCACCTCAGCTCCGTAGGAGAGACCCTAACGGAGTGCGTAGACCAGACCGCTGATCTGGAAGACATGCTGCGTGCGATACCGTCTTCAAATGATGCAAAATGAGATAGATGCCTGCTCAACAGTTCTTGAAAGAGGTATATCACTTTTGTCCAATACTAAGAACGTTCTTGAAAATTTTCGGTACTCGCCTGCTTAAATTACAAACTGAAATGATAACACTGAAATTAATCACTTTGGAGTAAATGTTACTTGAATCAGTCGCAGTGCGCGACGTAGAAATTAATGACGCTGAAATTAGTTACTCTACTGTTCATGGTAATGTAGTGACTGATATTAGAATGAATGACATTTAACCACGAGCCACAAGATTAGATTAGATGTTAGAACAAATGTTAGTGTAAGCCTCCCTAACTGCAAAAAAAGCGTTCCAAAGAGAGGAAGGAGAAAGACACCATTTAGTATGGAGATGGGAACGCGGGTCATTGTGTTGTCAACGATTTTAATGTTGTCAACGATTTTAACAATTTTGAGCACATTTAAGTAATATAGTACATTTGAAGACGTTTTTCACGAATGACATTGTGCTCGCAAATGGTTAGCTTTCGTGACATTTAACTTTGAAGTTATAGGAACGTCGTTTATAAAATTGAACAAACGGACACGTAAATAAGCTGAAATACGGTTTTAACGTAACAATAGGTGAGGTTAGGTTAGGCAAATTTAGGTTATTTAAATTAACTAACCTTAACTAACCTGAGTAAACCTAAAATAACTTAACTTAGCCGTACCGAGGCCGATGCCGTCCGCCAAAAAACTTTGCGTGGTTCTCGTCCGCGAAACGCCGGATGAGCCATATCGAAACTGCCGTTAATGATATTTTTGCCTAAACGTTATTTATGCTGTATCTCTAAAGCTAAGTATTTGCGAGCACAATATCATTCATGTAAAACGTCTTTAAAATGCCTCCAATTACCTAAATGTGGCAACGAAATTTTCAAAATCTTTGACAACAGTAAAATCAATATCGACCGGAATGCGGAATCTATGCAGAAGGGGCATAGAAACAGTGAGCTGAGAAAGAAGTTCATGAAACAAGATAAAAGTTGAAGAAGGAAGTACATGGTAGGTGCTGAAAGACAAGACACCAGTGAACCGAAGAAAAATAGGTGATCCGTAACATAATAAAAAAAATTAATTTAAGCAAAAAGAAGGCCTACCTAACTCTCAGCTCGGGCTCGCACACATTTTCCTCCGGATGCGCTAATTCTCATAGACACAATAATTGTATCCCCTTGTAGGGACCACGGGCCGCAAATATTGGCGGTGCTAGAAAGAACTAAGGACGCCCGAGTGAGCAAGTCATTGTGACGCGGGTTCACCTGCCTTTTATTCAGTACATTTTTCAAGGCTAAGCAGAACATCCCCTCCTGGAATTTCCGATAGTTGTAATTGCCACAAATTGAAATTTCCTCCCTTTTCATGTCTCGCAATTTAACAATTATTTTATTAAATGTTTAAATAAATCATCGCGTCGCTGGCAACATTGCAGTGTACGTGATTTGGTGACTTGAATGAAATCGCGTTTCTGCAATGCCGCATAGATGCCTTTGAGAATTTGAGGTAAAAAAGTTGCGTAAAAATGGGTAGGGAGTGAGCACTGAAACCTCATTTACGTATCATGTTTTCCTCATTACGCATCATGTTTTCCCCATTACGCATCATGTTTTCCCCATTACGTATCATGTTTTCCCCATTACGTGTCATGTTTTCCACATTATGTATCATGTTTTCCACCTGATTTTCAGCTCAACGCTTGCCTTTATCAACATCTCGCCCAAAATTTTTAGCATATAAATTCATCGCACAGTCAACTGTTATAGTAGTCGTCCATTTGTCATTAAAGACACGAAACGAGATCCTTGAGGAAGTATCAAAGTAGCCACAAAAATACATACAGTATATGCTTTACAGTCGCTCCTCAGTCTGAGTTTTCTCGCTTATTAAAGATAATGATTTGCACACATAGTTTGATCTCTATGTGTAGTTTGGTAACTTGAACTTGAAAATCCCTCCGCACTAAAAATAATCCACGATGCTGGGTCAATATTGATTTTAGGCCTTTCACGGAAATTAAAAATTCCGTTCCGAAAAATCACTAAAGGAACATATTTAAAAACGTTTTACACGAATGACATTCTGCTCGCTGGTGCGTTATTTTCGAGTTATTCCACTTTGAAGTTATACGAACGTCGTATACAAAAATGAAGGAACGGACACGTAAATATGCTGTAATACGGTGTTAACGTATCGATGGTTGAGGTTAGGGTAGGTTATGTTAGGCAAGTTAAATAAACTAACCTAAAATAACGTAAATCAACCTAAAATAGCTTACCTTAACTTACCCCAACCGAGGCTGTTAGTTTTTCGCCAAGAAGTGGGCGTGACCCAACAATGCAGCGACTGAGCAACCGACCATATAGTGTGATTCCTAGCTGAACGCAATTACTGTTATATCTCGAAAATAACGCATCAACGAGCAGAATGTCATTCATGTAAAACGTTTTTAAATGTGTTCCTTTAGTGATTCTTGGGAACGGAATTTTTAATTTCCGTGAAAGGCCTAAAATCAATATTGACCCGAGGCTGTAAAGGCATCAAATCTATTTGAAACATAAAAGCTACAGAACATCGAGCTCACCTTCAACAAAGGGACTAGTCACTGAGCGAGCATCTACAGCAAGCACGAATGACAGCCTAATACGCACGTTTCCGTCCGTGAACTCTACTTCATAAACAGTTTTATTGAAGTCGAAGTTTCCCGTGCCGTCTGATAAAGTCGATTGGGGAATTTGGCTCCGAAAGGAAAATTGACTAAATCTAGAAGTTGAAATACCAATTCTCCGTCTGTATCAATTACAAACATTGATCGTAATTAAATAGTAGAGTTATTCCACAAGTTTTTTGCTGGGTAATATTTCCGCAACTTCAAGACATTCATAATTGACATGGGTGCGAGGAGACACTGGCGCCGGTCGATGAGGTAAACAAGAGCACAACCTAACCACCACGAGCACTGAGCATCAAGTGACCGTAAGTCCGGTAAACAACGAAAGTATCCACTCTTCACTTCATCGATTTCCGCACACACGCGGCGGACGCAAGGACCGGCCGATGCGTCCTGACAAAGAATGGTCAGCCGGATACCTGCGAAGGAAGTTTGTCTATGCGTCAGTGGCTCGTGGAAACGATTAAGAAAGCTTGCCTGCAAAAGTACTTTGCGTTTAGATTATTCAAGACTGGTCTTTTCCAGCTGCTGTTCTGCTCTTCTGCTTAGCAATGCAGTAATTTCCGATGTTTTGTTTTATTTATTTCATTTTTTTTGTCGAAGTGTGCTGAAACAAATGTGTCTTTTTTCTCTCACTACTTACATGTTTCATTATAAATATGTAATTGATCCCATCTGCTGTAAATGTAAGCGCCCAAACTCAAGAAATAGTGGGTAAATAAAAATTAATCTTTTAAACGTATTCATTACACACGCGAAAAAAGTTCGAAGATGATCACTGAAAGACTGTTCAAGCTTTTCAATTCGCCACGTGAAAAGTTAAGTATTAAGGTCTTGTTCGCTTCTTGTTTTCAGTTCGCAAAATTCACTGGATCCACTAGCCTGTAATGGTTCTTAACCTTTTTTGGCAGTTAACCAAAATCTGCTCAAAATAAAAATTTTCATTCATAATATGATTATTCTTTTGAAAACAGGTTACTCTGAGTTAACACCAACAGGTTACACAAGCCCTTAGCCTGATGAAATGGCTTGGCAACCCAACTTTGGGTCGCGACCCAGGGGTTAAGAACCACTGCTGACTAGGGGAAAAGACTCCGTGTGGCAACAAACATAAGATACCAAGAGTGACGTATTCCCCATTCTCGACCTACTCAAGGAATACCAAACTTCCCATTAGCGGTGGCTATTTACTGTGTTGCTCATAGGGAATATTATTTCGCATGTTTCCTACATCCTATCAATGACTTCCGCTGAGAGCAAATTAACGGAATAGAAAACCCTATCCTGTTCAATGAAGAAAAATAACTTGCCAAGTCAACATAATGATAAAAAGTTTCGCGTTGTACAACCGATTCATATTTATATGGACACAACTTCACACGTTATAAAGAAATGCGGTTTCTTATCATTTTCTATTAGTAAACCCAAGAGCATGTTGGCATGTCCCTCTTCTCAAAAAAAAGCCTCTCACTCTATCAACTTGGCCTGTCTATAGGCCACGGAGACTAACGGTATGCTACAACATTATTGAATTGGATCTTCGTTAATTTTCAGTGCGATATGCGCCGAAAAATTAACGACAAGAATAGATGATAACTTCACGTTACGGGTATTGAATCATTTGGTCGAAGTGAGGCTTGCTCATAGTGATGATTCTTTTGGGAATCAACTGCTGATGTATTATTAAGAGGGGGGATAGTCAGGAAAGAAAAATTCATATGGATAAGTTACTGCAGAGTGAAGAGAAGTTAACTGCGATCTGGTGTTAGTCATGTGGGCGAATTGTTACAATTTTTTGTGATCGACTCTTAGACGCAGAATCATATAAATGAGCCGAAAGTTGTGGGCGTAGAAATGATCTAAAATAAAATAGCCATCATTCAAAATTCTTATCTAACTTACGAACATATTCTGGAATAAACGACACATATATATGGAGGGCATCAGTAAAACACACTAATATTCTGGCTGGTTTACTTACGAGGAATTACTTTTTACAAATCACATGACACCTCAACACCCACTGGGTCAAGAAACGTGCTATGCTTCAAGTTTTTCATCTACATAAAAAAATAAAAAATGAGCAAGTCAGTCAATTGCCAACAAACTGAAGGACGATCACGAGAAGTATTTATTTATGTATACAACAAGTCAGTGAAAAACAGTAATGCCATGGAAACACGATCGAATGCTAGCAATTTTAAGACAAAATGTGAAGAAGCCAAAAGTCTCGGGAAGAATAGCACCAAAACATGTACAAACTTTTGTTATCAGTCAAATGTTTCCTTTTCGTATTCACAAATATTTTAAACACAATGAAAACATTGAAAAACAGAGCACATGTACACGCCATTCGTATCCTTTAAAAAGTGCGTTATGGTAAAGTAATTGTCCAGATGACAAGATGGCATCAATTTTCCACGTGACAAGATGGCATCAGTCGTCCACGTGACAAGATGGCATCAGTTGTCCACGTGACAAGATGGCATCAATTGTCAACGTGACAAGATGGCATCAATTGTCCACGTGACAAGATGGCATCAGTTGTCCACATGACAAGATGGCATCAGTTGTCCACGTGACAAGATGGCATCAATTGTCAACGTGACAAGATGGCATTAATTGTCCACGTGACAAGATGGCATAAGTTGTCCACATGACAAGATGGCATCAGTTGTCCACGTGGCAAGATGGCATCAGTTGTCCACGTGGCAAGATGGCATCAGTTGTCCACGTGACAAGATTGCATCAGTTGTCCACGTGGCAAGATGGCATCAATTGTCCACATCTGCTCTGCGATTCCAGTTGGGAAACAAGCAAAAGGCTTGGCACACGGGGCTGCTACTCACTAATTATTTACAACGTAAAGCTAATATGTACAGAGTATTGTCGTTAGCGTTGCCGGACGGACCTCGCTGTTGATGAATAGCCTTCCTTGTGAGGGACCAAATATTTTCAAGTGGGAAGATCACGCCGTTATACCTGTGCAGTTATTATACAGCTCTGAAATGGACGCCTACTCTAAATCAAGTCCACCAAGCACACGTATGTTTTACTTCGCAATTTTCCGGGAAAGTTCTTCACGTTAAGACCTGCCTCCACACTCAACATGATTGTGCTAGCGCTTGCATCAAATTTGATTGTGTTTTCTACTTTTTACAGCTGCCTCAAGCAATGTGACGCCCAAATTTAAGATGTATGAAATAGCCTATGAACTGATTTCTAACCAAGACGTCAGATATGAGCTATTGTGAGGAAAATATCGGAAATTTGTAGTTGGAGGCAAATGCAGTCAGACACGACTTCCACAGAAATGCAAGTCATTGGACTAAGCTTACCAAGATGAAAAATTAAAAAAAATCAATTGAAGTTTCCAATATCACTTCATTTGCGCGTGAAATGACGGTGAAAATTATGTTTTTCGTGTGATGTTTTCTTGTGCGATTTAACGTATTTCATAAACAAATTTTCAGAATAATTTCGCATAAAACTCAGGTGTGCAGTACATATAACTTATATTCTCTTCGATCAATCACGTTGATTGCCATTAAATAAACAGAGCACCTTCAGAAATTATTCGCATAAAAACATCGAACGAAATGATCACGTAAATTCTTTTGATGTATAAACAAACTGTAATTATCTTAGCCTCCAGCGTCTGCTCGAACTTGAGAATTTTGGAATTTCCTGAACATTAATTGAGGCCTCGTCACGTTAACATACACAGGAGTAAAACTTAATACATATTACAAAGAAAATTTTCACATTCAAGTGAAGCTATTTACAAGTCAGAAGGCTGTACGACATTATATATAAAAATGGTTGAACGTATCTAACAAAAATATTAACAACAACAATAAAGCCTAAGTACGTCACTGAAATGAAACTTTTCATTAACTTAATTTAATGCCACTATCACAAGGTTGATACTTCGTGTGTCCTCCTTACGAAAATCGGAAGTTTTTTCGCGGATAATCACGTTGGCACATAAGTCTTGTTTCTACTTAGTTTGGCACACCGTTCGTTGCTTCACAGTATCTAAGAGTTTCTTATCACTTAGTAACGATTTAACCCATAAGTTGCACTATACATATTCTTCGGTAGGCTTTGGTGTGCCACGAGCGCTCACGCGTCCGTTGGCGGTATTGTCTGGCAGCTCGGCGATATCTTTGAACACTCCGACGAGACTTTCGAAGTTGGGACCCCAATTAAGGAGGTAGTCCCAACCGAAAGATGAGCCATTGGGAGGCTTGTAAGAGCTCATGTTGCTCAAGTCATCGTCAGAGGCGACCAGAGTACTCAGAGAACCTCGGAATGAATCGAATCCATCATAGTTTTTCGAGGATTCGTTGTCATGCTCGTTCTCATTATCAACCTCGGCCAGTTTGCTAAATATCATATTGCCGGGGCCAAAATCACGTGTAACTTTCTCGTAATTGTTTTCGTACTCAAATTCAGAACACGTGAAAGAATCGTTGCCAGACTCGTCAGTTGAAGAGTCAGGTGCTTCCAAAAGCGCTGTGTTAGTTTCAAGAAGCTCGGCTATCTTGTCTTTCCGTCTGTTGTCTTCACTAGAAGATGAAACGGCATCTAACGTAGAAACAAGAGATGAATTTCTAGGTCTGTGATTGAGTCGGTCTATTTCTTCAGGAGTTAAACCAATGTTAACATTGCCATCGTGCTTCTTCTTTTTTGTAGCTTGCGAAGAAGCGTGCATAGAGCCAGATGACTGAGATAGATGCGACACTGGAGAGTTAAGAGATCGTTCGCTGTTGGATAAAACATCTTTAACACCAGGTCCTTGAGATGTGCCAAGTAAAGCGGTTTGCAGGGGCTTCCCGCTTAGATCTTGCAAGGTCAAAATACGAGGAGTCTGTTGAGAGAGTTCCGAAGAAGGAGACAGCCTCGCCAGGGGCGTAGACTGCATTTTCAAAACAGAAGGAGATTCTCGAGGAGGCACTGGATTGGGACTCTGACGCAATATATTTCTTGGGCTCTCTCGGTGAGGCGTGTTGGGGAAATTGTGTGGCGAGT
The DNA here is from genome assembly GCA_014220935.1 of Platorchestia sp. MABIK. Classification (NCBI taxonomy): domain Eukaryota; kingdom Metazoa; phylum Arthropoda; class Malacostraca; order Amphipoda; family Talitridae; genus Platorchestia; species Platorchestia sp. MABIK. The sequence goes on along the minus strand of JACJUY010000196.1, from coordinate 157,990 downwards.
GCCGATGGCTGTGCTTGTGGTAACCTGGGACGTGAGGATTTGTTTTGTACTTCCGGATATTGCCGTCTCTGTAACCTTTATAGTGATAGACAATGTCGATATCAGAGGGAGCAATCGATGAGGCGTTCTCGAGGTCATAATGTTCAGGAACCTCATCAGGCATATTTCCGTGTCCAGCCATATTATCCCTATCAGGCATGGTAGCTTCTTCCACTCTCAAAGGAACACCGGGACTTTTATTCATAATTTCTCTTTCGATAATATCCGGTCTCTGAGGTCTTTCATGGTCTCTATCTTTGTACTTTTTGGTAGTGAGTTCTTGAGAGAGATGGGATCGTAAGACATCGTCAGTCATTTCAGCGCTTTCGGCATAACCAGAATCTTGAGGCGATCGCCCAGAATCTGTTGAGGTATTTGCAAGTAGAGCTGAACCATTCTGCTTCACGTGACCACTATTTTTCTCTTTCCGTTGCTTCCTTACGCGGTAGACAATGAAAGAAACCATGATTGCCACCAGAAGTAAAACAAAGAATATGATCACAAGAGTAATGCCGATAGACAGCGGGTCGGTGGCGGTGGCTGGACCGAGCAGAGCACCGACACACTCTGGCACGATGGCAGCGCCTTTAGGACGGCCTTGCAGCAAGGTTCCTGTCGAGTTGAAAGGCTGAACCTCTCCATCCACGGCCAAAGCAGCTATGCAACCAATGAAGCCTGAAATAGAAAGATTGTATTTAAAATAGTTCAAATACAGGGATCCATGAAAATAAATCGGAAAACGGATTTCACTGTGATAATTATTTTGAAAGCGCTAATCGAATCGATTCAAATTTCAAATAGTTGGTTATTACATGATCTCGTCTTCAGCTTTGTTTCATTTACAACAAAAACATCAACCAGAAAATAAAATTCCTGTCAGAAATGAAGTAGAAAATTTCCTCACCTGGTGGTCGGATCTCTTCGTCAACGAAATGAGGAGCAGCGCCGATGGTGATGGATGTTAAGTAAGCATCCAGAAAATCATGAACCAGGGGCAGGTCAAGCTTCTCACCCACTTCTGAATCATCAAGCACAAGCTGCAGACCCCCGTTGGAGGAAAGCAATGTGAGGTTGTGCCATTCACCATCGCTAACATGCGGTTCCATGATGGTCATATTCACGGGCTGGTTGGCTCCTAACTTGGAAGTGTACTCCAAATGCCGGTCTCTGATCACAACCATGGTGTAGTCGTTGTTAGTGGCAGCGTACACCAATATCCCGTTGTCCACGAGAGTGCGGAACCGGAAACTCAAACTTTTGGGAGGCACCGCTGCCAACTGTCTACTGATCCGGTTTCGAGACCCTGAGAGACTGGAACTCCTGCTCGTGTGGCGATGGTACAGCCATGGTAGGAGTTGACGACGTCTGTGCTGTTCTGTTATCAAAAACTCAATGTACGAATCGCCGTCGAAAGAGGCAGGATATAGAGATGATTCGCAGTTCTTCGCCATGAGCCCGTCTGGACAGATGCACATGTGAGTAGACCAGTGGTCCACACAAACGCCTCCTTCACCACATGGGTTACCGATGCACACGTTTGGTCGCCGCTCGCAAACATCAGCGATTCCCCTTGTCTGTTGACAATCAAATACTTTATTAAAATATTTCAAGACGGGTAAATTCTCACAGTAGCCTATAATTTTTTGGGCATTGAAAGCACAAAAATACATTTCAAAACTACCATTACACGGCACTTGCATGAATGGGACACCCAAGTAAGAAAATAGCTCAAAAAACATAAGGATTTGTTATGCTTTGATAAGGATCTCAACTCATGTATGGTGTAAGGAAGTATAACTCTCATTGTCACGACTTGGAAAGACATTAGACGAATGGATTAAACTTTCAATTAAGTGTTAAATAGAGTATTAATGAGAAGCCTTAATTAATTAGTAGGATGAGGAATCAAATAGACTTATGATATGAATTAGAACCCATAGGAAAAATTTATTCCTTACAAAATGGAGATTATGATATAAAACAAAGTTTGAGGGTTCTAATGGCAATTTATTTCAGTGCTGCCTCATGGGAAAACGACGAACGGGAGTAAAATTGCCGCCAGGAAATATAATGGTGAGAGCAATCCAAGAATAATTGGCCTTGCTGAATCTTAAACCACTTATGTCATTGTTAAATTTCAACATGGTACGGGGATACGGCAGAACTTTCAATAAGGAAAATTGCAGTCGATCTTCGAGTTATATATCATCTTATGTAAACCCCTTATATATCATCTTATGTAAACCCCTTATACATCATCTTATGTAAACCCCTTATACATCATCTTATGTAAAGATGATGTAAAATACATCGTCTTATGTATACATCGTCTCATTCTTATATTGAATAAATTATTCCCAGTTATTCATAACATAAGTTAACATGTTAACCGCGGCGAGTTAAGCTGAAGTTCAATATTCAACTTAAATTGGAGTTCACTTTAGAGATCAATTTTGAAAGTAGCGAACTTTAAGCAGGTCGTGTCTTCATGTAGTTTTCATTACTTAAATGCACATGAAAATTAAATTTGTGAATGCTGGTCGGTCATCAGCATTATGAAAATCCCGCCAGTGACCACCAGTGGGTCACTTTGCAATCAGTGTTAAGCAAAGTATCACTAAAATAACAGACTAATTTTCACACGAATAAGTTAACACGTTAATCGCGTATTGGCCATATGTGTCCCCATCGGTAAATTTCAAATTCACATTCTGACATAAATGAATTATATTGCATGTTTTGCGACCTTTTTAATGAATAACTGTTATCATACCAGGTGAAACGTAATCGTGCTAATGTATTTTCATATTTCTTGGGAAGGATAAAAATGTATTCGAGCAGACAATTCGATTTCCTTGTTCTGCTACTTACAACCTAATCAAACCAACCGTTAACAGCCTCGGAGACGCGATGAAAGTGTTAAAATTCATCCAAGACGATGCCACGCCTCATGCTAATCTGATATCTGCGCACCTGAATAGCGCCGGACAGGTTAAGCGGCCGCCCGTTGATGGAGGCGCCGTGCAGGCAACCCACGAAGTCGTCAGAGAGCACCTGGCCGGGCCTCTCCTGTATGGGGTCTACGGTCATCACCCCACCCATGTACATCGGCTCGTTGTTGAAGTTTAGGGTCCTGGAATATGCACAAGCTTTATTTAGGAGCTCATAACCCAGTTGAACACGTTCCCCGCGTATTGGGCCATGTGTGTACCAAAAGGGAAATTTTCTACTTCCTTACCGGTGTAAATGTTTTGTGACTTTTTTAAAAAATGATTGTTCTCATCCGACCTGAAATGTTATCGTGTAGTAGTATTTTTCATATTTATTAGATGGAATTAAAATTTTTTCGAGCAGCAAAGACTATTTCCAAATTCTGCTACTTACAACCTAACCAAACCAACCGTTAACAAGCACGGAAAAGCGGTGAACGTGTTAAAGAAAAGGATGTTTTATTCCAATCAAGCCTAATGCATATTATCTTGTACATTGGTTTTTCAAATGCCTTATAACTAACACCATGGCGAAATGACGGTTACCCCCAGTCAAGCCGGTACCCATTTTCGATATCTGGGTAGAGTGAAACTAGGGTAATTATTTTTATTAAGGCATTAAGCGATAGTTGCTCGGTATATTTAAAAAATAGATATCGTGCCGCTTTATACTATCTTTATTCATAGACAAAATACATTTTAATTTTATTCTAGTGTTTCATACCCATTAAAACGGATTGGAAGCACTTTAATGTAGCAATGAACTAAAACAAATTAGATCCGGACTTCAATAAAACATTCACCCTTAAAGCATAAACAAAAAATGAAGAAGTTCATACTTCAGAGAGCAGAGACTTCCTGGATCAAAAACATTCTCACCCAGTGGGTCCAGTATCGTCAGCAGAACAGGAAGAATCGCCAGGCCGACAATCCTTGCAAACATCGCCACTTTTCGAGCAAGAAGCCACGCTTAGCGAAACAACTCTTCCGTTTCTGGTGGCAGTGACTCGATACCACCCTCCGTCTGTGACTTTCTTGTTGACACTGATGGACGTAATCGCTGTCCGCGCTCCACCGTAGCTGAATCGCGGTCGGCCGTTGCTCAGTTCGATCGCTACGAAATCAGACCTACCACCAGTCTGAACTCCGAAATTGTATACAAGAAGTGAGTCTGGCTTATTGGTCGAGAAAGTAAGAGAAATGTCGTTGGTTGTAGCATCCAAGGTGGGAAAAGTCATGTACGACAGTTCGCGGAAACTGAATGTGGACTTCTCACAGTGCAAACCGTAGAAGTTGGATTCGCAGGAACATCTGTAGTCAGGTTTCAGGGAGATACAAGAGCCGCCGTTCATACACGGGTTTGGTTTACAAGATTCTGTGACCAGCTCACACTGCATTCCTCGATAACCTGGTCGACAGAGACAGAAGAATCCTCCCTCAAGCGTAGTCTGACACGAGCCTCCATTTCTGCAAGGATTGTTATCACAAGCATTAGTCTTATCGAACTCGCACTGTTGTCCCTGGCGAGACGGAGGACAGGTGCAAATAAAGTTGAAGCCTTTCCTTGCACACGTTCCACCGGCTTGACAAGGATTGGGGGCGCAAGGATCTTGTCGCAGTTCACAATATCTTCCAGTAAACCCTTGTTTGCAGTTGCAGGCAGCATCATGCTTGATTAATGGAGAAGTAAAGACTAACTTGGGAGAATCAACTGTCTCGGTTTCATCGTACGCTTTGATTCCATGAGAACAATCCCCTCCATTTTGACAAGGGGACTCATCACATGGGTTGTAATTAATGATGACTTTCAGTCCCTGCAAGGCTTTGGTAATTTTAGCATTTTCAGCCGATAATTTGTTGGTTACTTTCGTAGGTTCCAGGTATCCACTTTTCGACGAATGAAGCACACTGAGCGTCAAATCAGTGTGGGACTCTCTTTGGAGCATTGATGAAATTTCAATGGAATGGCTTCCGAAAACTTCTTCCAAGGACTCTTTGAAAGGCTGGTAATAAAGAAGCAAAAATCGTTCAGAACTTACGTTTAAAGCACGAAGAGTAATACTGTTATCCAAAGTTACGTTATCAAACTGACTGAATTCGATCTCAACAGTTGACGTGACGTCATTGTGCCTACCATCGTTGCCTGACACAGTTAACGAGTAAGTTCGATCGGGAGTAATCTTTGCAACATGCAGATTGCATGCATTTGGTATGGAAAATATCGAAGAGTCCTTTTCCAAAATTTGGCAAGTGTACTTTCCGTCACTGTCAGGATCGTTGGGGTGAACGTCTGCAATGTTCCCGCCAGGGAAGTTTCCTCGGAACGTAAGAACTGCGACTTTGACTAAACGAGATGTAGATGGTGAATCATTTTTATCCAGCACATTGATGGTAACTTCGTGCTCAGACTTCATTTTCGGCTTACCATTGTCTTCTACCTGTATTCGGAAATTCAAGACCGGAGTCGTTTCTCGATCAATGCTTCGGGTTGTTTTCACCTCCCCTGTTTTTCCGTCCACAGTGAAGAATTCACGGTGTTCTCCTCCTGCTATCTGATAGGAGAAGGGCATCGTATTCGGAGGTAAATCGGGATCGCTAGCACTGAGAGTCATAACGGACGTCATTGCAGGTTCATTTTCAGAAACGTAGCCCACAATTTTTGGTGGATCAAATTGCGGACCATTGTCGTTCACGTCTTCTAGTATGACTTTAACGAGAGTAGTGCCTGTCTGAGTTGGAGTTCCGTTGTCTATTGCTCCAATGGTGAGATTATAGACTGGCACCGCCTCTCTGTCGAGTTGTCCTGTGGTCTCAATAACACCGGTCTGAGGATCAACCTTGAACACGTGACCCAAGTTGCCTCCAATTATTGAGTAGGTAAATTGATTGTTTTGCGGTCGAACATCTGAATCCACTGCCGTCACCGTGACGACGACGGTGCCTACTAAAGCCCCTTCGCTAAGAGATGTCTCATAATAAGGCTGAGAGAAAACCGGCGGGTCATTTCCATCCTGGATAGCAATGATTATCTGAGCTTCATCAGTGTCATTTCCTCTGATACTACCAGCATTCTTGGCCATCACGGTGAGAACAACACGGTTCTGACTTTCTCTATCCAAGTTTCGAGATACGGTGAGTTCCCCTGAGGTGGATCCAATAAGGAACCCTCTATCGTTACTAGATCCAACGAGAAGATAGTAAACCATACCATCCGCTCCTTTGTCTTCGTCCGTAGCCTGGATGGAGCCGAGGGAAGTGCCAATGCTCGCCGATTCTGATACCGTAAACTGGAAGACTGGTTGAACAAATCGAGGATAGAACTCATTGCGACTCGTGATGTGGACTATTACTTTCGCTGAGCTTGTTTGTACTGAGTCAGGGTTTACAGCCATAACTTGCAAATCATAACGATTCTTCTCTTCATAGTCAAAAGATTTTCTGGAGACAATAACACCGTTTTCTGCATTGATCGTGAAAACATCTCTACCGTCTCCTCCGACTATTTTATAGCGAATTACAACATTCTGTCCGGAATCGATATCAGTTGCTTCGAGCTGGAATACCAATGTACCGGCAGGAGAATTTTCTGGAATGGATGCATCGAATTCTTCTTTCGTAAACAATGGCGGATTATCGTTGACATCAGCAAGCTTGATGGTCAACAAAGCTGTTGCAGAATAAGGATGGAATGCCAAGTCTTGCGCCGATATGTTCAAAGTGTAGAGCTGAAGAGTGTCGTAATCAAGAGACTCTTTGACCGAAATTGCGCCTGTGTCGTCGTTAACTTCAAATTTACCAGCCTCATTTCCGCTGGTAATTTTGTACTTCACTCGGCCGTTAACTCCTTTGTCGCCATCTGTCGCAGCAACTTTAATGATTGCAGAACCGATTTTCTCATTTTCAGCTACCATGACTTGGTAGCTCAGAGCAGTGAATTGAGGCGTGTGTTGGTTCTCGCCAGTGACCTCAAACACGACCACGACGTCGTCTTGTCGTGGAGGAACGCCTTTGTCTCGAGCTCGCACCAGTAGAGCAAACCGAGTGCCTGTTTTTCCCTCAAGAGGCTTTGCGACGCTGATGAAACCAGTTTGAGTATCCAAAGAAAAGTAATCTGTTCCATTTCCGCCGACTTTCTCGTACTCAATTTCAGCATTAATTCCAAAGTCTTGTTCATCAACTGCCTTTACTTGAAGGACTTTCTGACCTACTTCCGCTCGTTCCAGTACGGGAGAGAAGTAGCGGTCTTCTGTGAAAGTAGGTACGTTGTTATTTGCGTCAACTACGTTTATGAAAACTGAAGCATGGGATGACATCGGAGGCTTTCCATTATCTGTGGCAATCACGACCAATTGGTACTGGTTCTCTGGTGATGGACCTCTCAGTGTGTGTCGATATTTTAAAGACTGTTTCGAGAGTAATTCTCCACTAGTTGGGTCAACACTAAAGAATTCATTAGGAAACTTGAGACTATAAGTTATGGCACTGTTGGGACCAGATTTATCCCTATCTGTAGCAGACACTTGGCCTACGAACGCAACTGATCTCTGCAACTCTGGGAAATTGAAATCATAATGTTCATTTTCAAAGACAGGTGGATTGTCGTTCTCATCTTGCACTATGATTGTTAGTGGCGTTTCTGCCCTCCAAGATCCGTCAAAAGCCGACACTTTTAATAAATATTCATCCCGAGCTTCTCTGTCAATAGCCGAAGCAACAGTCACATTACCACTGACGGGGTCTATGTGAAATTTGTCGTCCGGGTTCACGGTGAAGCTGTACGTCGCGTTTGCGTTCTCACCTATGTCTCGATCGCTCGAGGTGACTTGAATAACAAAAGTACCAACTTGAGCATTCTCTGTCACGTTAACGCTAAAGAGGCGAGTAAACCTGGGAGGGTTATCGTTCTTATCTTGGACTGTGACCTGTACCATGGCTGTTCCCGTCTGCGGGGGCGTTCCTTTGTCCACAGCTTCAACAACAAGAGAGTACATGCCGACGCTTTCTCTATCCAGCTTGATTTTGGTGAAAATTTCTCCAGTTTCTGAGTTTAGTTTAAATGCATCAGCATCAGCGGAATCCTTACGGAGATGGTAAGAGATTTGGGCGTTTTGGTTAGAGTCACGGTCTGTGGCACGTACTCGAGCAACAAGTTGGGCAGGAAATAAATCTTCTATGATAGAAGCGTTGTAAACAGAGTGGTCAAATACTGGAGGATTATCGTTGTAATCACTTACGTTAACTACAATATGGGTTGCTGATGCTAAAGGAGGGTCATCGGAATCTCGAGCTGATACCCACAATTCATACTGAGGTAAGGTCTCGTAATCAAGGCCGGTGCGAGAAATGCGTATTTCTCCTAACTGCTCGTGAACTTCGAACGCTTGGCCGATGTTGCCGCCAGCAATATCATAATGAACCCTTCCAAGAGGACCGAGTTTCGGGGAAGTTGCAGACAAAGTAGTAATCAGGTTGCCTCTCTCTGATTCACTGAAACTGAACGAGGTTTCTTGCTTCTTGAATTCTGGGAAAAGACTCGCTGGCCTGAGGTAAACTTTCAATTTTGCTTCGGATGACAAAGGAGGAGAGCCAGAATCTGAGGCATGGATCTCCAAGTCATAAACTTCACGTCCCGTGAGGGTAGTTGCAGCTTTGATGACACCGGTTTCTTGTTTCATGGAGAACTTGTCGGCATCAGGCCCCGAGAGGTAATAGGTGATGCGACCGTTGACTCCGTCATCATTGTCTACGGCAGCTCGGCCGAACACGAAGCTCCCTGAAAAAAAGTTTACAATCAGAGAAAACTTAAAAAGCTGCATTGGGTAAACTGGGATAACTGTGAAGTGAGTTATATAAAATAGATGATCTAGCATTTATTAACAAAGTGTTTTCAAGGCCTGGAAAACACAAGTTGAGTGTCGCGGGTTAAGCTGAAATTCGATATTGAATTCCGTACGTTGAGTAAGTTTGCGTGGTCGCTACTCTTGGTATGGTTAGGTAGTAAGCAGCAGAATTTAAAATTCGACTTCATTGCTCGAATACATTTCTATCCTTTTTGAGAAGTGTAAAAAATATAATTGCTCGACAACATTTTGTCTCATTCGCTAAAATGTATATTAAAAAAAGTTTCGAAATAATGAAAATGTCATTCATTTATACTCGTACGTGAATGAGCAATTAACTTAGTGGTACACATGTACCCCAGTACGTAGTCAACGTGTTAAAGTCACATTCTGAATTCAACATTGGACACACATTAAATGAATCGCAGATTTATTTGGTGGTAAGCATGTAAGAATATTAGTGAAAATTGAGTTTGTGGCCGCGTAATGCAAATCCTCTCACTGACCAAGGGTGCGTCACGGTGCAGTTAATGTACAACTACAGAGCAGAAACTAATTTACGGTATCAAACTGCATTCCACTGGATAACAGAAAATCAATTTTACGCATTTAAGAAAATTTGAACGTAATTCTTAAGAAAATACAGTCATTGTTTGTTAAATTGAAAGTTTGCGCCAGTAACAATTTGTGTTAAAAGTCACTGAATCGGTTGCTGCATGGCCACTGTGTTAAATTTTACAAATATGAATGAAATTTTAAACCTTCCAAAACAAAGATAACGATGAAAGTGGATAGAAGTATTTGACGACATCGATAAAGAGCTTCGCTCTACATCGAATCAGTTCATAACGAACGCATAACTGTAGAGTTTTACCTGTCGGGGTAGGGTCCGGGATGTAGATGACGTAGTATTCTTGAGCAAACTTTGGTGCGTTGTCATTCTCGTCCAGAAGGGTCACCGTCAGCTGCAAAATTTAATGCAGGAATGCTTAGAAAATCTTTTGGCGTAATAACAGCGCATTATAAGGAGATACAGATCATAAGGCTCGCTAGAGATAATTACACAACAGGAAATAAATACCGTATTAGAAATTATTATTTTAACAACAGCGCAGGACCCTCTATTCAATAAAGTAAATGCTACAGATGCATGAAAACTTCAGAAAAGCTCAGGCAACGTTGACGATAAAGATTTGAGTTCTAAAATTGGATCACTGAAGTAGCTTCACGCTTTTCCTAATTGAATCCGTCAACTAACATCCATCTACTCCAAATTGAATCAGTCAATTAGCTTCTGAAACCTTCAAATTGAATCAGTCAACTAACATCCATTTACTCCAAATTGAAACAGTCAACTAGTTTCTAAATACTTCAAATTGAATCAGTCAATTAACATCCATTTACTCCAAATTGAAACAGTCAACCAGCTTCTAAATACTTCATATTGGATCAGTCAACTAGCATCCAGTGACTCCAAATCGATTCACTGAACTACACACATTCAGTACCTTCCCGGTACTTTAAGTGTAAGATCTCTGCGTAAAATAAACGTAACAAATCGTAACAGTTCGTTCACACTCATGAAAACGCGGAAGTGCAACAAGTAGAAAATTGAGTTGAAGCTAGCCCAGGGCCAATTAATATCGATTTAACTGTTAGAAAAGACACTAACATTTTCTCATGTCAGGAAATAAAAAAAAATCACATGATTTACCTACGTTAATAGGGCAGTAAACATTTTCGGCAACATGAAATTAAATTTATCCTTCCTTTTATGAAGTTTTTAAATGCAAGTTACTACTTTTCTAACGAGTACTAACTGTTAAGAAGAGTAATTAAGAGGAATACTTTTTCATGTAGGAAAATACATGAGAAATTAAACTGACATCTCACTTCACAATGTTCAAATTGTTGACGAAGGAAGACAAAATTTTTCCAAGAGCTGAAAAATCATACGGCTGACAAGAGATCATCATTTCAAATCAGTGTAAACCCAATAGAAAAATTCTTCCTGAAGCAGATCTGTAACTCCTCACAAAATTCCACAGCATATTATTCAACACAAAGAATATCCAAGTAAAAAGACAGGACCAAGGATGTCATTCACAGCGGCATCTACGGTCTGCTTAGTTTTGAAATAATTTAAAATACAGAAGTAAAACGATAATGACTCAACTGAAATACAAAGGGAAAGGTTATGCACACAACACAGAAAAAGCAATTAGGATACTGACACCATCATTTAGCCTCCATGGTTATCAAAAGAAGGATGAGCAAAAAAACACTCTCGAGGGCGTTTACTAAAATATCTGAATTAAAGAAATATCTGAGTTGAGTATGAGTTAAATTTATAAGAGATGTATGTTGGTAGCATGTAAATCCTATAAGAAGAAAATAGAGAACTAATTTTAGGAAATGAATAGAACTTATTTGGAGTTTCTATCTGTTGGAGGCCTAATACGAAGCTAGCTCGTGCATCTCGTAGACAGGTGTCAAAACGAGATAATGCACTGTATAACACTCGCAATTTGAACTTCTGAATACCCTTTACGGCTCGCAACCTTTTAAGGAATTCTGATTTTCAAAACTTAATTAATTAAAGTTAAAGTTAATGTATTGAAAAGATACCTTTGCTCTGCTGTAACAAATGTTTACAGTTACTGTAAGATGGCCAACAAGTAAGATAGCCAACATTGGACAAATTGCAAGTTTCCTCCGGTACAAAACGCTACCCCAAACGTAGTAATGCAAACAAATTCTCGTTTGGAAGTCGCCGGTAACGCCAACCGTTCAAGCATGGTAACAAATTCTGTCATCTTTATCTCATAAACGTTTATTGAGTTTTTGTGAACTATAGTTCGTCTACCAAAATCATAAGTTTTATAGTCTCGGTTGTGCAACGAAGCGTGAACTTGTCCTCATCACGAGTCAGTGCTAACAGCAGTCACACATGTTATTTTCCTCGCGTGCCTGCATTAGAACTCTATAACAACTTAAGATAGGTGTTCGTCTCTACCTAAAGTTTTGGTAAAAGGAATAGAGGAGAAAACAGTCTTAGTAGTTCAGTCGTAGAAATTCCGAACGATTTCTACATTTAATTTTTAATGATGATAAGCGTTAACAATCTGGTTCATTATGATCTCAGAAACGGTTCATGATAGGTGTGGGTGTCAATTCATGGTAGGTGAGGGTACCGGCTCATGATAGGTGTGGGTACCGGCTCATGATACATGTGGGTACCGGCTCATGATACGTGTGGGTACCGGCTCATGATAGGTGGGTACCGGCTCCTGATACGTGTGGGTACCGGCTCATGATACGTGTGGGTACCGGCTCATGATAGGTGTGGGTACCGGCTCATGATAGGTGTGGGCACCAGGTCATGATAGGTGTGAGTACCAGCTCATGATAGGTGTGGGCACCAGGTCATGATAGGTGTGAGTACCAGCTCATGGTAGGTTTGGGCACCAGCTCATGATAGATTGAGGTTCTGGTTAACGATTGGTGAAGGAACAGGTTCAACATAAGTGAGGGCACGCATTGCATGACTGTCGGCTATGGCTCTGGCTAAGGACGAGTACCTGCGTGGTGGCAGAGCGAGGGTCAGTCAAGGAAGAATCTTTGGCTTCGACGAGGATGGTGTACTCCTGCACGGCCTCGCGGTCCAGCGGCGCGAGGGTCTTCACGACCCCGTTCTCAGGGTCCACTCTGAACACGTCCGACCCCGCAGCGCCCCCCACCAGCGAGTACCTGCAACGCAAATGCCGTGGTCATGAAGCTGTCTTCGAAGTTCATTCCCAGATGGGCTTAACGAAAACATATTGAGCGTTCGAGCTACGTCTCTCCCGTGGACGTTGGTGGAGATTTGTTTGATCGATCTAGCAGACGTTGGGGATGCAGATAAAACTCTTGTTAAGGCGAGGATGGGGGCTTAGAAATTCTATTTTTCAGTCAATTTTTTAGTTTTGGGATTTCCACCCAAAAATGTAAACACGGCTTTTATCGTTAATAATGCCATGCTGTAAATGCTTAAACTCATGATTCCTGCTATTCTTTACTAAATTTCTGATGAGTTTAACGTTTAAAACTCATTTTCTCAAAACTGTGTTTTTGCTCATGTCCATTGATGTGCATGTCAGCTTTTCTCAGGAACCGTAACATGAATATCTATAAAATTTTGCCGAGTTGTTCAGTATATTTACCAGCTCAGTTCGTACTAAAACTAACGTTTTGGTTATAATAGTTTTAGAGCTATGTCCATTCAGTATCTGAATTCATGTTGCAAATATAGCACTTTTCTGTTTATCACAGTTTCGTTATAAAATATTTTTTCTTAAAGTCTTTAGATGATAAGATACTTCTGAGTGTCACTAACTCCCTCATGAAGTTTCAAGAAGAATCGTTATGTGTTGACTTGGATATCGTTACATCACTGAAGTTATATTTTGAATTCTCACCAAGATGGCGACCATATTGAATTAACATATATTAGCATAAATGGGTACAATTTCGATTTGATGAACAAAAACTGAGGAATTGGTACATGGCCTACACAGATCGAGTGCAAATTAACTATAGAGTTGTTAAATTCATGGTCTGAGGCCCCCCTGAAAATGCTATTTTGAAGTCCTTTCAGCCCCAATCATGTCTTAAGGAAAATTTTTGACAAAAGCCATCAAAGAAAGAGCATTTGTAGTCAAAATTTCTATAGGGGTAAAAAACAAAAACTTCACGATCATTCATCTTCGGTGTATCCACAGAAATATTTGATTACTGACTACTATTCGTTTTCTGAAAAATATACGCTGCCAAAAATCATAGGTTGACATGCTGTACTTATACTAACGAAATTTTTATCGGCAAGGAAATATTTAATTGAATTCGTAGTGATTCTAGTACGCGATAATCAGCATAAAACAAATGTAACTTAACCGAGAAAAAATTGAAACAAACACAATTATGAAAACTTCTTTCTTTGGTGGATAGTGAGAAATATTAAATGAAAGCACTATTAGTATTCAACTGCACGGCAACGTTTAAGTATTCAACAGAAAAGTAAATGTTTGCTTATAAAATGAGAATGAATATAATTCAATGGTAATGCAATGACTAGGGAGAGAGAATCAAATGAAAGATTATATCTAACAAATTTAAGTCACAATTCAATGACTTCAATGTCATACCAATGTCGAAAGTTACTGTTGAAGTCAAAACTACGTAATTATTGAAATGCAATTTTAAATTCAGGTTAAATTTTACTGAACTAAAGATTGATCCGCGATGAAAATTAAATCGGAATTCTAAACCAATACGAACTACCAAATGCCTTAAAAAAATCGAATACATTGATACCTTTGCTGACTGGTAGGATTTTGTATTATTTTATAAAGAATCTCAAATTTCTCGGTGACCAAAACATTAAGTGTGAAAATTTTATACCCTAATGAGGCATGTTTAGTCCTCTTCTATACCTTAACTGTGAGGGCTTCCTCCGAGAACGTTTCGCTCTCCGGAGTTTTTGTCTCAAAAGCAACGAATCCTGACAAAAATATAGAATACCTTAATACTTTCATGGCGGCTGGTTAAACTGAAGTTCAATATTTAAATCTAATTAAAGTCAGTTTCAGTGAATAATATTTGGAAAAGACCACCTATAAATGGATCGTGTCTTCATTCGGTTTTGATGAAGTTCACATGAAAATTAAGATCGTGATGTCCCATGTTATCTGTAAGTGCTCTCAGGGACCTAAGGTGCGTCACGCCGCAGTTAACGTGAAACGGTAAGAAAATTTGAGAGCTAACAGAAGAAATAAATGATTCCTCAACCAAAAAAAGACACGACACTGAGTTCATACAGAGTGAATGAGCCGCGCCATGTAGACGTGAAGATTTAAAAAGGTGTACGAAATTAATGATAGGAATTCTTTATTCATGTTGAAAAAAGTCCCTATCGGACATACCGTCTATCGATAGATAACTTTTAGAACTAGATAGTTGACATCAAAGTACGCTCATCTTTAACCATACACATTAGCGCAAAAAAAGTACGGTTTCGCTTTCATCTCTCAGTGTGAAAAACATCGACAGCTTTCAGGTGAGGAAATTTTTTAAAAGCGAGGCTATAGACGTGATTTCTCACCTGATCTTGGCGTTAAGACCATAATCCTTGTCGGTGGCGGTGAGGGAGATGATGGCCGTGTCTGGAGGGACGGACTCGCTCACGATGGCCGTGTATTGCGGCTTCTGGAACTGCGGGCTGTGGTCGTTCTCATCCCGCACCAGCACCGAGATCGTGCCTGTGCCCGTCAGGCGCGGGGTGCCTGCAAGCAACAATTTGAATTAAGAGTTGCAGATGTGCTGCACTGACAGAGGCATCCATCGCTCAGTTATTATAGCTCTGCGAGTCAGACACTGTCACAACCATAAGCTGCTGGTATAACACAATAGTTGAGAAGGGCAGGTGGATTTGATCAATGTCAGTTGCGGAAAAGGGGAGGTGGATTTGATCAATGTCAGCAGCTGAAAAGGGGAGGTGGATTTGATCAATGTCAGCAGCTGAGAAGAGGAGGTGGATTTGATCAATGTCAGTAGCTGAAAAGGGGAGGTGGATTTGATCAATGTCAGCAGCTGAGAAGAGGAAGTGGATTTGATCAATATCAGTAGCTGAAAAGGGGAGGTGGATTTGACCAATGTCAGTAGCTGAGAAGGCGAGGTGGATTTGATCAATATCAGTAGCTGAAAAGGGCAGGTGGATTTGATAAATGTCAGTAGCTGAATGGGGGAGGTGGATTTCATGAAAGCAGTGGGTTACTGCTACCGCGAGTTGCCTTCTATCCTCACTGGGGAAGTAGAAGTTGGTAAAACTTTGTATTTCAGATGACCAGGTGTTACCGTACATGCCGCTTACTAGCGAAGGGTCCAGCTATGCTCAAATGTTTAGAAATGATGGTAAAAGTCATAAAATCTCATTCATAGGTAAAGTCGAATGACGGAATTACAATTTTTAAAACTCTACGACAATATTGCCTTCGAATTCATGGGTATATAACCGAGTGAGCAAAGTTTTAATTTCATAATTTTAACAAAATATTTCAATGAATTATGGATGAACTTTTTCGAAAAATTTTAAAAAATCTAAGAATTTGCTGAACAGGAGTGATGCTATAGTCCCCAAAGGGAGTGATGAAGAGGGCGATAGCAGCAGAAGGTATGAACACCTGTACGCAGCAATGAATGTTGTAGTAGTGCCTCTCACTAGCTCTCTTCCTTGCATCAGGTGGGGAAGTCGAGTCGGTGCAATGAGCAGCGATCTGTGTTCTACAAAATTACCATCTTTAAAAACGAAATGGAGTTTAAGAAACGAATGAGTGCATCATTTCATCTCGGACAACTAGAAGCTTTGTCTGTCGTTGAATCCAACTTTTTAACCTTACAAAAAAGGAATAATATTGACCTTTTGCCAACGTTAAACTAAAACCTTAATTTCTTACATTAACTTGCAGTTAGAACTGCTTGCAACGACAAAATCCTTGTCATTCAAACTTTAACGTTGACTCACACCTCTCGAATAATTGTTGAAGTTTTTATTAATTAGAGATGTTTTTAAAATCCTCCACAATAACCTTTCAGACGAACCTGCAACCTCAAACTAATGTCGAAAATTATCTCCCATGCGCCGTACTGCTCGCAACGTATGTGATGCATAATCTCGTAATGCAATCCCGCGCTGCTCGTACCGTATATGTGATGCATAATCTCATGATGCAATCCCGCGCTGCTCGTCCCGTATGTGATGCATAATCTCATGATGCAATCCCGCGCTGCTCGTACCGTATGTGATGTATAGTCTGGTATCGCAATCTAACACCGCTCGTACCGTATGTGATGGATGCATTCCATAATACAATTCACACAGGATGGTGGAGGTAATGAACGAAGCTCCCGAGACGGATTTAGACCACGGTATACCGTGAGGTAGACTCCAGCGTCTCATGGATGGACGGCTGACTCGTGACGACCTACTCCATTTTCATCCTGCCTTTCTTGCGTTATTGAAAGGGACTCGAGCATGTCTATCTGAGTGTGTTTTGAATGCGTTCCAACGTTTGAATTTAAGAATATTTCCTACTCCAGCGATTAAGCGGATAAAAAATTCGTTTTTGAGCGAATAATGTCCCCAATTAAGAGCTTCAGTAAGCGCAAACCTGCTGATTAACTAAAAAATTTAGTGTGGTAAATAGGCAAGTATTTACAATGCATATCCAATTTTTCACGTGATAACACTTTCTCGATCGTATCAAAAACTCTGACAAGAAAACACTGTACTGTATCTGAAATATTCAGGGAATGTTGGAACTCCTGGCACCCGCGAACTGGGAAAATGTACTCATCTGCGAAGCTGACAATGAATAATGGCAACCATTCCTAGTTGCTAGAGACCGTAGTGTGCCAAATTATTAGCGAGGGTCATTAGAACACAGATTAGGTGTTAGTTTAAGCCTCCCTAAACGCAACAAAGGCGTTCCAAAGAGAGGAAAGAGGACGGCACCAGTTAGTTTGTAGTTAAGAGAACGCGGAAACTATGCTTAGGGTGCATAGAAACAGTTGAGAAAGAAGTTTATGAAACAAGATAAAAGTTAAAGATGAAAGTAGTAGGTGCTGAAAAGCAAGCCAGTATTGAACTGAAAAAAGGTGGTCCGTAACACAATAAAAAACTTATTACATTTTAACCAAAGAAAGGCCTGCCTAACCTTTAACTCGGGATCTTACGTATCCCCCCTGGGAGCGTTAATTTCCATAGATAAAAAAGTTGTATCTCCCTGGGATATTAGAACAAATTAAGCCCGAAAAATGATCCTTTTAATTGTAGTTCCGCACATGTAATGAACAATGAACATCAGTGTTGAAAAAATAGAAAATTGTATACATATGTATGTAACAATTTTAAAGTAAATAGACATCTACAAGGCATTAGGAAGACGCACGCATTCCTTTCTTAGAAGATTTAAACAAGTCGTTGATCAAAGTAATTTGTTAATTTCAGGATCTCGTCTTCAGTAATTCCCATTGATGTGTCAAGAAGGGCTTCTCCGAACTCATCCTTGTTTATGAATTGACATACATTTAAGAAGATTTTCTTATGGTGAACTTGTGGGGAAGCTTTCAGTGGTGTATATTGCAATAACTGATGTTAATTTCGACAGCAAGTACAGTCGTTGTGTCAGAATGCTGCGCAGGTTTTCTGTTGGGTTTACGTCTGGGAAATTTGCAGGCCACTTTTTCTCTCGAAGCTCAGAGAACCCCAGTTTTGAGATATACTCTGCAGTTCCCCGAGCAGCATCCGAGGGACATCATCTAGCACAAAAATATTTCTTTTAAATGTTTATTCCAGTTTTTTCAAACACGATTCAAGGCGTTCATGAAGAAAAGTTACATTTGAAGCAATTTCAATGTCATCGGGTACTTCCATAAGCCAACTAATGTTCCTCTGATAATCCCAACCCAAACCATAATCCCCACATCACTTTGTCGGCGCCTCGAACGATGCTTGCAATTCCATCCATTTACCGCCCAACCTTTGCTCCCATCAAGAGTAGCACGCGTTTTGTTGGTGAACAAAGCTTTCGAAAAATCGACCCTAATGTTGTCCTCTACTCATTTCAGTCGAGTTTGCTCGTGACTTCTGGCCAATGGAGGCTTTGACACTGGTTTTTATTGACTTAACAACATCCATCAAACGATGACAACGAGTATTTTTCGACACATTTGTCAAACCGACGCGGTTAAAATTTTCTCCACTTGTCAATCCAAACTTTTCACAGCTTCATATTTAATTCGTGTCTTATAGAGTGGTCTGAGCGGCTTGATTAAATTTTATTAGCCTTCACATTTTGAAGATATCTAATTACCATTTTAGCTATTCCCAGCGCAGTTCAGCTTTTGCCAATTCTGAGGTAATAATACCCTTTTCTAAACTGTTTAGGTAACAATTATAATCGATATTAAATTGAAATTAGAGCACTTAGTTTTTAATTTGTCTCTTGTAAAACAGCATGGTTTATTATACAACGCAAATCATTACAATTTTTCACAGCATGCGCATGTTGGGAGTGTGAGCATTCTCTGTAAATTCGTCAGTTAGTTTTAACATAAGTGAGAAAATATGGCCTTGCTAATAATTTGACACGATGTATCCTTTGAAATTTAACTCGACCCTTTTACATGACTCCAGAAAATACAGACCGTAAAGTGTAGGAAAAACTGAAAAACCGTCGCTGCCAGGCTACGGCGGATCAATGTGACGGAAGGCGCAATTGAGGTCCGACGAAAGGTGGAGCGGGCGTTTCACTTAGCACAATTAGAGCCTTGGGATCACCCTTGGTTCATACTCGTCATTTCCTGTGCGAGATGAATCGGCAATCATGAGGCCTAGAACTCCACACACACACGCTGGCACAACATTCTCCCGCTTTGTGTGGGCACAAGGATACACCTCTACCTCATCGCCTTGGATACGCTTTGTTTGCGGGTGGCCGAGCGGCCATGTCAAATGCTGGCTCTCGGGAGAAAGTTTCATGAACGACAGCTCTCGAGGAAAAGCACAGGAAACCACAAATTTGAGTAAATACTCGTAAACTTTAGCCTCACAAGAAAGAAAACTAGAAAAGACGAAGAAAATAAAAAAGTGAAACATAAAAGCCCAGCAAACTATCAAAAACATCGGAATAAAAGGTTGGAGAGTACGATAGGTTAAATGGTGGAAACTTATGCACACCAGCACTAAAGTCCTACACCAACACTAAAGTCCTACACCAACACTAAAGTCCTACGCTGATACTAAAGTCCTACGCTTAAACTAAAGTCCTACCAACACTAAAATCCTACACACAAAAGTAACCAAGTCAACACAATAAGAAACAAAAATGAGGTCTAATTGGGTTCACCTATTTGTCATTTCATGAAAACTTCAAAGAGAGCAGCGGTCAATAACATTTAGAATTGATGTTTTGCTCAATTCTACAGATCGGTGGCGACCACAAACATCAAATTGCATCTCTCACTTCCGGAGCTGTTTTTTCGTGGAATCAGTATTAATTGGGCGTGAGGCGCTGCAATAGGAGGGAGGCCGCTTTATAACTACATGCTAGAACTATCATCCGATTGGTCGGTTCTCAAACGGACTAACTCAAATAGTCATCACAAACACAGAAGAAGGAGCCTAGGCTTGTGTTTCAAAATGCACAAGCGAAAAAACCTTTTTCAAGTATCAGAAAGTGACGAGCTGTTGACATTTTACATTGCATCAACAATTTATCAACGCCTCTCCCGCCACTTGTAACACCACCATCCATCAAGACCGCACACCCGCACCACACTACAGCCCACTCCAGCTAAGAATTTTGGTACATCTGTGTCACCTCTCAATGAATAATGCAACTATTGTACTACAAGTACAAAATTACCTCGGGTGACTCGAAACACACAATACGGGCATGACTATCAACATCACATTGAGTACCGCTGTGTAACGAGCATCATGGCAACACCTCATCACAGCACACAGTGCACCACCAGCAGCACCACACCACCACCATACCACCAGTAGCACCACACCACCACCATACCACCAGTAGCAGCAGCACCACCGCATGTGTTTACTCAGCCTCCAGAGTGGCGAGCTGAGTGTTGACTGAAGAGGTGGAGCGGCTCTGTCATAACGCTGCTCCGTCCAGCGCTTCACGCGCTTCCCAGCCTCCAACTCTGGCAAACGCAGACTTACAACTCTCCCCCAGCATCTAACTCTGACAAACGCCGACTTACAACTCTACCCCAGCCTCCAACTCTGACAAACGCCGACTTACAACTCTTCTTCAGCCTCCAACTCTGACAAACACCGACTTACAACTCTTCTCCAGCCTCCAACTCTGACAAACACCGACTTACA
>JACJUY010000196.1:98260-137140 GCA_014220935.1 Platorchestia sp. MABIK | reverse complement strand
CAACTCTGACAGAATGCGACGTACTAATTTTTTCTGCCTAGAGCTTCGTCGTAAGTCCAACATCGAACTTAGTTGCCAGCCTCCAATTTTAAAATAGTTGCAACGACCAACTCGCCAAGCCACAACTTTTCAACATCTCCAAAACATAACTCCCTTCTCGAGCAGTCCAAAATGTTTCTAGTCTTCAATTTTCAAGTCATTCCTGAACTCTAACTCCGCAGCTTACAACTCAATCCCTATCTTCCTAACTCAACTAGGAGTCAAATATTTTCCTTTGACGGGTGTGTTCTGAACGCAGTCTCGCCTCTTCCTCTCCTCCTCTTTTGCTCTCCGACTCAGGATTCGTAAGAAAGTTTTAGTAAAAGTTACTCATCAGAAAAGTTCAACAAAAATTTTTGAACAAAAACCAGGAAGATGATTTGAATTCCATTTCAAACAAATTCAGCATACCCAATTTTTTGATATTTTGGCTGATGATACATAGCACTTTAAAACTAGAGAAATCATTTAGTTATAAATTCAATCGCAAAGTGAATCATTCCAATGTAATTCAGGGACAAACAACTTATTCTATCGCGCCATTGCGCATCAGTATTTTTGATAAGATCAGCAATTTTTAATTTCCAAAATTGCCCGTAAAATACAAATAATCTTGGGCATTTTTAATCTTCTCGAGTTCATTATCAGACACACTATCGAGTCCACTGTCAACAAAGGAACACCCATGAATATTTGGAGTCTCCGATCCATGCTACAAATACATTACGTAAACGTGCGCTTTGAAGTACGTTTCTAAAAAACCGCTTGTACAACAATGGCACACGTATCGTTATCGTAAATGGTCGTTGGAAGAGAGGACCACCATTTATATTTCGAAGCATCCATCGTTCCTAATGATGAGCCGCGAGACGGCCCACACCCGCCCACCGCGTCCCGACAACCCGCTAATGACGGACCAATGTGAACGCCGTACAAAAGCGACTTGCACCGCTCGACTCATCGTCTTCTCTGTTTCACGAGAAAAATACCGCATTGTCCCTTGAGGAAGTCAGTTTGAAGAAGTGGAATTGCGAAAAGTGGAACTGAAATAATAGAACAGTCGAGTTCTTGTACTGTCGCTGGCTTGTTTCTAAATGAACCTAAAACGAGCATTAATAGAATTTATAACGTTGTTCTCATGTTCCTGATGTTTTTCAAGAAAATTGACTTGTGTTCAGCAATGCCTGAGGGTTGAAAAACTGGGAGGCAAGCACAGGACACACGCAGAAACCAGAAACACAAGGGGGTACAGTGAACATGGGAGTTTTAGGTGTGTCAGATAAAGATTTTCGTGATACCGTCAAGTATAGTAAGCTTTATAAATTCCATCCAGCTTTTCCAAAATATAAATTCCAGTATTCATTATTTTTTAACGCTTTTTAACTCATACAATTCCCTCGACTCGTTAGAGTAAGTCATACGAAGAATTTGGATTATAGCTTCTTTGGCAAGATATTTCGAAGAATATTGAAGTCGGTTGAACAAATCGTGCATCGCGCACTGCTTTCTGAAAATAGAGAGCTTCAAGAATATCGGGGCCTCAAAATCTCAACTGCGCAGCCCCGAGGAATGTCACTAAATTATGATGAATTACGTTGCCAACAGACCCAAAAATTCTCGGAGAAATGAATCATGGGATCTGGTCTCAATTGCGAATCATGGGCGACAGAAGACAAGAAAAACGGGCTTTTCATTGATAGCGCGTGCAGTCGTTTGAAGAGAGGGCAGAAAGCGTAGTACAAGAGCTACTGCAGCCGCGTAGTGTCAATTACACGACCATAAGTTAGACTGATACACCAATAAAAAAAGAAAATCGCAGTAAGAAAATAAAAATGGTCGCGTGGAAACGCCCCAGGGAAGGTCCTAGATGACAAATGACTAGCGCTATTGATGGTGCCGACGATGTAAGACCGCAGAGACGAGAGTTTCGCATTATCCTCGGTTGATTACATTCCAGCGAAAACTCTTTGAAATACAAGCAATTAAAATTTTAATTCTAAAACATTAGGCGCGAGCAACGTCCTTCAGAAATGACGATCATCAACCAGGTCTTAATGACACAGCAAGCAATGATGCACCTCCACACAAATCCGAGGGCATCAATTCCGTGTGACACGAGGTCCACTAGAAACAACGCTCTCTACCACAATTGAAGTTCAGAACCACGGACCGGCTAGCATTTTCAATACAGACTTGCACATCCTAAACATACTTAAACACGACTTTGAGATTCGAATTGTTAAGATTCAGACACGCGAGAAGACATTGACGCAAAAATCCTAGGGTTTAACAACTCAACCATAATTGTCGTTAGCGCTCGAGTGATGGCTTTGAACAAACCGTGTATATGTGTGATTCCAAGCAGCAGAACGAAGCAAATTTAACGGGTGTACTTATTCGGAGAGATAATTATTGTTACCAGCAATCATGCCACTGCAGGGTATCTTGTGGAAGAGCAAATGACCTCCTGATCATAAGTTTAGGACCATTAAAAAACAAACAGAATACTATTTTACATGGATATCCTTTAAAAGTTTCCTAGCTAAATTTTATTCATGTTAAGGTTAACAGTGGAGGAAACAAACAACTGCTGTCTAATCAATTGTATAAGAAAATCCCATTTTGAAACATCTGACAAACATCTGACTCGCCATAGCCGTGTGTGTATAGGACCTGACTCCGTGCGGGGAGACCCGGGTTCGAGTCTCGGCGCTGGTGGCGATTTTCTCTGTTGGGTCTAGGAGAAAAATTCTAAGCACAAGGCCCCACTCTCCCCAGGTGTCTGAAATGGGTACCGGTCTTGACCGGGGGAAAGCGTCATGGCGTCCTGGTGTTAGTTATAAGGCATTTGAAAAACCAATGTAAAAGGTGATATGTATCATGCTTCAATTGGAAATAAAGCATCCGTAGATGCCGATGTTTGTTTACCAGCTGATCAAAAATTTAATGCCAATAAATCATGCAGTAGAGAAACTCTTTATAAGGTAATTGAAGTAAAAAATTAAGGATTCGGTTATGAATCATGCCTTAATTCTTCCGGATAACTTTGGAAAGTCGGTACGGGAAGCTTAAAATGAGAGTTTCCACCAGGGTTAGAAGAAGATTGTGTTATGCATATGAAGATTACATTTAGTGTCTCAAAATTGTTTCTATTTCTAAAAAATCCCTTACATTATCTTCAAAAGTTCTCGATCAGATTCAAATTTGGGAGACAGGCTGGAAGACGGAAATGAGGAACATCAAGCTTTTGAAAGGAGTCTGTGTCAAGCGGGGATCATTGAAGAACGCTACGTTATCCTCATGAAACAAGAACCATATATCACCATACCAACAAGAGCCCTTGTTGTTGTGGATGGTCTTTACATATCTACATAATGAGCTGCAACTTGTCCTCTCAGTAAACATGAAATTTCATTGTCTCTTTGGAAGAAAATGCGCCCCACACCATAACGGAACCTTCGTCAGTGTGCGCCGTAGAAAATGTTTTTAGGAAAAACTCTTTGCCACACTAGTAACACTTGAAGAAATCAGGACCATCTGGGTTAACTTTTCTCATCAGAGGACAAAACTTTTTTCCCCTTTTAAGCAACCCATGTTTGATGCTTCCACGCAAACCTCTAACCTGCTTCCGCCTCTAATGCTTCCACGTCTCCTTTGTGACGTGGAAGCAGACGAGGCCCTATAAGATGCATTTTATTTTTCAAACCATTTTACCTCAGATGTTGCCTATAATAGTTTTTGAAGAGCAATCGGCTTCAATGAGTGTCTTAACCTGCCTCGAAAATTATCCCTTATCATGATGAACAACCTACATACAATTTCTCCACTCAATGCTAGAGAACATCATTTTGTCTATCGCAAGATTTCACTGTTTCATAATTATCAGGGTCTTTCAAGTAGTAGCAAACCCCTGTATTAGTGCGTTTGACATCAGCTGCGATTGCGCGCTGTGGCAAACTCTGCTTACGCAGCTCAACGGTCTGACCCCGTTCAAAAGAGAGTTTACTAAACTAGAGCCTAAAGTGAAATATCTACACTGTGAATAGCAACCTCTAAATGACATGAAATCCACAAATTTCCTGATATTTAAAATAATGTGGGACTCGCTCTTAAAATTTTGCCCAATCAACTGGCAATCAACCGAAGTATACTTATAAGGTGACTTTTCTAATTAAATTGCTTAGACACGAATTATGCATTTTTAACCTTTGTCGTCACCGATCAGAATAATTGAATTTAAAACCTTCAAAGTCCATTCAAAGCTAAACAGCATTTTTTCAGTTCATCATTTGGTGCTAACTTATGATCATGATTGTATGTCTTGTTTTGTTCAAATTGACCTCACACTATGTTTCCTGCGATGGGTTAAACTAAGTAAAATACTCAATTCAAATTTAAAGTCAATTGTTGAAAGTAATTAAAATGGCAAACATTAACTGGATTGTGCCTTCATTCAGCTTTCATTCAGTGTTTATAAAAATTGAGATAGTGACTGCAGATCGGCCAGCAGCATTATGAAAATTTTCACAATGACCACCGGTGGGTCTCTTCGCAGGAAACTTGTTAAACGAATATGTGAGTAAGATATCATTAATGTTTCGGACAATTGCCATCAGGAAGGGGTTCCTAAGAAATTGTAAAGCAAATTGCAATTTGAAGACCATGAAACGTAATATCAGTACTATTAAAACTTGAGTAATTTGCAAAATAAGAACAGGTACATGGAAATTGCAAATATATGTGTTATGCAGCTGATGACACTGAGCTGGGAATTTAAAATTTCAAAATCATCTCGCAAATACTGAAAACTGTAGAGAATTTGCGGAGTGTTGAAGGAGACAGAGCAGGTGAGGTGTAGCAGCGCTGTCTGGGCTCGGGAGCAGGCAGAACAGCACAGCGTCTCCAGGCGGATGGTAATGCACGAGCGGCATAAACGCTCGCTGGGCATGGAATGTGGCCGTTCCCCCTCACTCCCCAACTCGTAACCCCACCTCATCTCTGAACCGTGGGGGAGGGTAGGTGATGTCCCCGCCTCCTCCTCTCCCTTGCGCTCAAACCCCAAGTTTTAAGCACTGTTGAAGGAGCGAGTTATCAGCAAACACCACTTATAGTTGTCGCGAGACAAGGAAACACAAAACCTGCAGATAGCCCAGACGACTCTGACGCTCAGGGAAATATCCTCGGCGGACCCAAGCACCGCAGGGTAGAACGGGAGGCTTGGTCCCCGAGTGGGGAGCATGGAGGAGAAAGGGAGGCCCAACCTACGCCTTCATTGTAAGTTATCGTTATTATTCTATTAGTTAGCCTGCTACATCAAAGGCGATCTTATGAGAGCGAATAGAAAGGACCATTTAGTACGGACTAGAAAATGTGGAATCAATGAGCAAAGTGTGTTCCATCACAGACTACCTGCGCATACAAAACGCAATTTAGGAAGCAAGAGGAAGAAAAGATATAGAAGAGTTAACATGAAGGCATGAAAACTGAAAGAAGCAAAGTGGGAGAAATGTTGCAAGTTTGAAGCTATTCGTGAAGTGAATCATTTATTTGACGAGAACGCGTAGTTGGAACATCAGGGAAATTTCACATATCCAGCAACTCATGTTTGGAAATTTTGGCCACCTCGTTCCGGTATTCATGATGCAGTTTTAAGGAAGTTTTTTCACGAGCAATGTATTCGAAGTACGGTGCTGTAACCTCACGAACTACTTTTCTACGGTTAAGTTAAAAATATTCTTTTTTAATAAGCATTTCATAGTAAGAACGGACATTCTCATTTCAACCTTCCTAAAACTCACGGTTGATGACAGCCCATCACTTGAAATTTCGAGCAATGACAAGTTTGCCAACAAAAGTCACACATGGTGATTGAAATAAATCGAGCAGCGAATGAATAAGAAATTGCCCTATGATATTTAATAGAAAGTTTTATACAGTTGCTAACAGTGTTAAGGTTCTTGTCAAAGTATGGAGATGTTGCTGAGTGCAAAAATATTTCTTCAGTTTCACTCGCACTTAATGAAACAACGGATCCCTGCTTGTGTACGAGTTGGGAATGAAATAGTTAATACCGGAACATGTTGGAATTATTATAACGAATCAGGCATGCACGTTAATAATGCTGTGCATTGTCACTTAGCTTGAATTTGTTGAATATCAAATTCTGCAGTAATTTAATATTTTTATTATCACAGTTACAGACACTTAAGAAAAAACATTTCAGCCAAAGACACCAGAAGCCTCATAAGGAACTCGACGAGTGCTCTTCTCTGTCGTCAGATAAAGTCAAAGAACATAGTATTTTTTAAGGTGAACTAGTGGTTATAAGATCCATTTGGCAAATGTACGAACATAAGTAACGCTAGAGTAAGATTACAAACTAGGAAATGAATGTATCTCTGCTCTTTCTGAACTTCCTGCTCTGCCCTCCAATAACGTAAAAATTCACAGAAATTCGATTAATCTCTATGAGGACACAGTCCGATCGTCTTTGGCAGGTAAGATAACAGTATATTCGTGCCATCTTATTTTGGCCTCTCATATCCCTGCCACCAACCAACCTGGATTAGTGAAAGAAATCAGATTGCTCTCCCGATGAAGTTTAACAAGATTTCTTCAGTTTTACGAGCGCGCTGATCGTAAGATTCATGTTGACTCAAGGCCCAG
Organism: Platorchestia sp. MABIK; assembly: GCA_014220935.1. Taxonomy (NCBI): domain Eukaryota; kingdom Metazoa; phylum Arthropoda; class Malacostraca; order Amphipoda; family Talitridae; genus Platorchestia; species Platorchestia sp. MABIK. The sequence goes on along the minus strand of JACJUY010000196.1, from coordinate 130,435 downwards.
CCGATGATGGAATAGTGTGACCCTCCCGCGGAATGAAAGAAGGAAAGAAGAGGAGGAAACACCCCTTCAGTCTCCCTGAGCTTGCAAGCGCATGTCAGTAGTTGGTCAGCCAAGCAGAGCCTGGCGTTTCTTATGAGGGAGAAAGTTGCGGGGGATCAGTACAGTTTGAAAATACTTCGAGAGCGAGCAACTCAAAAAAACAGAAAATATATCCCCTCAAATCGACGGACGCCATCGCACACAAAAAAATGATGTGTCGGGAAATTACAAAACTGCTAGCGAGAATTTTAAAGGGAAATCAACCATGTTGACACCGCTGATCTTCCGATAGGGCGCGCACGCCACTGATAAGTAAAATTGGACGATAGCTCACCTCGAAAAGTTCAATTAATTATACGCCGGCATGTATAAGTTCAAATGAGCAATGTCTCGCGTAAAGAAACAAGAGAGGAAGGTTCGAGTTATCGTGAAAGCAATCAGAACATTTTCTCGAGAGAAACTTGAAATAAGAGCGAGGAAGGCGAGGCAGCGAGCATCGGGGAATGACACAGTTCGTATGGAAAACTGGAACCATATTCCACACAACTGGACAAGGAACATAAAATGAAGAAAATTCAGACCACAGCATTTGAAAAATCGACCAAGAATTGAACATTGATGTGTATCATCATGATGCGAGTTTTGTCCCATAATGAATGACAGAACGAACCACCAATGTTGACAAAATGCTGAAAATTCTAAAACATGGAAATAATCTCCGTATTAAAAACATTCTTTAATTTTGACAATTTAACGAAGGCTATACGTAACTGGTTGTACAAAAATAACAAAGAGAAAAAATCGTGCTACAAATGCAGTTAATACAAAAATACGCCGCGACAAAGGCAACAGAGACGGAAAAACTTGGGATACAAAAGTTGTACGACTATGGAAAATTCGTGTCAAGTGCGTAAAGATCTAAAAAAATATGGACCGAAAGAGATCGCCATTGAAACACAGAGGAAAACATGAAAAATAGCATAAGGAATGTAAGAAGAGAAGAGCCACAAGATTAGAGTTTAAGTGAGTTCAAGCCTCCCAAAAAAACACTTATCTTGTGACAGATGACAGTGCAGGAAACATATGGAAAACTGTGACTACGAAAACAAAAATTATAAACATAACGTGAAAATGAAATTTCCCTCTTGAAAATCGGTACCAATTCTCTCACAGTTAGATTCAAAGGTGATAGAAGAATTTTTATTCAGTCAAATGTGACAATTTTGGACAAAAAAAGAACATCTAGCAACTTGATCTCTACATTTTTCTCCTATATTCGTATACGTTCATAAGATAACGCGTCTATATGCCTTGTCTCGTTCATTCGTCTGAATGAAAACAAAGACGTCGGTAAGCACTTGGTGCAGCAACGACACGCTAAACCTTACGCTTCTAAATAGGAAATTAAATCATGTGTAATTTTAAGCCTTTCTAACCCCAACAAAGGGGTTCCCAAGAGAGGAAGGAGGAAGACATCATTTAGTACGGAATAAAGAGAAAGAGGAATCTCTGTATTAGGTGTGTCTCCACACCCTCCACATAACAATAGCAAGATGGAAAGAACTTATGAAGATAGGAGTTGTAGAAAAGGCAAAAGCGTTGAAAAAGGACAGCAGTGAACTGAAAAAAAGATGGTCCGTGACAGAATAAAGAATATATTTCATTTCAGTAAGAAGAAGGCCTACCTCAACACCTAATGTTCAGGACCTACAATCTACCGCCTGAGATATAATTGTTGTATCAATATTTGTATTATTAGATAAATACATTAGTTGTTTCTTCCTGATAGGCATCATAGGTGCAACAGAATAAATCAAAAAGTTTCTTTCAACAATTCTTGCTCATGAGGGACATTTCAATGCAAATAATTCTTCTTACAGAATCAAAAAATCAGAAAAAATTCAACTGTCAATGTGAAAAATAGCACCGAAGTAGTGACCTATTTTTCCAAATAGCTTTATCACAAAATTGCACACTTAAGATTGATAAAACAGGAAGAAATGCGTAGTAAAGTCTAACAGGTTTTAAATTACGAAAGAAATTAAAGAATTTCTACTAACGCCAATCGTTACAACAAACTTCTCTAGTAACAATAGGGATACTAACAAACCTCTCTACTATCACTAAAGACCATAACAAAGTTCTCACTAATTCTTACGCCAATTTTGGAGCAATATGTGTTGTGGACTGAGGCAAAACTGCAGCCATTAACGAACGAAAGCTCAAAACATGATTGACTCAGGAAGTTCGACATTGCGTAAATGTGGAAAAGTGATAAGAGATTTCGAGCGCTTTTTTGCAATGAACAATAATACGTAGTACTTCGGAAGTAAGATAACTAATCTAATCTCATGTGACTGACTTCTTTTACGTATGTTTTTCTCCATTATACGAGAAAAAAGGCAGCAAAAAAGTATGTAAAAATCTTCTGAATAATAGCCTCACCCCATACCAATGCTTTCTTTAATTTGTTAATTATGAGGGTAATTGAATGACGATCACTTAAGAGGAAAGCAGGCCCTTGTTTGTTCAAAAATAAAAGAACAGAAATACTAACGACAAAAAAATTATACACCTCTACGACCTCACTTGATCATCAAGCTCGAATCAAAGACCAACAAAGTGAAGTGACAAAGTCAGATTAATGACCAATAAAGTAAAATGACCAACAAAACAAACTGACCACCAAAGTCAAATTAATGACCAACATGAGAGTCCAGAGAACTATAAGGGGGTAAATCAAAGGGAAGAAACTTCGAGGAAACGAAGGGAAAAGTTCTATGGCTGCTGAGTCAATTGTAACTTCATTGAAGCGAAATGACAAACGCAGAATAAAACCTCGCATTGAATTTCACACGAACCAAAACTAATAACGAAGAGGTAATTTCAATCGCGTGCAAGAAACATCCAAACTTCAAATCCACAATTAACCGCCGCATGTGAATTAAAAAAATTACAATCAGTAGCTGTTGGCGGATTTTAGAGAATTATTGATCAAGCCTCAGCAGCACTGTGCGTACGAGACAGATATAGTCTTGCTGATACTGGTTCTCGAGTTTGGGCAGTGCGTCCGCACCAAATTCAGCTAAACTTAATTGCATGAAGGTATTTCATACCTGAAATATGACTAATAGTTACTCCTTTTGACGGATTGCTTCCATTGAAATTTATTTCAGACATTACTTTCGTCGACGTCGATGCCATGAGAACAGCTGAAACAGATATCTCCTATTCCTCCCTTAAACCCTAAACAGTAATGTCACGAAAACGATTTCAAAGCTTCTTTACCGCCACCCTGCAACGGGCAATAATGCATGTGCTCTTGCCAAGGACTACTACTTAATTTAAGTAGTCCTTGGCCCTGCACATCTCAGTCGATCTTCTTCCACAATGAAGAAGCGCTGCAGAGGTTCTTACGAGTAGAAGAGAACGTCTTGCAACTGCGCCTAAATCCTGACGAGGACAGACACAGAATTTTTTTCTACAGGAGTTTTCAGTATTTCACCTGTACGTCAAACGAATCACATGTTCGTCATCAGTCAAATGACTTTGTACATTTTGTACATTTAGCAAGGAGAAATTACACGACACTCAGCGACATGTACAGTGAGACCACACCGTCCTTCCAACGATGTTGACGCGAATAGAATAAAATAGAAAACTCAGTATCGAGATAAAAAGCTAGGGTATCAAACATTTAGACAACTATGCGGACGGACACGTCATGGAATGAAAGCGATAACCAGACACAACAAAAAGTAAGAAGCAATTAATATACTCGTTTTCTTGTAAGAGGTCAGAAAAACATTTCGCATAGACCAGTGGCAGTGAGATTATGGGACAATTTAGTTAAAGGCTTGATGTTGTCACAGATTGGGGGTACGCATCCACCCTGATAACCTAACAGACAAAGCAATACGAATCATGTATTTTAATTCAAAGCAAGATAATTTTTTTTTGTCAGTAATTCGCAAGCGTATAAAGCAACTGACGAATACTTTAGGAGCCTCAAAATGGCGGTGAGCCGCAAAATGACGGTGAGCCGCAAGATGATAGTGAGCAGCAAGATGATGGAGAGCCGCAAAATGGCGAAGAGCCGCAAGATGATAGTGAGCCGCAAAATGGCGGAGAGTCGAAAGATGATAGTGACTCGCGAACAACTCGATGGTTACTCCCAAAGAAACCATTATACGCTCAAACGCAACGGAAATATCTAAATGAACAAGATGAAAACACCTAAGAAGACGCAATGAAAGCATCTAGGTAATGAGATGTAATGCTAGTACCTAGGTAGAATAGTAACTAGATATCTGAAATGTAAGCAACTAAGTTGATACGACAGAAGTAATTACGTCGATACTCAGAAAAAAACTAGATAGAGTCAAGTGAAGCAATTCTAGGACACATGGAAACATTCACGTTAAGTTCTTGTATGGCATCCATAGCAAGATAGCTACAAAGGGATGCTGTAGGAACGTTGAGGTTGGTGCCCTAGAATCAACTTGGTTGTCGATATTAAGGAACGAGTCTGCGAACATCACATGCACTCGCCAGTCATTTTCTCCAAGTCAAGAAAGCGCCGAAAGGCGAACGCCTGCACAGCGCCTATACCTGCATGCGCGCCGTGGTGCTCTGCCGAGATGGGCGGCTTTCGAATTCCGGACTGAGATGCAGGAAGCTGCTCAGCTAGAACATCTATTGCTTGAGCGCTGATGTGAAAGGACACATGAATTTGTGAAATGCCCGTTACAGCAGGGAAACGTCTGCGATAATTCCCGTATCACATTCAGTTCATGCGTAGCTGAGACCGTGAAGAAATCTTGCTTTTACAGCGAAATGGGGGAAATCAAGGCAAAATTCCCCAATGTGGAAGGCACACAATACGCTCTCCAAGTCAGTGAGAGCTTCATGAAAGTCTCGTGGATTTGAGCAATTGCTTGGTTAAGGAATTTTAGAGCAGTCGAGTTCCAGAAGACATGCAAGCACACGGACGATTCTGCGGCAGATCCTCGATACTAGCAACTGCATGCGAGACAAGGCAGAAATTTTTGAAAATTCATAGTGTCCCAAACAAAGTTTAAATGAAAACGTTATTTTTGCTCTTATCTCATCGTGGCATCCGGACTGGAAGACGCTGAAAACCTTCGGTATCTTTCAAGCGCAAATACAAAAAATTTGGATCTCTCATGGTTGCACTCATATGTGTAAGTCAGAGCCCACGAACGTCAGCGACCCGACCGTGAAGTACATTTGAGGAAAGATACAACACGTTTTTTAAAGCGGCGATTTCAAGTTAAAAAAGAGGCAAGATAAGTTTGAATTTAGAATCGTGAAATCACTATATCTTGTTGATCGTTGATCGCTCCCCCATCAGCTTCTAGTGAGACCAACCGATAACTTCGTAAACTATTACGTGTGTCACAATAACTGTAGGGGGAAAAGGACGTTGGTGGGGAAATGTGAGAGCTCTAACGCCACCGCAATCTATTTGAGGAAAATCTTTGAGTTGACACGTATTCAGAAAAGATATTTGAATACTGTACTTATGCGAAAGAAGCCCATATTAAACGGTGAATATTGCTGCAGTTAGACGCTCAAAGTTATAAATGCCACAACCAGACGTGTGAAATGTTACGTGATGAAAAAAGAAGCCTAAAAAGAATAGCAATGGTAATCACGTGTCATCACATGATATCCATCGCGAAGGAAAAAAAATTTCTGTGCACGCACTGATGACAGATGATGTTAATTATCATTTCTTTTCACTAGATCTTATAAGCAAGCGGAAATTTTCAGTGTTACTTTAATGTGAGTTTGTAAAGGCAACCAAATCTTTGGCAATGAGAATAAGTGAGTACACATGTATTGATGTGAACCACTTGAGCGAGGATGAATAAGATGTCTCTGTCTCTCACTGAAGTTTTAACGAAATTCAGGGAATATCAGACTCTGAGTCGGACTGCAGAGCTGGTACGTGACAAATCAATTGCTTGAATTTGGAAGATAAATTGATTTGATTAAAAATAGAGTAGATTCTAGACGATAAAATCGATGTAGTTTTATATCGAAACCTTCCTATGCTGAAAGCTTTCCAGATTAGCTAAGATTAGATGTTAGTTTGAGTCTTCCTTGACGCAACAAAAACGTTCCAAAGAGAGAAAGAAGGAAAGCACCCTTCATTATGGACTTGAGGGAAAGCAGAATTTATGTATAAGGTGCATAGAAATAGTAAGTTGAGAGAGAAGTTCACAAAACAAGATAAAAGTTTATGTAAGTAGTTGGTGCTGAAAAACAGGACAGCAGTGAACCGAAAAAACAAGGTTCGTAACAAAACAAAAAAAAAAAACATTCTACTTCAGCAAAAGGAAAAGCTACCCAACCTTTATCTCGGGGCCTCACATATTCCTCCTGGGAGCGATAATCCCCATAGAGACAATAGTTGTATCCCTTTGAGGGGTGAAAACTTTACAATACTTCCATGTACTCCAAATATAATTCAGAAAGGGTGTCATTAAATTAGAACTCACAAACTTAATGTAGACAACGAGCTCGAGATAAATCAGGGTCTATAAATAGGCTTCGGTTGTATTTAACAAGTGACAAAATATCAGATCAATAGTTCACTTTTCGTCACAGTTTATCATTCAAGAGTAAATAATTCTGTTTAACAATCAACAATCCATTATCCACAGAAGTCGAATCTTCAGAAGTGCTCTTGCACGTCACCAACTGATCACATTGTGTTGTGACTAGGCATGAAAACGAGGTTATCCATGACTTCTGCCGTTAATGCTGTGACTGCGACGTGAGCCACCGGCCGGAGGTCACTGAGGGAGTTTTCATAATGCTGCTGACCGGCCAGCAGTCACAAAATCAAATTTCATAAACACACAATTAAAACTCGATGAAGGCACGATACAGCTAATGGTTACTATTTTCTACCTTGCTTACTACAATTGACTTTAAAATTGATATGAATACTTAACTTCAGTTTAACCTGCCGCAGTCAAAGCGTCATGCAGCAACGCGTACACCACACACGAGCTCGCCACCTCGCTCGACTCTTCTTCCACCCGTGACCAATTCCCACTCCTCTCCTGACCTTAAGTCATACTCCAAGCTTACAACATCAAGTGCAACATTACAGGAGTACTGTTGGAACATTACTCCTGTTGTGACGCAGACAACTGTCCCCACCGCGTATCAATTCCACACTAGTTCATCCGATAAGAGTTTTTTAATCTCCGCTGGCGCTAGATGGCGAGTCCATTATCAACTCATCGATCGTCCTTCATCAATTAACCTGCATAATTTTTCAATTTATCTCACGGCCCATCAAATATGAGTCTGATCTTATATCTATCATGGTCCTCCCTCATGAGTTGTCAGCAACCCCCACTCCCCCATCAGTTGTCAGTACCCCGACTCCCCCATCAGTTGTCAGCACCCCCCCTCCCCATTAGTTGTCAGTACCCCCACTCCCCATCAGTTGTCAGAACCCCCACTCCCCATCAGTTGTCAGTACCCCCACTNGTACCCCCACTCCCCCATCAGTTGTCAGTACCTCGACTCCCCCATCAGTTGTCAGTACCCCCACTCCCCCATCAGTTGTCAGTACCCCCACTCCTCCACCCCCCTCTCAGAGCCCTCTCATTTACATACATTCCAGCGAGAATTGCAAGAGTGGACGCGTTCACGTCAGTTTTGTTGCGGTCCCAGCCTCCGGTACAGGAGAACCAAAATGGCAGGGAATGAACGAACGAACGAACAAACGAACGTACGGACGATAGAAGAGCCGCAGGAAAAAAGGATGCACAGAAGTGCTCTCTTGTGGGGGTTAAGGAGCCTCGGCTGGTCAGGACGGAGCGCTCAACAAGAGGAACGTCGTCGCATGGATGGAATAGAAGGCAATGGCGGCAGCCGCGCCGCCGAGCTAAATGGGGGCTGCGTGCGAACGAGTGCGCCACAAAAACTACCCCAAGAAAAGAGAAATAAACCTGTGATTACGAGCTGGATCATAGAAAGAGAACAAAGATATGAAGCAAAATCAAGGAAATGAGAGCGATCTGATAAGGAAAATTATTGAGAAGAGATGCATCTAACGAAGTCCGATTCTTGCAGTCGGACTCCCTTCGGGAGGGCGCGCATTAGCATGCAGGGCCGACCCTCTGTGGTGCAGTGAAATCGAGCATAAGCGACCGACTTGCTGCTGTTGCTCATCCGCAGAGAAAACAATGGCATTCACCTCGTAACGAGCTTTTTATGATTCAAACCTCTAGAAAGACACCGAGCCAACGAAAGCAAACACATTTGGTGCCTCCCAGGGATATTTTAACCATTAATTTAACGTAAGCGCGACGTCATAATTTGACCAATGAAAGTTCTTGTATTCCTTGGTACACGGGAGTGTCAACTCTGAGACGGGAAACTTCGATATTTATTCGCTCTTATTTTTCCAACGGGTAATAATTTTTGCAATGTCATTTCAACGATTAATTTGTTAACTAATGAATGACGAAACTAAAGCGTCCAGGAATTAGAAAGCTGTGGCATTTGATCACGTCCACCTGCCTGAAAGCGGGTTCAAGAAGACAGTAAGAAATGGAAGAAAGTAATTACGATGATAAATGTCATTCGCTTGTTTGCCTGCAACTTTTTCAGTGTATTAGGAACATCAAAATTTAAAGCAATGGACGAGATCGTCGATACGATCACGGGTTCTCAAATCTCTCACAAAATTGGACTACATTTATAATGATAATTACCGAAATAAAGTAAGTGACGAAGAATCGATCAAAAATTCGTGAGCGCGCAATTTTAGCAAACAAAAGAATTTAAGAAAAAACTGACGCTCCAAAGATTTCTCATGTTTTTAAGTTTGCACACAAATTCGAGGAAAGGGAGTAGAATCGCAGCGCTTATTTTCAGCAAGTTTTACAGCGCGAGAAGAGCAAGGCAAATGGAGTGCATGAGTGGCATTAAGCATCCTCGTTAATAGAACTGATTTTTAAATTTAAAAGAGTAAAAATTTTGTCTATGAAATTGCGAAAGCAATAGTATTGCCGAAATGCTGATTTTTTACCAAGCCAAAAATATTGTCACAATGCTCGGATGATGGATGATAAACCGCTAACAATTTTCGTAAGCAATCGAATACCGTCGTGGAAGAATTAACACAAAAAAAATCCAACATAATCTTTTCCTCGATTTCTTCATTGGAATGAACTTTTGACCCGAAAAGAACCACACCAAACCGCAAGAGTTGTTGGAAATACAAATTAGTGATTTTCGAAGCGCAGTATTTCTTACCCAAATTGCACAAGACTTTCATCTGAACATCAGACTGATATTTTCTATTTATGCAAAAACTGCATTGTTCACAAAAATTACAATTACGTGACATTGTTTTTTACTGCATTATGTGTAATTCAGTGCAGAAAAAATTGTTAACGATATTGAAAAGACTACCACAGATTATTTTCCAGGTTTAAATTTTTCATTAAACATCTTTGTGATTCCTATCGAGTTTTTTAAATCTTTTCAATAAACACCGAATAAATAGCAGCGTTGGAATATAACGAATACCTGAAACAACAGCGACCCAGCTTCAGACCGACTTCTTGAGGCTAGATATATCTATAAATGCGTAGTTCAAATGCTCTAGAATATGGAGTCGTTGCAAAATTTCCTCGGTTCTATATCCTCGAGATAGCCGCAGCTGAAGAATTAAATTTTTACTCTTTTTTTTACAACGAGTGCTTGAAATTTGAAGTGCAGAGTATGGGTAGCTTTAATTAGCAATGTCTCCTGTGTGTCGAACTTGAAACAAGCTCCTCGTGCATCAGCTCGAATCCTTTGCACTAGTGGAGGACTCGCTATGGTGATAAAGCTTGTTCTATGTAGGGAATTGAGCTGGTGCATGAGATTAGATTATTAGTTTATTAGTTGGTTTAAGCCTCCCTATCCGCAACAAATGCGATCCAAAGAGAGAAAGAAGGAAGGCACCATTTGGTATGGAGTTAAGGGAATGCGAAATTTATGCAGAAAGGACATAGAAACAGTAAGCTGAGAAAGAAGTTCATGAAACAAGATAAAAGTTGAAGAAGAAAGTAGTTGGTGCTGAAAAACAGGACAGCAGAACTGATGCACGAGAAGCTCGTTCAAGTTTGATACACAAGAGACATTAATTACTGAAGGAAACTCACCATACTCTGCACTCTAAATTTCTAGCATTCATTTGCAAAATCAAATATTCCCAGTACACTATAGAGAAGAAATCAAATGAAATATAAAATGATTGTAATGTTTGCTCTCTCGTGAGGCTTAATTGGCCACTGTATCTGGTGAAAGGTGCAGTTAGAATTGATGCACGGAAATAAGGCGGCCAATCTTAATTTAGAGGATCATCTCAGCACAGGAAAACTAAAATATAAAATTTGGTTGAATGTCCAAACTTCAAAGGCGTTCTCTACGTCGTCTCAGGAGGGTACATGAGGCTGCCGTTGTGGAGACGATGTTGGTTTCGGGTGGTGCATACCACGCTGTAAAATGTTCCGTGGGAAGAGTAGAGTGAATAAAAATTGCAGTGATACGACAAAGACTTCACTCCCTCATATTGTATTCCTTTCTTCCCCGAATTAAATAAATTCATAAGTTCCTGCTGGATGGTCGAAGCCGCAAATTTAGAACTGTAATGCGACAAGTAAATATCAGGCTTATACCAGAGAATGTATTAGCATTGCTTCATTTTTCAAACCTTTGGCTCGCTAAATTGCTAAAATCAATGCCAGACAGGAACGGGCACGGTTAATCCTGCTAGGCATTATGGGAAGTTACGGAAAAAAGATGAGTAGACTTGAAAAGAAGATATATCTTAACTTGCTCTTTAAATTGCTCTAACACCTCACGTGCACAGAAAAGGAAGCTAAAATCTTGATTTGATCTAATACTCCCGCAGCACACCAATGTCCAGTTTGAGTGACGGCAGCGGTGCCCAAAGTACTCGAAAACTGAAATATTTAAAGTACAATGAGTAGACTCCATATGTGGGGAGTGCGATGGTGCTGTACTCAACGATATTCGAATTTGCATCATAGTCATAGCTATTCAATAAATTAATGCAGTATTTTCGACATTAAGTGTGGATTTAAATCTTAAAATACCGTAAATTTTAAAGTACCAAAGATACCCTAATTTTAGAATAAATCCATAACACCCGTTCGTGGTAAAGAAAGCATTAGAAAAAAATTATTAATTTAATGAAAATAAAATAATAGTTTAAATTGAATAATGCAATTGTATATCTACATCTCTTTAACATGCTTCTTCCTTCATCAGCTGAACAACACGAGGCAAAATTACATACAATCTAAGCGGGAACAAAAGAGCAAATTTTCTGCAACAATCACGACTAAAACAACATTATTATAGTTTGTAGAATCTAGGTTTCACATAAATAATGCAGAATGAAAATTTAAGCGTGAGCAACATGCTAAAATTCTGGACACTATAAACAAACCAAATTAAAACTCTAATCCTCAACATTGAAATTCCCAATTCACTTTAAAACTGCATTTGTGAAAACGTCATTTCCCACGTTCTCCTCACCGTTTCAATTTAGTGAGTTTCACTAGACACAAAACCCCGGGCAGCAAGATGTTGTAGCACAAAAAAAAGCTTCAAAATTTGCACATGCTGCGTTGACTCACCAGTGCAAATAGAAAGCCATTAATACCGGACATTATTTCCACTGCGGCGGAAAAAAGAACTTTTCTCAGAGATGAGTGCGCCTGTAAGGAGAAGAATCATAAAATAAAGGCATGGGGCAAAGCGTTAACGCACTCGCAAACGTTCAACTCGGCGCGCTTGTTCTTGCATCAGCAGCTTCTGTTGTTCCTGAGTGAAAGTTACAGGGCTCTGCGGTCACGATTATGCATGCGTTACGAGCACGCTTCCAACACAGCGGCTGCCATTATGATCACTAGCTACTTGAATTAGCATCATTGTTAGCCACCGTTGTGGTTATTAGCAACTTGAATTACCATCACTGTTAGCTGCGATAATGGTTACTAGCAACAAGAATTAGCATCATTGTTAGCGGCAGTAATGGTTACTAGCAAAAAGACTTAGCATCATTGTTAGCGGCAGTTATGGATACTAGCAACAAGAATTAGCATCATTGTTAGCGGCAGTTATGGATACTAGCAACAAGAATTAGCATCATAGTTAGAGGCAGTTATGGTTACCAGTAATTTAAATTAGCATTACTATTTCCAACGACAATGGCTATAAGCAACATGAATTAGCATCACTATTTGCTTCGATTATGGTCACTAGCAACTTTCATTGCCATCACTATTTACAAATACGATTATGATACACTGAATTCAATATACAAGCCTCACCATTCATGTATAAATACACTATTTAAGGCACAATAACATGACTATTAACTTATTAAAATGCTATTAACAGCTCATTACTACTCCTAAATGAAAACATTCTCAATAACCTAATTTTGAAGCTGTGCAATTACTACATTTGTCTAATTTTCCTACTAACAATTCAGTTTAATATTAACTGGTGAAATACTTATCAGCAAATCCCAAATAATACTTCTCAGCAAATTAGTCGATGCGTGTCCAAGATTGATGTAATTTATTCCACTAACAGTGAAGAACAATACTCGTGTTTTCTAAAAAATATCTCCAGCATTCATGCATAGTTTCCTAATTCTGTATTAACTGCCGCAGTAACGCATGTCATTCACGAGCCCCAAAACGCATTCTGGTGTTTCTTGACTTAATTATGCTGTGCAGATTAGGGTAGTTTTTACTCGTGAGGGCAGAATGTACACTATGTAAAAGCAACAAGAAATCACTCAACGCGAAGAGGGAAAATATTTCCAGTCAATCCTGCTCTTGCCCCTTAAGGCCGCGGCCAGACAAACAGCAGTGGAGCAGGGCAGAGCAGAGCAGAGCCGGCGCGGTGTTTTATGTTAGTGGTATTCCTATTAGGGTGGCCAGATAAGTAGCAGAGAGCAGGATGGGGCAGCGCTGTCCGGAGCAAGCGGCAGCAGCGTTTTATCTTGGATGATAAAACACCGCTCGGAAGCTAGCATTCAGTTGCACGGTAGAGTTCGTACGGGGGGGATGTCGAACTTCTTATCTCCTCGGTGCAAGCTATTCCTGCGATCGGAGGTGCATCTCATAATATTTCAATCATAACTATGTCGATGAACAATGATCATTTATGGCATACGCTGTGGAAGTTATTTTTAAGTGGGCTTGTATAGTTATTTATGCGTATATAGGTATTTTCCACCTCATAAATTGAAAAACTAAACCTATACCAAGCATTTTCTTTGTCAATACCTACACTTTAAAGCGTACCAATGCCGAACATTTTAATCGTAGGTCTTTCGTGTAAGGCGCACGGCACTAAAATTGACTTCAAACATACCTTTTTTCTGTATCAACTTTTTCTCGACCAGCGCGAAGTGCTGGGCACGGCCGATACAGAAATATTTAAGTTTGCGTTTAAACAGTTACATTGGTAAAAACAACTTTAAAAGCATGCAACTAAAAAACTATTAGTTTCTCTGAAAAACGGTTGTGATGTTCAAGTTCTATGAGAAAATAACAATTAAATTGAAACTAAGTGACGCAAGCCAAATACAAAAGATCCTTACACACTTTGAAATTTTTTATTAATTTTTTAATTCTAAATTTGGGTTATTATATCCATAAATGCATACCTTTATACGCTTGAACGAATAAGTTCCTTGTTCTGTAATGTATCTACACGTAAACCACTGCAAAATAATTCTGATTTAAGTATTTATAAGGTTTCAAGTCATTCGTCAGTAGATTATTTGCATGATAATTCTATCAGCAATCATAACTTGCATGTCATGCAATTAATTTATTGTAAAATTTCCTGAAGCAATAGAAAAACAGTATTAAAGCCATTTAATTCATAGGGTGTAGAAATATACTAGGGAAATCGAAAGTAAAATACGAAAGTGTACGGATGTACTTGTAATGCTAACTACATAAAGTGTATCATAGCAATATATATAAATAAACATAATTAGAAGAAATATTGCCAGTTCTACAGTTATTTAATACAAAATTTGAGGTAAGCACAATCACAAAGCACTGCTTTTCTTGGCTCCAAGATTGTAACTGCTACGGACTCAGGACTAGCCACTGCTGTTTGTTTGGCCACCCTAACCTGCTAGCACAAGCAAGCAGCTACCAGAGGGTCAAAAATGCTCTGCTCTGCCCTGCTCCACTGCTGTTTGTTTGGCCGCGGCCTAACTCACAAGCTTACACTGTTAAGGTCAACCTAGTGTATAACATAACAAGCCTAAGTGTGCTTTAAAAATATCATGTTCAAAAAGATTATCATCCGCTGACTTCAAGTCGATGCAAAAAATTAATGAATTTTAATTGAGGGTACGAGCCCCTGTTAGTCACGAAATCGATGTGATGGTATATGGTATAGCTCTGACGACAAGCCTCACAAAAGATTAGATTATATTATAGGTTATAGTTTAAGCCTCCCTAACCGCTACAAAAAAGAACGTATCGAAGAGAGGAAAGAGGAAGGCACCAGTTAGTATGGATATTAGGGAATGCGGAATCTATGCAGAAGGCGCATAGAAACAGTAAGTTGGGAAAGAAGTTCATGAAACAAGATAAAAGCTGAAGAAAAAGTAATAGGTGCTGAAAAACAGGACAGCAGTGAACCGAAAAAGGTGGTCCTTAACATAGCAAAAAATATTTTTATTTCAACAAAAAGAAGGTCTAAGGTCTACCTAACTCTCAGCTCGGGCCCTCACATAATTTCCCCCTGTGAGTGCTAATTCCCATAGATACAATAGTTGTATCCCCCTGAGGGGAGCCTCACAAAATACGCTAGCGATAACCACAGCATGTAAGTGTAGGATATCTCTGTTGGTTGATTTGTGTCTACCAATGTACATGAAAAAAATTCATTCAAACATCAAGTTATGGATGTTTTGACAGGTAAAAGCTAATTTCTTAGTTCTTCAGCGTGAGACAACTAAAACATGTTGCCTCTATTTCGGGATGAATTTTGACACATTAAAACATATTGTAATGCAGCGAGCTAAAGGCGGTCAGCAATGAAACTGAGCATCCCGTTTCATACAACAAGCTCATCAGTTTTTCTTCCGTACTCACCTAAACACGGACATGACATTCAAGATCGAAAACAGAGGTAGAGTTATTCAATCATTAACTGAAATGGCAAAATCTCCAAAGTAATATTCTAGCTGATATGACGTCCAGCACTTCTATCGTACATCCAAGTCATTTTCATGATGGGATTTTGTCCTAGTGCAGTCGAGTCAACATCTCGACGACAGACGACAGTATATTACAGCAGAAGTTATTTGCCTCAGTTGTGGCGTTGTGAACAGGCTGGTGCTGTAGCGCAAGCATTTCGTGAATAAAGAAAGTGGTCTGGGCTTTAACATTTTTATAATACGAAGGAAACGGTGAAATCAGGGACCACACTTTGCGTGACGGTTTCAAGAAGAGATGATGTGTTAACATGAATGTATTGGTGCTTGTGCATGAAAATTGACGGTTGTAAACGTTTTTCCATGATGCCTGTGCGTGGTTGTTGTCTGACGGAGTGGGACTAGGGGACAACCCAAAAATGGGCCACTTGGCCTGTTTTCATTGCCATTATCTATGATATCCTATTCTACTATATTCTATTCTATTGTACTAAATTCTAATCTATTGTACTATATTCTATTATATTGTTCTAAATTCTATTCTATTGCACTATATTCTATTCTACCATATTTTATTCCAGTCTATTCTACTATATTTTATTCCATTCTATTCTGCTATTTTTTATTCTATTCTACTATTTTCTACTATATTCTATTTTACTCAATTCTATCCTATTCTGCACGCCCGCACTTGGGTTCGGGTGCGCATGCCGCCTCACACTTTCGTGCACACGAGAGAGAAGACTTTCTGTGTGCATTAACAAGCGCATCACTTACGCAAACATAAAAAAAATAAGACTTTCGTCACGCATTGAGCAGCGTGTCATGCTTGTACGAATCAAGTAGCGCGCTGTACTCGTACGAATCAAGTAATGTACAACCCGTGTAAAAATGAAGTGGTGTGTTAATCGTGTGCGAATTCGTAGCGCACTACTTGTTTACACATTTACTAATGTTCTAAATTATTTAAAAACTAAATCAAAGGCGTGCTACCTGTTTACACCTCAGGAAACAAAATACTGATGCACGTATGAAGCAACATATTACTTGTGCACATTTATTCGTATATTGCTCCCATATACAAATTAGATTGTAAGATTGTATAAGACTTCTCAGGTACAACAAAGGTGTTACTAGGAGAAGAAGTAAGATGCAACATTTGGCATGCAATGTAGGGTTCAGATTAGATTAAATAAGTAATTTTTAGCCTCCGTTACCGCAACAAAGGCGTTCAAAGAGAGGAAAGAAAAAGGCACCATTCAGTATGGACGAAAGGGAACGCGGAATCTGTGCACAAGGTGCAAATGAACTAAGTTTAGAAAAAAGATTATGAAACAAGATAAAAGTTGAAGAATAAATTAGCAGATGCTGAAAAACAGGACAGTAGTGAACCGAAAAAAGATGGTCTGTAACAAGCAAAAAACACATATCCCTCTCATATGTTGCCCCTATAGGAGCGCTAATGCCATGAACATAATACTTGTATCGTCCTGAGGGGTGAAATTGAGGGAACGGGGAATCTATGCACAAGCTGTGTCCCCACTCTCTGAGCACAAAGACAGCAAGGTTGAGAGAAGTTCATGCAACAAAATAAAAGTAGAAGAACAAGTTATAAGTGCTGAATAATCGACAGCAATGAACTGGGAAAAGTAATCCGGTGCAAAACAAAATATTCATTTTCTAGGGCCTTCAGCTCAGGACTTCGCATCTTCCCCATGGGAACGCTAATTTCCATAGATGATGTATTACCTTTACACCCATTTACCAGCGCATTACTCAACAACGCCGTATTATTATGTACATTATTACTCGTGCGTATTCCTACGAGTATATTAGTGTATACTAGTACATGCATTTCTCACGTAGCCTATTGCTCGCACACACATTACTGATGCGACATTATTACTCGTGCGTATTCCTACGAGTATATTAGTGTATACTAGTACACGCATTTCTTACGTAGCCTATAGCTCGCCCACACATTACTGATGCGGCGTATTACTCGCCTACACATCACTCATGCAGTGTGTAGCCCGCACACTCACCACGCATGTATTACTGACGCACGCGTCGCAGAATGAAGCCTGCAAGAAGCTGTGAGCTAGGCGGAGTAGTGACGCTCCGCGAACAAAGTCTGAGCAGAGACCTCTGCGGACAGCATGCTCAATCAGCAGCATTCCGAGTGCTCTGCTTAAAATCTCTATTGCCTCTGCGATCGCGCATCAAAGCAAGCCAGGCTGCAGCAGCTCGACCAATCGCAGCGTTGCATTTGATCAAGTATCGTGGAGCAGTCGGTCGTTAAGAGATAAGGATCGTGTCATTCGCCCAGCCACAGGTTTAAATATTAATGTAGATGGATGTATGTGCATGCATTAGGAAGGCAAAGCTGTGGTCGCATTCCAGCTTCAAAAATGCCTGTCGAGGACAAAGAAACAAGAAGCTTCACAAGACGGCCTGAGTGGCGAGAGAGTAAGACGAGCGAATGGGTGAGAGATTGATTTGATAGAGGAGACCTAGAGCAGTTGCTTTTCTAGCTTAGGTTTGTGCCAGTTCAGTTTAGCTTCGTACGACACTCCTCCCACTTAGGATAAAGTGAAGCTATAAACTCGCTCACTTGCAATTAAGTTTGGCAACCGCGAAAGAGGCTTTGCACAATAGAGGCTTAACAATATAACCCTAGATGAAATTTTAGCGAGCAAATGTAGCTCAACGATCTTTCGAAGCGGACGACAAAAGTTGGCTGATGCCTATAGTTTTTTTAAATTTCATCCATAACAATCAAGAAGATTTGGTTATAATGTGGTGATTCTCTGCTTCTAAATTATTTAAATCGAAGCAACCTTGATTTAAAATATTATTGTACAATAATAAGAGGACGTTATAAAAAAAAACATTACGCGCGTCACTAAATAATTTCAAATGATGCTTTTCGAACGTTTAACACGTTGCTTGCCATACGACGCACTAGTGGGTCATACTCAGGTTTTCTCCTGCTGCGAAACGACCTATCGATGGGTCGTTTGAAGAACTCTAACAATCTTTTTTAAACTAATGGTATTTAATGGACCCAGTTAATGTTTGGTTAATTTGCTAATCCCTTTTGACTTTGAATTTGAATTTAATTTTGAACTTCAGAATAACCCATCGCAGTCAACGCGTTAAGGACTCTTGTCGATTCATAAAATTTTGAACGCTGTCATGAAATGTTCATAAATAAGCAATAAGTTTATAATATGATTTTACGAAGCCTGGAATTTTGGATTTCTGTGAAAAGTTGCATTATTTACCCCGCTGGTGTGGTTGAGAGATTTTTTTCAGTTGATGACGTAGATGAAATATTTTTGCAAGTCGCTTCAGTTAACAACAGTGAAGAAGCAACTGAACTAATGCTCAAAGACATTGAAGAAATCAAATTTTTTCTTTATTACTAATCCTAAGTTTAGGCACAAAATTTATAAAATGGGAATTATCGAACTGTAGTACATATATGAGTATTACATGGAGAGCGGTACGAACAACTCGCAATGTGAACTAACAAATAAGTTCGTTAGGAGAAACTCCAAACAAGCTACACGAGCGCCAAGTTGAGGCAAAATCCATACAATAAATATCAGGGATACAAGCGCGGTTCCAAGTCGCTGCTATATATACCGATGAACTCCGACCGCAATAAGGAATGGTGGATCCATAACAAGAACGGGAACATTCCATCGTTTGACGAGTGACTTCTCTGACTGCTGCCGACAGCAGCCCAAAAGCAACGTCCGTAGAATGCGAGGTATTTTAAGATGACCTATCCAAGATTTGAACTTGGAATGCAGTAATGATATGGGAAAAGCGAGGAGCTATCTCGACCAGAAGCTTATCTCGTTTATCTCGACACAATAAAAACCCATCGAGAGGGGACAGCCATGAATCTCACATAGACCTTTCTGTTTAATTATTCAAAGAAAAAGAACTTGGGGCAACGAAATATCAGAAGACGATGCAACTATTCATCTGGATCACGTTAATGAACGAATGATTTTCTCCATGACCCTTGACAACGTCACCTGTAGCGTGTGCGAAAGACACGGCATCACCGAACACAGGTAAAATACAACAAGTGTACATTGTGATACAAATCTTGAAACCCTTCGCTAGGCTCATAGAATTTTACAGATGTCTCAAGTCATTGGCAAATAATAAGCTTTGAAATTGCAGCCGAATGCGTTCAGTTTGATAAGCATACTCATGATAAGGGATACGGAACTCATCGGGAGAAACGGGGAGAGGTATGCTGGTTATATGTTGATTGAACATTATTAATCTATCGACTTACCGAAATCGTGGGCAGAGGCTCGAACATTGGCTATAAAAGGTGAGACAAGTTAACGAAAATACGGCAAAAAGAAATGAGTTCATGAACAAATTATGAAATGAAACTCGCAAGGGCAGGGCATTTTCTAACACGAATTCGTGTACATAACTTGAATTAAGAACTGAAAGAGCGCAGTCGTTCTCACTTGCTGACTACTGTGTACTTACCAGAATCGATGGCAACGACGGTGAGACTGTAATGTTGTTCTTCCTCTCTGTCCAATGCTCGCAGCAGGCTAATTTCCCCAGAAGAAGCATTCACAGCAAACAAGGATTTGTCTCCGTCTTTGACGAGGTAGTTAACTCGATTGTAAGGTGGATTATCAGCATCAAAGGCTGTCACCGTAGCAATTGAGGTAGGAAGGCCCCGCATGTTTTCCATTACGTACACGAGATAGGGCGAATCAAGGAACACTGGAGGGTTATCGTTAATGTCCATGATGGAGATGGTAACTGTAGCAGAATCGTAACGGACATCTCCGCCTGAGTCCTCTGCTTGGACTGTTAGCAAGTAATGGTTTCTTCTTTCGTAGTTGAGGTTTTTGGCCACGCGGATGACACCGGTGTCTTCTCCAATTGAAAAATCTCTGTTCTTGTCACCAGCCACGATGCTGTATCGGACACGTCCGTTCAGACCCTCGTCTGAATCAGTAGCCGAAACTTGCAACACCGACAACCCTATGGATGCGTTTTCGGGTACGCTCGACGAATATTGTTTAGGGTCGAATATAGGCGAGTTGTCGTTCTCATCAGCGATCTTCAGGTTGATGGTCAAGGTTCTGGCATTAGGCACAGATCCACGGTCTCTGGCTGTCACTACCAGGGAATAATTGGCTCGGGTTTCTCGATCGAGAGGACCAGCAATTTGTAAAAGGCCATCTACGGGTCCTAGGGTAAACCTGTTGTCAGGTACAGGTTCCAGCGAATACTCGATGTAAGAATTACGGCCTTCGTCGCGGTCCAGGGCCTTGACAGCCATGATGACGGTGTTCACGGGGGTGTTTTCCGGGACTGTCAGCTCATCCGGGGAAACGAATTCGGGGGCCATGTCGTTCACATCTCGCAGGATGATTGTGACCTGCAACAATGCAAAAATTTGATGTTCAATTACATGAACAACTTCTTCAAGAAGCAAAATATTATCGTTATTTTGGACAACAATTGGCTACAGGGCAACCTACCTTTTTCCTTTGCGATTATGATTAAAATCCATGGTCGTTAGAAATATGACACTGAAGGACAAAAAAATGATACAATTGAATAATAATGACCTCAAACAGACAAATGACAGTAAAAATAGACTCACAACTTTGTAAAGTGCTCTGGTCATTGAGAAATTTATTCACAAACTTTTCACATGAACTGAAATACATATCACCACTTGGTTTACGAAAGTTAAAAACCGAGAAAGTTGGAAAAACAAGATTATTAAGTAACAGCGCAGAAATTTACTCAAAATGGAAAAAACACTATACGAACAACTTGGGAGTACTCGTTGTACTCGTGACTGTTACCAGATCAAAATAAAACCAGAAAACTTTGGTAAGCGAAGGTACTGAAGTTACATTCCAAACATTATCATACACGAGTGACGTTTATTGAGAGCAAGCGTTTGCTGGGTCTACAAGAAAAAGTTTATTCCGAGCTTGTTTGCGACCGCAAGAGTTTGTTCTTGGTCCACAAGAAAAAGATTGTTCTGTTTGTTAGCCGCACTTCAGTATTTCCTTTTCACAATACTCAAAACGAACCGAGCTTTAATTACACTAACACTGAGCTCCATGAACTTAATATTTTCTTCTGATTTAAAAAACTAGAGTGTGGCAATTGATAAATTTCCCGTAAATGATGAGGTTTCATCAGATAGGTGAAAAATATCTCAGTATTTCTGAACGAGCAATAATGAAGAAAATGAATTTCATGGTAATAGAATCAATATAAATGATTCACCGGCAATCAAAGTTTTTCAACTCAGAATCAAAATTCTAATCTAACAAATTTATTGTCTACAAACTAAAGTTATCATGATAGTGGATCAATTGAAATATTTAGCTAGATATTAATCTTATATTCAATACAGTGCATTTCACTCTTTATTATTTATTATTATATTTAGCTAGATATTAATCTTATATTCAATACAGTACATTTCACTCTTTATTATTTATTATTATATTTAGCTAGATATTAATCTTATATTCAATACAGTACATTTCACTCTTTATTTTAAGTGTTTGTGAAGGAACGGAGTTCGTTTGCACGGTCAAGGTGACGATTTGAAATTAGATATTTCACGCTGTCATTTTTATATTAATAATTTTATCATATATACAGGAATGCATCGTGTGCACTCGAATGCTCCACAATACATGTCCATTTGAAAGGAAAGTGGAACTGATGCTCACGAATCCGGTTTTACACTGAAAATATAGAACTTTAACAAGCCCTGACGAAAACTTAAAAAAATTTGTTAAAATTTACATTAAACCTTGACGATAAAAAATTGTAGATGTTAAAAACTCGAATAAATACGAGCGTTTTTCACTGACAAAATTCGGTGTATCTAACGAAAATAAAAAATTAATAAAAAATTAAAGAAACAAACAAAAAATCAGTCGTAGCAATGGGAGAACATCAGATTCGACGAGTCACCAAGAATGTCATGAGTTACAGGTACCAAATAAAACCAAAAATCCTTATGGCTGCTAAACATGCCTGTGCAGAAATTTTCACCAGATTTTGAATAACTCAAGCAGGATACCACTTCACAACGCAAAGACAATTGTCAGGCCGTCGTTCCAAAAAGCCGTAACGAGTTGAAGGCAATCGGAAACAGGCATTTAACATCCTTGTTCTCGAACAGTTATTGCACTCGTACACGGTGGTTTCCACACACAAGGGGAATAATTAAGAGCGATGCCATTTCAAGAGAAAATCCTGATAATCATTGCCTGAAGAAACTCGTACAATTATGCGAGCGAACAAAACAAAGAGAAACTTTGATGCACTAACGACAATTGGTGTCCTCTTCAAGTGCCGCATTAATTGAGCAAAACATGACGACAATAGGAGCTTCCGCTGCTATTTATAAACAAGGAATTTTCAGTGACCCTTACTTGAAGTCAGCCCCATGAGTTGTACAAAATCTAAGAGAAGCAGCTTTGCTAAACACACTAGACGACTTTTGAAATATACCGACGTAAAGCATCAAGGTATTGTACGTTTTCTGATAAATTAAAACTACTTTAAATAAACAAAAACTTGAAATAATTAATAAAAAAAAGCATTAACCAAAATGAAAATAAAAAATGTATCCCGTGAACTTACTAGAAACATTCGAAGGCATTTATAACCAAAAAGACAGTCTGAGATTCAAAATAATACAACCAGACACACCAAACGACACAACCAGACACACCAAACGATACAACCAGACACACCAAACGACAACCAGACACACCAAACGATACAACCAGACACACCAAACGACACAACCAGACACACCAAACGACACAACCAGACACACCAAACGATACAACCAGACACACCAAACAACACAACCAGACACACCAAACGACACAACCAGACACACCAAACGACACAACTAAACACACCAAACCACACAACCAGACACCAAACGACAAAACCAGACACCCCATGCCATAAGCAGAAGAAGACATGGTCCCAAAAGCGCCCAAGAACGAAGCGACCGACACCGGAGCAGAAGTGCAGCAGGCCGAGGCGCGTCGGCTGCCGAGGTCAGAACAGTTATGCGGCGCAGAGTCGGGTTGTCACTCAGTAATGCGGCGGAGGGACAAAACCACCCACAGAGCAGGGTATGCCCATTATAACAACCTCGAGAACATGGCACTGCATATTTCGGGTGTCGTGGGCGACAATCTTTCGATATCAAGACCATAAAACTAACTCAAATTCTTTTTTAGTCCATAAAAACATGGCTCTGTTCGCCGCCGCGGACTTTGGTTAGCGTCCTAGAATAATGAGGACCTTCGGCGAATTCGTTTTCGATTGAATCAAGACAGAGGTTTCGTTGGTTTTAACCTGTGAAGTAAATAAGAGACTGGTTCCAACAATGCTGTTTAGTATACGACTTTATAATGATCATGAAGAACAGATGTTAGTTTAAGCCTCCCTAACCGCAACACAGTCGTTCCAAAGAGAGAAAGGAGGAAGGCTCTATTTAGTATGGACTGGAGGCAACGCGGAATCTATGCACAAGATGCATAGAAACTGTAAGGTCAGAAAGATGTTTATGAAACATGATAAAAGTTGAATAAGAAAGTAGTAGGTAGTAAAAAAAAAGACCGAAGATGGTCCATAAAAATGAGAATAAACTCTTCGATTTCAACATAAAGGCAGGCCTATCTAACCTTTAGCTTAGGACCTAGCACATGTATTCCTCCTGTGAGTGATAAATCCCATAGATTCAATGGTTTATCCTCCTGAGGGGATATTATTGTCATTTATTTACCCATCTAATCTCATCGATATATAAAAAATCGAGGGGATAAGCATAGGTTACAAATCAAGTTGCGAGAACTACTACAGAAAATACCACACTCAGCGGTGATTTCCTCGCGTCGCTATCAATGACCATATTTTTCACAGAATTGTTTTATAACTATTTTAAAACTATTACTCATTAGTATTAACATTATTATTTTAGTTAGTTTGGAACTACCTAGTCAAAATGAAACCGATTACAAATGAGTGAAGAGAAGAGATTATTTATGGACGGTAAAAAAAAAAAGATATCTATATTGTCCCTTCACAAAATGTGTTCCTATGCAGTATATTCCGCGTAATGAAACTGTGAGTTCTTGTTCGTGGAAGAGTGAAGAATTGCAAAGAGACCCACACTATCATTGTGGGGATTCTGTTTTACTTTACTAAAGCTAATAATGGAGGTCAGGTACTATTGCTGCATGTTTGAATGAATTCAAAAGGAGACTTCAACAAAAATTCCCACGGATAAACGTAAAGTACAGCGTCACCAACAAATAATGTCTGTGAGAAGAGGCAGGTATGGGCACTGAAAGGAGTAAAGTGGGCACTGAAAGGAGCAAAGTGGGCACTGAAAGGAGCAAAGTGGGCACTGAAAGGAGCAAAGTGGGCACTGAAAGGAGTAAAGTGGGCGCTGAGAAGAGTAAAGTGGGGCCCTGAAAAAAAGAGGGCACTTAAAAAAGAAATAAAAGTTGGCACTCAAAAAAATAATAGTGGGTACTAAAAGGAGTGAAAAGAGCAATGAAAGAAATAAAGAAAAATTGAAGTCCCGAAGGTCTATTAACAGCTGAGGTGACCTAACCTGAGGGCTACGTACGAGGCGACCCCCTGGGGAGGCCGTCCTCACACCACACGACAGGCAAACTTAACTAACCTAGGCCTACTACCTTTACTATGAGAATGTTGCTCGTTAATTCTTGAATGCTTACGAATTGGTATTCAAGAAAAATTAAAACATTTATAGATCCTTTAATTAGAAAATGATCCTATATAACAATAAGATTGAAGTAGTAATTGCTGTTGGCGATTCAATTTCCCATATTGAATCATAGATTTATTTTTGGCTACTTGCTTCCATTCTGTTTGTCCCATGATGAGGTTGTATGACCCATTATAGTGTACTACTGACATAATTAAATGTACTTTTGTTCATTACGTGGCTACTGCACAATTTTGGGGCATTATGGAGAAAATTTTACTACAGAACGGATTATTTTTGTTTCTGTTTTCAGACTCTCTCTGCTCGCTTAGTGGTCTGCTGTGTTCATCAATTGGATTAAATAAAATTACACTACGAAAAACTGAACAATTTAAATTACAATTGGAAACAAAAGATTAAATTTAGTCTAGCAAATATAGACAACAGCAGTGCATATTCCAATGCCCTTTCGTGCTCATCAGAAATGTGAATTGTTAATCTTCCTATTTGCAAGAAAAAAAAAACTCAGGTGACAGAACGCATCCCTGTTAAGATTGCTCAGGCCTACTTAAAAGTGATTGTAATCAAAGGGATTTTGGCCTGCAGTTAGTATTCTTACATCGATTTATCATTCCGTTTGAGCATTGATAAGAGTACACTTCCCAACTGTGTAGCAGTCCATGAAAAATCATTTGTAAGTACAACTTCAACATCTTGCAGGATATTGGTTTTGGCTTAACTGTAAATTCGAACATTCATGATATTGGAGAGTGTGTTTGCGGAAGGGGAAAATGTCGGGTGGAGACCCATTATATCACTGTTGGGATTCTGCTTCACATCACCAAAGCTAATGATGGTGGTCGGGTGTTATTGTTATAGCTTCCAGTTGTGTGCATTTTTAGGGATGAATTTAAGAAATTTCCTCACTTAACGGAAAGTGCAATGTCTACAATAAATAATATCTTGCAGAATTACATAAAATAGATCGAAGTGTAACCAAATAATGCTCCTAGTGTTGAACTTGAGTTAAATTTTTTAAGTTGTAAGTATAACAGAGTAAACCAACAGTTGATTCAACGTGAAATAGATATAGTCAGAAACTGGAACATTAAAACAATAGCTAAGATACCATTATTTGAAACGCGTAAAAACTACAATAAATACCTTATTCTGATAATGAAACAGAAACAAATACAGGGATGTATATATTAATAGAGCAAATTGCAAATTTAAAATGAGTCTTTCTCCTTGAGTAACTTAGCTGTTACTTAACAGCTTAGTAAATGTGTGCTAAAGCGCGGTCATATTGCTCTGGGAAATTTAGAAATTCAAAATTCATTCAAAAGGATGCTGGAAAATTACTCATCTACTCGTTGAAAAAATACCATCATTTAAAAGATTATATTATATGTTAATGCCCTAACCTAAGCCTCCCTAACCGCTACAAAAAAAAAAGCGTATCGAAGAGAGGAAGGAGGAAGGCACCATTTAGTTTGGAGTTAAGGGAACGCGGAATCTATGCAGAAGGGGCAAACAGTAAGTTGAGAAAGAAGTTCATGAAACAAGATAAAGGTTGAAGAAGGAAGTAGTAGGTGCTGAAAAAGAGGACAGCAGTGAACCGAAAAACGATGGTCCTCGAAATAGCTAAAACATTTTATTTCAAAAAAGAAGGCCTCCCTAACACTCAGCTCGGGCCCTCACATTTTCCCCCTGGAAGCGCAAATTCCCATAGATACAATAGTTGTATCCCCCTGAGGGGCCATCATTTAAGAATAGTGAACACAAGATTCCATGCAGCAATGTGTATTTTGGAGTTAAAAAGTTAACCTATACCCAACATCATAAGTAGTCCCTGACGGAAGCTGTTCCAATACTGATGCTGCTGTGCTCTACTCTATCTTTCAGAGCTACTATGAGCTATAACAATACTTTTCTTCAGTTATATTTTTCACCTGTACATTCTATACCATTCTTAGTCTCGAATACTATCCTGAATAGCATCAAGAACTCATCGCCAGTCATTTCGACGAAATATGAACCTTATGATATCAAATGTGATGGTCTCCCTGAGCGACACCATGAGGTGAGTCGTGAATGTCCTTTTAGTGCTCATTGACAGCAGCACAATTGCCCCTAGTCAACTGTCCCCGGACATCTGTGCCCGAATGTCAATAATTATCTGGAAAATGGCCCCAATGATTCACGCAAAAATACCAGACTTGTTCATTATAGCTAATTGAAACATAATTAAATCAATATTTCCTCCACATACCTAATGCTGAACTCTTTAATGTTTTAATGTTGAGCCTAGACTTTTTCCTTAAATAAAAAAAACTGCATCATTTAAACAATTGGACTTCAAATTTGGTTATGTTAGATTGGGATAGGACACGACAGGTGTGGATAGCTAAGCACATACAGCTAGTGCGCGCAATAAATCAAGTTTATTTACTATAGTTACAAAACAGTAAAGTATTGAATACTAGACATCGTATGTGTATTTGTTTGTGTACGGTAAATTCAAATTCGGCATAAGAATACAGAAACAGTATAGCATTGATATGATCTCGGCAAAAGTGTTAGATTATCGTTTCACGAAGCATCCAACACACCCACAAAATTAGTTTTAAAGTGATAATAAATAAAACCCAAACATCCAAGGGAAGTTTCGCAAAAGGAATACTGTAGAACTGTTGAATCTTAAATCTTAATGGTAAATTTAAAAAATGATCCACTCGTTGACGTACAACAGGCTACAACAACCCTCAATCTTTGTCGGAGAGCTACCTGAGGAAGAGGAGAAGGTTATCATTGCACTTTTATTCTATTGATGCAAATACTGAAGAATTATGGCCAGGTAGGACCAGAGAACTAATTGTTCAGTTGCTTAAAAGTGATTTGGGGCATAGAAAAACTTTACCAATGCTGAAAATACTCATCTCCACCGTAGGTGCCCGATTCGCCGATTTGCGATACATCAGTCCACTGCGAGTCTATGTAGATTCAAGCGACCTTTTAAAATTTCTAGCCGTGTGACTAAACATCTTGACCGTAAAAAAACGAATTCCCGAGTGATTCGGTCTGAACTTTGAAGTGATTTGGAAACGGCTGGGATATGTAAATGCGTAAAACAGTTTTTACGAACGAGGGACTCCGTTCTTGAACACTAAGAAGGACACCTATGTAGAAACCACTTCATGTCAAATATCATTTGAATTTCGTCGTGAAACGTTTAGGTAACACAGCAATATTTTGGTACGCGTTGATGGTTTGACGAAACGAAAATTGAGTTAATTGGAAGGAATGGTGTTAGTCATACTTGGAGACAGGAATACAATCCTAATAGTACTCGTCCATACAATCCTAACAGTGAAGTTTGTTGGACGCGACAAAATAGTGTGGGGATGCCTCCCGTATGCAGATCCTGGCTAACTCATATTAGTGATAAAATAACGAATGCAATCCTACACAGTCTACAGGCTACTTGAAGTCTCCAAGAAGATTGGCATTTTAGCAAGACAGCGATACAAAAAATATGACCAAGGGCACTGCAGCACAGTTTCATCACAAGAAAACAAAGGCCATAGGGGGCCAAGTTACATAGTTACGAGACGTAAATCTTATCGAAACCCAATGACGAGTATTCAGATACCGACATATATTTGCGAGAACCCTCATAGAAGATGTCACAAACGGTGGGAAGTTGTCCTGGCGATGAAAAGTCATATCATCTTATGGTAAGTTCTTTTCAAATATGCATTGGACCATTCCAGTAAAGCCAATAGTTTTATGTTAGGTTTGTTTATCTTATGCAATGGGGACTGTTGCCCTCAGGGGAGATGCTGTTGAGATTACCTCAGCTCTAGATAGGCCTTAGGCACTTTTATCTTTCGTGCCTTGAGCTATTATATCATTGCTTGATCAGTTTCGTGCCTTCTTCGATATCCCCTCTTTGCCATTATGTCCTCTTCCAAACTTGCTGTTTCTGTGCGCTAAGTATCGTGTGTAGGAGCGCATCTCGTGCATAAATTCCCCGTTTCTTACAGCCTATACTGAATGGTGCCATCTTTTTGCTTTCTTGAGCACACTTTTGTTGAGTCTAAGGAGTTTTGAACTAACTAACGTGATAATAATACTAATTATACATTTATTGGATCTTTGTAGAATCGGACAATAAATATTTCTGCTTTAATCATTTTAATGTTTCATTTTTTGTGAAGTTTGACACTGATTTGTTTAAAGCGTATAGAAGTTCATACGATGTTCAATTCTCGACTGCTTTGCTGTCGTGTTACCATGGCATACAAACATTTGACCGGACAGTCATTGCACCCACTCTAGTATCTTAAGGGCGGACTGCCCTTACACGTTGGATGCGAAGGGTTAAATTGAAGTTCAATATTCAACTCAACTTTAAAGTAAATTTAAAATTGTTGATTGCAATTTGGAAAGCAGCAAACATTAACTAGATCGTGCTTTCATTGAACTTTGATTAAGTATTTATAAAAATTGAGTTTGTGACTACTGGTCGGTCAGCATTGTGAAAATTCTTTTCGTGTACACCGACAGCTCACATCACGACGAATGTGCTAAGGGAGCAATTGTAATTATCCGGAGGGATAGTTAACTATCTTGGACAATAGGTCTAAAACCAGTTAGCTAGATGATGTTGCCAACACAACCAGGGAAGGATAAAGCTAAATGCATAGCTCCAAGGCGTTGACGTCCTAATTCTGACAGGCACTGCACTTGAAAACAATTCGCTAATGATATTAAAGTAAGATTTCAGTTCCAGCTAAAGTGTGCTAGTTACTTTCCGAAACGTTACTTAGGATTTTCATATTAAAAATATTAACACCTCTGTGGTTCAAAAAATTTCAGTATTCAACGCACAGGACAAATCACTTCGGCATTGTCAGATAAACCTGATATAATAAAAAATGTATTAAAAATAAGAGGTTTAAATTCTAATAGTGAGAAGAAACATGTCAAATGAATACTTTATATCGAATACTTGATGTTACACATCTCCTTAATTTTCAAAACACAGAGGTATAAAATTTTAACTTTCATGCCCGGTTAGTTACATTTTTGTGCCTCCAAAATGTTAATAGCAAATTAAATATTACTTTTGAATCCGGCTAAATTCGAGGTCTTAGTGTCCACGAATCAGTTCACGCTGCGACATAGTGTTGACACTGTGGCACGTTTGTCAAATGATGAAATGGCGAGTATGCACATGGCGGCTGACAGCAATGCTGGAGGCGCTGCTAGATTGTGTCAAGATCGAGCGCTGTCCCATTCGGTATTTGATCCCTAACATCACATGTTTCAGAACATTCAACGTCGTCTACGCGAACATAGAAGTTTTAAACAGGAGAGGTTATGGTCGGCCTAATGAATTGCGTGATGCCCTTAAAGACGACGTCCTGCAGGAGGACAGGCCTCATGTGAGTACCCTTGCCGCAGCACGTGACTCAAGAATATCAAACCACGTCGACGTATGGCATATCCTCAATGACATCAATCGAAGTCCCTATCATTTTCGGAAAGTTCAAGATCTACTCCCGATCAAAAACGTCCCTCATTTACAGTTGCACGTTGATTCCTGGAGTAAGAAGATGATGAAAATTTTAGAAGAAAATTCTTTTCACCGAAGAAGTCACTTTACTTGCAACGAAACGTTCAGCACGAATAACTTACACAACTGACCCTCATGAAGTGCATCTGTTTCAACAAATAACCTCGGTTTAGTATCTATGTGAGGGCTGGTATAGGGACAGATCCGATCCCGTCTCCTATAAATGCACTATTTTATGTCACGTTTCTAAAGGACGTGTTGCATGAGCTACCGGAGGATGAGCCTCTATAGGTTCTCGCCGCCAAATGTGACTCCATCATGACGGAGCTGCGACCCATTCCGACAAGAATAATACTCGCCAATATCTGAACAATTTCTTTCCAAATAGGTGGATAAGGCGTAATTTACCTGTGCCATGGCCTCCAAGATATCCAGATGCGAGACATTCAGATTTTTTTCTCTGGGGGCATTTGAAATCATTGATTTACGAAACACTGATAGAGTCTAACATGGATCTTGTCGCAAGCTATGGGTTACAGCAGGTAACATTACTGGAGAACTAAACTTTAATCCATTTGAATGAAGAACAAGACCTGTATAGACAGGGGGTCAGACATAACAAGTTTTGGTAAAGGGTGCTAACATTTCTTTCTCCAATATTCGTTTCTTCTACTACCATTTTGATATTTCGTAGAAATCGAAATGTTTGCAAATTGGCATCAAAGTCAAGTTTAAAACTTCAGTGTCTTGAATATTATAGAGTTTTAAATTATTTGGCATCCGTAGAAAATGTTTTTGCGTGCCAGCTCTTGTTTTCTAAAACTCTGTCAACTGTATCATCCCAAGCTGGAAACGTTCATACGAAATAACATTTTCAAGAAAAATACCATCCATGGCGTTCTCTTCTACATATTTATAGAACAAAATATGGCATTAGCTCGAGTCATAATTCGGGAACGAGCGCTAATTTTGATCACGCCACTTTTCTTCAATTGAACGGATCATTACGTGGCACTCTTTTAGAAACTGAATGAACATCAAAATCGATCCAGTACTACTTTCACTTGAAGAATGAAGTGTAAGTTCTTGCTAATCTACTCATAAATATCATGAATAGTTATTTTACCATGAACCATAATGCACTTTTATATTATTCTAAAGTCGAAAAAAAATAGTTTAGGTCTATAGTGAAAGCTTCCAGCTTAACATACTTGCTACAAATACGTTAGTTTCCAGATATCCATTATCATATCTCTTTTTGAATTTTCAATAAAAAAGAGAGAACCAGAAAAATGGTATAAAACATTTTTCATTAAAATGTATTCTCGAGACCTGTATAAGACTCGTAAAAATGGACGTTTAGAAAGAATTGTTTCACAAGTTTAGGAACTAGTTTTTACAGTTTTTCCTCCTTCATTTTTAAACTGAATTTCATCAAAGTTTTATTATGCCGTGCTTTTAATGTGTGCAGCTCTTATCGGTTTC
>JACJUY010000196.1:13257-98250 GCA_014220935.1 Platorchestia sp. MABIK | reverse complement strand
AGAAAACTAATTTCAAAGTCATAGCCAGGGCAAAGTTGTGTTCGGAATTGCGGATTTTAGAGTCTTTGTTCATTTTTAAAACGAAACCTGTTTTAAATAATCATCTTAGCTCATTTCCTTTATCCCTTGTCAATAAGTAATGTCATACATTTTTTGAGTTGTTTTCTTTTTGTATTTTACAGATGACTTTTTGTTCGAATTTCGTATTGCTGATGATGAGCGAAGGCTCGAAATGTCCATTTTCACGAGTCTTATAGTCTCGAGAATACATTTTAATGAAAATGTTTTATATCATTTTCCTGGTTCTCTCTTTTTTATTGAAAATTCAAAAATACCGAAATAACTGCTTCGAACATATCTCTTTTGTGGAGATGCACGGCCATTGGGTCAGTGGTTTCAATAATCTTCTGTCTAGAGATGCGGAATCATCCTGACTCGCAATTTTTTTCAACTCCGGAAAATTTCGTGATTCGCAGGTGCAACATTTTGGAATTTATACGCTATGAATGCTTATCCCGGCATTGACACACAGGAAAATCTCTGAATCAATTAATGTGGGTTCCAGCCATTTATGATTCTATCAATTACATTAGTTGCCTACATCGCAAATTATAGTCTGCGAAATTTAATACAATGTAGTATATTTAGAGGTAAACTTTCTAATGTCTAGATGTGTGTTTGAACTCATGGGTAGTTTTTTAACATTCTTCCTGACGACTGTGGGTGTTTACTTCACGCACGCAGAGAGCTTATCGTTTTAAAACACTGACGGGGTTGATCTTTAAAAATCAACGCTTATGCCAATGTTGTTACATAAACTAACAACTTTCCGGTCTTTGGTCGTACTGATAAAAATAACGTCTGAAGTACTTCGTTCAATAAGCATCATCTGTGAAAATCAAGCAAAAAACATTAAAAAGACTTGAGAAACGTAATTTTTTCAAGTGCCTGGGAAGAAGTAAATTTATAATGACTGTGCAAATGTTACTTCACAACCAACAAAACGCAGAACATTTACCCACCCAATGTAACGACGCCAGCAACCTAAACGAACTCGAGATATTATACATACTCGACAGTCTGTACGTTTCAAATAAAAGTTGTAATTTCACCACAAATCTAGAAAAGTCTCACTTTTTTACGAACATTCACACCATTTTTGAGGCTCAAAGTGCACAAAATAAAGAAAAACTTTGTTTTTAACGTCTCCATTTTTAATCATGATCAAAATCAGTCGGATGGTTTTACATCAAACAGTTCTGTCGGATCTCACAAGTTCTCGTTAGATATGAAATGAAAATTCAAAGCTTATGCATAAGTGTCCATTTAGATTGAAATCCAGAGGCATTTACAGGTTTCGGGGGTTGATAAGCCCGAGAGACTGGGAGCCCGCTTGGCACGCCTTTTTAAGACCTGATACAAGAGATATGAAGCGCGATAAAATAGATATAAAGGGCTCTGGAAGGCATTCCAAAGCAAGCGATGGCTTCTCTCTACGACTACCATAAACACTCGACCACAGGAGAACCACCATTAAAACACAGTCCATAAATACCATAAGAACTCCTGGGCCTCTGCAGGAGCATTTCTCATGGACGAATGATTCCCTATAAGCACGCCACGAAGCCCTTTTGCCAATTATTATTAAATTCAGCTGTCAGACTCCCCTCACGAGCGAGCGAAATATGAGCAACGTACCTTAATCCCGTCCAGTTTAGGGCTATGGTGATGATCTTCGTATTGGTAATAAACCGAGGCACCTCCGCTTCTCTATCTATTACGTAGCCATAATTAAGCGTGAGAATACGAGGCATGCACGACATAGATAAGCAGACGGTCGGTTTTCAGAGCGGTCTTGAGATGCAGTAAGAACCGTGACAGTTTGCGACTCGCGTCTTACGTAGAAATGAGCGCGACAATTACAATAAACCGTCAATAGAGAACTGATAAAAGTAACTGGTGCTGCTCAAGGGAATTTGGCATCTATGATGATTATTTACTAGCGCAGGTGAACCTAGCATATAGTCAATGTACATGGATAACCAGTGATTTTATTTGGTTAAATTATAGCAAATGATGCGATAAATGTTAAACTTGAACTCCAGTTTTTAGAAAAGCATCCGCTTCTTTTTTTATGTTTTAAAATGTAATCAAATAAAAACATACACGCTTTCTGTCATCAGAGTCTTGAGGTAACAATGAGCCTAAAGGAGCATACGCACCTAAACTTATGAATGAATATTCTAGTACAGCTCTTAGATTGATTAAGATAACAAGTTTTAGACGTTTGATCAATCTGCAAATTGGACATCTTTTGATCAATCAGCGAACCTTTGTGCAGACTTGGCTAAGCAGTGTTTGTCGTGCATAAACTTTCATCACACAGTTTTCCGACTGAAAAATGACAAAAATTATGAAATTTGTTAACATAACATGTACAAACGACAGTTGAAAGCGTGAAAAAGGAAAAAACCCTATCCGAGCTATAGGTTCCCAGTCACTGAAAAAAAATAAATCTTCAGTTGATTGAGAATTTAGTTTTTAGAGTTAAGCAAATATCTCACCAGACGCTTATGTCGTGAGAAACATATCTAACCCGGTCAGGAAGGCGATAAGGCAATGGTTCATTTAGTTATAAATAAATGAAGTCCAAGACCTTGACTTTCATTTCAGTTTCGAATTCTCGTAAATGAGAAAAAGTTCGACAACATTACCGTCAAAAATACCAAAATAGCATGTGTTAACCTGAAATTTTGCGATATCGAGAATTCTCAAATTTTTATTATAACCTGAACACTTAACGAAATCATTCTTGAAGGAAAGTGAAAATCAAAGATTTGTAAACACTGAAAAATAAAGATTTTCAAGCAAAAATAATAATGTGGGAATATGCATGTTTTGAAATCGGAAAATGGTGCTCTACATTGAATTGAATATCCATTGTGAAAATGATAAGTCACTGAAGAATTGAACAAAAATTACCGTGTGTCCTAAACTGCGCGCTGTAACTTCGAAACAATAGACAATAGAAATGCTTTAAATTCGAGTTACAATATTGGATCTTGCCAGGGGTAGAGGGAAGAGATGCATGCCCAATGGGAACTGAAGAAGCTTTGCGCTCTGCAGCAGCGGTCGTGTATCACAAAGCCGTGGTCGTACATCGAGGCGCTGAAATTACCGCACTGAACCAATAAAATACTAAAGGGTTAGTTAGCATGGCGAGCAGAAAAACCAAGAGAAAAAAATGGTCCCATAGAATTACCAACACTCGAGCGTACGAACCGCACCGAGCAGTTCGTCTTCAAACTTTATGGCGTTGACTTACTGCGCCAGAACTTTTGTTGCTGACGTCCGTGGTAGATGTTGTCATGGTGCAGCGTGCCGTCCAATTCATAGGAACAGACATTGTTGAAGAGGCAATATTAAGTACGAGTTTATCAATAAGTCCTGCATTGATGGGAAAGCGCAGAAAAATTTATTGAGCATCGTTTTTCTAGAATTTTGTTTAAAAATAATATCCGCTTACTACTACGTCGAGGTTGTGAGTTATCCAAACTACACCTTTTAGTCTTTGCCGCGCAGTTTCCAATTCTTATTTCAGCCATGCATTCGTTACGAACAGACCGACTCCACAGGCAATGTTATCCTTCCTCAGGTCAAAATACAAAACTTCAAGAAAATGTAAAATTTGTAAATTGCCTACAGTAAGGGTAGACACGCGAATGAAAGATTTGTAAGACTGGGAACTGCTCGGTTCCTCACAGCAAAAACGACCAACCGCAATTCTGAAAGGTCCTAAACACAACACTTACAACACGCAACGGAACAGGACAACCATTTACGGTGCCATAGCACCAACTTCTTGGCAAGATTCCCCTGCTATCACAACTTTCCAGATGCTAAACTTTCTGATGGCAAGTGAAGTCTCCTGTGCCGATTACGACATTAAGTCAAGAAGCGTTGGGAGCGTTGTACAAAGGAAATTCACAGCTATATAACGAATCATTTTGTATTATTCTGATTGAGTAACACTAAACCTTCACGGTGATAAACACAATAATTTGCATAATATCTTGTGCATCTTTATAGATAGAATCTAAAAATACCAATAGAAAAAAGTCTAAAAATTTCCACTCAGATGCAGTTTGACAAATATCAGAAACACTTGAGCTCACCCTGCATTCGTCACTCTTCAATCTCAGATAAATTCGCACATGAACACCTTAACTAAGCTATAGATTCGTGGCGCGCATGTGGGGCCAGTTATACCAATATTTGTTGGTGGAGAGACGGAGGGAGTTGATGAAGGCAGCGGCGAAGGAAGTCTATGAGAAAAAACTAATGGAAAAGCAAAGGCAACAAAGCAGGGTCTCGAGGGTGACACCGTGGTCCCAGGTAACCCAATGAACGGCCACGTCATGCAAACATTTCTTCAGAAAGAGCAACCGTTCAATGGGTCCAAATATCAACGCTTTTCCTCGGGTTAAACACGAGGCGTTAGAGCAACTTGCACACATTGTGCGATAGGATTTCTTAGTGTGCTGGGTGCTATCAAGAAGAAACTAAACGAGCGTTTCTTTTCCTTTCGTCATTTACCCATTGTTATCAGCAATGTCAGCTTTGTAGAAAGATTTAATCGCATATAATTACAAAAAATTACTTGCCAGAACATCAGATCGAGAGAACATCAGCTGTAAAAGGTTTTAAAAGGATATTGGTCGTTTTGATCCTACACGCTAGCGCAGAACTTGGTGACCTTACGGTAAATTTTCAGTTCTGGATATGACACGAGTGGCAGAACAACTGCAATGAGAAATTAGCAATTTATGTTTCCTCAATACGTAATTAGATGATGATGATGATGATGATGAGAACCCCTGTTGGATTCAACAAAGTGAACTTCGATTATATATGGCATGGTTAGTTAATAATAATTATCAAACGATGTGCTGCTAATGTTATTTTCAAAGATATCTTAATGGTAGTGATCAGAGTTTCACAGCTACCAGTACCAAATGTTAAGCTACTTCACTAACTGATGCTATGCATCAGATATTGCCTGCCCCGACACCATAGGCATTACTGCCCACAATATTTAGCGTAATTTTTACATTTCTTCTTTCTGTTTTTGACCGACAGTTCCATTTGGAACCATTAGGAAATGCTAGTAGAACGAATATTAAAAGCCATAACTTTCAACTCACTGGGAAATCCATTTAAAAATTATTTTTTACTCTACTCTCATGATGCTTTCCTTGTACTTCCATAATAGACTTTACACTTAGAACGAAATGAACATCCTGTAATCGGTAAATACATCTAGTAGACTCCAGTACAAGGTGAAAACTGCGAAAAATATAATTTTTAAAACATAATGAGCATTTATCATGCTCTGAACGAAAATTACTCCACGTAACATCGTTCGAGCGATGCAAATTTATAACGAAGCTTGTGAGGGTTCCACCGACCGAGTACTTTCTTTTAGGGCAGCTGAGCGTTCTGCTTAAAATCATTGAATTTTCATTTTTCTTACATTTTTCTCATACTTTAGGATGCGTTCGGCAAATGGTTCATTTGTACAAGTGATTGAGATGAATTTGATAATCTAGAGCCGTGCTTCGCTAATTTTGACATCTGCATTTAAAGTCCGTGTAAATTTATATAAAGCCCTTTCTTACTGATATACATAGCACATCCTATTGCAAGTGGTATATTATTTTGTAGAGTATTCACTCCTATAGTCACTCGTTTTGTTCTTGCATTTAACTGATACCCCCATTTTAAATTTGATTTTAACAAACATGGTAATATTTTTGCTTGTTTCAAATCCATGTTAACAATGAAATTAGGCTAGAAACGTTCCCATTAAAATATTTTTCACACACTTCTTTTCCATCAGTTTCAAAAATTGTTAATACTTAGTAGCATTAAAATTGATATGTTCATCAAAAAATACAGTGCCAAAACGGAACTATTTATGATTCATTCATAGCGCAGCAATAATCAGAAAACCATCTTTATTAATTCATTTCCTTGTAGAAAAAACTAAGCTATGTCATGAATGTGCGTGTAGAATCAAAAACAGTGACCTAGTGAACAAAATATGACCAAGAAACAGGACTTACTTGCATGTGGACTGGCGGTTCAATGCAAAACAAACTCAAAACAGAAAAAATAACATAACTCGGTTTATAAATAACACGATTTCACTTGGCAGGATTTTATCGCAGTAATGAATAAAAATATCGTTCACTAAACGGCTATTCTTAATCTTTTGTAGAACTGTTCAAGGTTTGCACTCCACCACAAAGCAAACTCATAGAAACTTCCATCCTTTCGATAACAAAAGCAGCCTCATAAGAATAAACAGCTCAGCCGGGGAATATAACGTACGTTTTTTCTTAAATTGGGCAGCCAGTGCCGTCACACAAGGGCTGCAGCATCAGCTACGATTCTTTGACCAATCACCATCACTTACCATAAAAGAAAAGATAGCGTAACACTCGCGCATCTTAAACAGAGCAATGGTAGAATATTACGTGCTTCTTCAGCTGGCAGACTCGAAAATAAAGACGCCTTCAGCTTAGCATGAAATCATTTTGCATCTCAGTGCGTTGGGAAAAATTAAAAGTATAGTACGACAAACATTCATGCATGAGGTAAATGAACGACCGACGCAAAGAAAATGATGTTCCTTCCGCAGTTGTTTTATAATAAACCTGTCACAGAATTATTGCAAGAAACGTCACAAAAGGAAAATAGTTTACGAGGTTCTCAACTAAGCATAACTCTCTTGTCGTTTTCTCAATCGGTGAACACCATAAATCACTCAATTTTTATCATTAACTATAATTCCATTACCGTTAATTGCAATCAGCCGATAAGATGGAGAATAATACCATCGCTCAACCGCATAATATCAATTGACGTGCCTTGATTGGATGGCCCCGCACTGAAAAAAAACATCACCTCAAAATTGGCGCCACTTAACGGTTGTATTAATTTCCATTCCCTCGATAAGATATCCCTCCACTAAAAAATGGGAGTCACTCGAGCGACCAGCAATAATAACTGTTCTCTTGATAAGGCGTTTGCAGCAGTGCTCTTGTGGGCATCACTCCCCGTGGCGACCTTTAAATTCTAGCTGACCAAGAAGCAATCAATAGGAGTGCTTGTTAACGTATGCAGCGCAACACGATCTTCTGTAAGAAAGCTCTTACAAATTTATAGGCTGTTCTTTGAGCTGTGGCGAGAGCATGCAAAAAGTACGTAAATACTAGGTTTTGTCGCGTTGTGTGAAGATATTTTTACGTCTTCAAAACCGGCGTTAACAGGCGTTGGCGTATGCTCTGACGACGCCCCGTAAGTGACAAAATGCGTAGCTTCAGCGCGTAAATGGACTTAACCAGCGTTTTAAAACAACTTCAACAAATGACACACCAAATATCACACGAGGCTCGCCCAGCCATGAAGTTTCTACTCAAACTTGCCAATATTAGACTACAAAATAGCACGTTCATTTCTGTATGTGAATTATTATTACTATTATTATTTAACAACCATAGACGCCTCGAAGGCGATTCAATAGTGGATACACAAACTCAAACTTGAGTGTTTCACTAGAGATTGGGATATAAAATATATTAAGGTTTTCATATAGATTAGCAAATTAGATTTGAGTGTGTGAAATTGAGCATAAACACTCGAAGCACACTCCAGAACTCGGGATCAAACACTCCAGCGTGTGCATGTGCCAGGAGAGGTGTAGCCGGCTTATCAAGACAGAGAAGGCTGTTAATGAAGAAATCGAGCAAGCCCTGTAATGACGGCCTTAATTGGTGTCCGATAAGTCGTAAGAGGTTGGTCACTCGCGAGGTATAAGCGACAACGTCAGCTCTTGCAATATCTGGAGCAGCTTAGTGCCGGGGTAACTGCTTTGATTTCATTAATAGAAATCGAGCGGTGTAAGATTAGAAGGTATTTACCGTAGTTGGCGAGAGAGATCGCCCTGTAATTAGGTTTTTTTAAGGCAGAGGATTTTAATGGTAGAAATCTAGTTGCACCGCGGAACATGTACTCAAACCGCTGAGTTGAATAGCAAGCTACACATCCGCTGGCATGTATTCAGGTGTAAAAATTGCTAAAGATTGCAGTCTCCACAGTAAATTCAGTCGCATGAGAAGAGAGTTGGAGGTTCAGGTTATCTCTGAATCGTTGAAACTTGCCAACCTGAGTTACTGCAATGACGTCTGTATGATATCACATGCATGCCGTTTTTGTTTACCGATCAGACGTATTCTCAAATGCATATCGATTTCGCTAAAGCTATCAAAACTTCGATGCACGATGGATGCCGATAAACCAAATCAGCAAAAGCGGCAACGACTCGAGGTTTAGTACGTGTTGAATACATCCTGTCACTTTTTAAGTGAATTCATCCTCAATTACTATGAGCTTCAGTGAAACACTTCAAAGATAAAACTTCTCCCAAAAACCTACAACTAATTATTTTCAAAATGAACAAACCACATTTTGAAATGACCAACTGGCTGAAAAAATTCAATAAAAGTAGGTGTATGTAAAATTACGAAATCGCTTCAACAACCACAGAATAGCTCTATTACAGTAGAAAAGCCCTGGTTACTTTGTACACAAAAAAACATTCGCTTGATTTCCCTGCTACATCATCTTAGGAAAAAAATAACAGGAATAATTGAGAAATCGAAATTTCCCGACATGCATGCAATTTTAGGAAAAGGCTAGAACGCATCCAGAATACCTTCCTATTACCGGCAGAGTTCAACAAATGCTTTTTGCAGACGATGATTACAATAATTACGGCGAGGATTATTATAATCGCAAGGCTTAATGACGGCCTGCATGATTCCAAAAGATTATGATTGACACATTAGTTTTTCTGACCAGAACAGTAGCAGGTGGAAGAAAACCTTCAAATGATTTGAACCATTAAAAGAAGATTAAATCGTGCCGGACATTCGGAAAACATAAACTTTTTGCTTCACTTCAGAGTCCCAGCCTTGTTGACGCCTTTTTACACCTATTTGCCCGCAGGTTCTGCGCACGCACACATGTGCGCGCTTAAAGAATCTAAAAGAATTAAATTTTATTTAGTGTGTGTATGTGCAGCCAACGTCCTTGTTGTCAAGCTTTGAATAAAACTTTTTAAATTCTGGAACTTTAATTTCAGGCCAAATGGTAAGCAGTTCCAAAAATTATGAGCTTGAATTTTTTATGAATATTCAGCATTTAATTAATTTGATTTTTGCAGCGGCACAGTGTCAAATGTATAATTTGGTGCTACGTAACTCTACCACAATTAACAATGATAACAAAAACTCAACGAAGTCTTAGGTCGAAATTTTTAATAAACAAAATCGTAAAAAGGCCTATCATGAACCGTTATAAAAATGTTGGATTTTCGTACGCAATGAGTTGCTCACCTGCAACCTAATTAAGACCAGTCAATAGCAATGAATGGAATACTTGAAGGTCTAATAACATGGCTGAATTCAACGGCATAAGAAACAAACACAAAATTTTCGTGACGAACCGACAGTATGCGGATAATTTACACTTGAATTTAGATATAACTTACAGTAGGTTTAGATGTGAAAGGTAAACTTGTAACATTTGTATATATAAGATAAAATGAGAGCTGGAATTCCGTGTGCGCGTTGCATATATGAGCGTTAAAAGCATGCGGGGAATGAATCCAATAAAATAAAATAACTATCTTCTCAATGAAGAAATAAAATAAAATAACTCTCTTCTCAGTCACTACATTCCCTGTCCTCTTCGTTGGCTTCCCTCTCTCTTTCACAAATTTTGAGAGCGATGATTTTGAGCCACCTGAAGCCTGCATGTCGGACCTGTGGCCCAATCTTGTGGTTTCCTCCGTCCAAAAGTCGCACTCGTCAAAGCCAAACAAATTCCATGCTTGAAAGAACGAACGTTTGATCAAATAGTCACACGTGTTGCACGTCAAATTTGGTGGTATGTAAATATATAATAAGTTCTTGAATCTCCCTGGATTGAGGCAAATATTCGACCGCTGGTAACTCGCTTCAGTAAAATTTTACCCGTACAACTACCCGTACAACATACAACTCAACGACAACATTTACACTAGGCAGTCTTCAAGCACATGATACTCGGCCACGGCATACCCTGTCTCGAGCTAGTACTCGTATCTCATGTCATCGTAACATTTGGCAAAATTCTTACGAAATCAGTGTTAGAAAATACATCGGTATATAACTCCCTTTTCAGTGAAGTTTATCTTGAAGTACAGTTTCCAAAATCGCTTGAATTTGGCTAGTTTTTAACTAATCTAGTTTAGATTGAGCTGGTTTTCCGTCGACACTGCTATGGGCTTTTTTGAAAGGTGGATAAAAAAGATTCATTTACCAAAAGCGTGAAAATTGTAACAAATAAGACACAGTTATATAGTTGAGCCTAAGATAGAGATTGATTACATATGTATAAGAAAAACTGTACCGACTCATTTCCCATTAGAGTTATCGACATTACAGTACAGTCGCGAAAACGACAAGAAAAAATGAAGACTTCTACACTTATTCTCAAACATCTCCATCGCACACTTTTTGTGTGTTAACAACTCCCCAGATGTCCAGCCCCGAAGAGAAAGCTTTACATTTTTATCGTCTGAATTTTTGAGCCTAGATGAGGCTAGGATGCCTGGGCACCAGCTAGGCAGAAATCAGCCTGTGAGGCTGGTTAAAAGTCGGGACTGAAGGGAAGGTCTAAATAGAGATCATCAACAAACACCCTCCTGAAGTTTCAAATACAAGCTCATTACAGATACCAGACGTTATCTGAAATTCATTAAGGAAGAACACCCTGGAACATGCTGGAAAGAAAGTTGAAAGCTACGCAGAAAAAAAAATCCCATGGAACCTATCGTATACTACACGATTATAACTCACTATTTAAATATTAAGTTCAAGCAAACGATGCATGCATCAGGTGAAGAACGTTAACATGAACTACTCATATTATAACATTTCAGCTTAGCAATTATTTTTAGACATTTTCGAGGCCGAATGCCTCCCACTGAAGTACACATTCCTTCAATCCGTTAAGAGCGGCAGGTTGAAAATCAGCAGTAGTGTAGTAGTTGAATATTTGATTAAAAATAAACAGAATTTCTTTTTTCAACGTCAAAATTAACAAAAATTAATCGAAAATTTGATCATAATCGATCAGGTGGAAAAATTAAGATACTCACCATTGGTG
Source organism: Platorchestia sp. MABIK (assembly GCA_014220935.1). Classification (NCBI taxonomy): domain Eukaryota; kingdom Metazoa; phylum Arthropoda; class Malacostraca; order Amphipoda; family Talitridae; genus Platorchestia; species Platorchestia sp. MABIK. The sequence continues at coordinate 86,973 of JACJUY010000196.1, read as the reverse complement.
AGTAAACCATATGATGGAAGTCACCTCAGTGACCACCGAAGGTTACAATGCAGTGAACGTGTTAAAACTCTTCGTCATCTAAGGTTTTATTGTTAAAAAATGCGTTTAGACATTTGAATAACTGTAGAGAAACAAACTAAGCAACGTAATACTGCTATCCTATAAAACTATCCACTCTCATATCCCGAACAGAGATGACATGAAGAATTTCAATAAATTCACTCACAAACAGCTCGTAATAATTATTCAAAGAGCTCACTTAGTGAGACATAAATAATGCGTGCAGCGTGGCTCTTGCAGTGATGCGGACCTGCTCACTTTCTACAGGCGCACGTTCCTGAGCTTCTCCCGAGTCCGCACTTACTGATAACACGGACACCGTTAAAAGGCCAAATTTCCTAAACTGGTCGCATGAATCGGAGGGAGCACTAAACAGGAGCCGGCTTACGGCATTAGTCGAATAATTAGGACGAAAACTCTCGGTAGCTAACGGGTCATCTTCGTTACGTTAAGTGCGCCAAATGAAGCATAAAGGAGAGAAGTGTACTATCTGATAACACCTCAAAACTCCGCCCGCACTTTCACGCGTCAGCATTCTCATCCTCGGGGAAAACTGAGTGAAATTCAAATGATTTGCATGGCGCACGCAGCATTTCTGTCTGTGAAGAGGTCGGTGGGCAACCCAAGTCTTTGAGGGATGTTCATGCGGAACACGAGCAAATATTGTCTCGGAACTCGCCAACATCAAATGAAGGGTTCGTATTAGAGATACAACATCGTCTTCAACGCGTATAGACGAACGAGAGACAACTTTGCGGTGGAATGAAAGTGATAGTGAGTAGAAAGTCAACATTCGAAACTTTGGGCTATTTGATGACTTTTGATTTACAGATGGTGTTTGTGACGTGATTTTCTTGAGAAAACCCGTGAATACAGAATATGATAACTATTTTAGCACCGTAGGAGCGTCACAAGATTTGAAAGGAATCGACAGTACCTTCCGTTAAAAAACAACAACGCCAACGACGAACACCCAATTAAAATTACAAAAACATTTAGACACGTGGCTTCTATGAGCAAACTTCTTGGGCGAACAGCAAAGAGTTCAAGAGTTCAAGAGAAAAAAAATGAGAGACCAATTAATCCTTCATGGCAGGTATTAATATGCGTAAAACTGCTTGGGCATACAGCAATTGAGCTCAAGATGCAATATGAAAAAATGAGAAGACTCCTTCTCTCTCAGGGCTGTCGTAAACAGAAGTATATTCGTATGAAAAGTAGCTATATGAGATGATTTATAAATATTAGTTTTCAAATATTACGTACAATGTGTCCATTGTACTAGACTTAAGGAACAATCTACTGCTGTACCACTTGTCATAAATAAATTGTTGAAATTGTTTAAAATAGTTTTAAAACTGTTCAAAATTACTTAAAAAACTGTTTAAAATTATTTTAAAAATTGTTTACATTTTTTTAAAAACTGCTTAGAAAATTACTTTAAGATGGGGCCACTGACCTGCACGGTGGAAGACAGGCGCGTCTCGGGAGGCTCGGCGCGGTCCGATGCCCTCACGACGAGGTTGTAGAAGGACTGGTCCTCCCGGTCCAGCGGGGCCCTCGTGTAAATTGAGCCGTTGCTGGATATTGAGAACTGGCCCTTGTCGTCCCCACCAGCGATGCTGAACTCCAGCTCGCCGTTCAGGCCTGACAGAAAACAAATAATAAAAGGAATTAACGCGAGGTGCAGTCATTGCAAAACAAACTCAAAACATAAAAAATAACATAACTCGGTATATAAATTACACGATTTCACTTGGCAGGATTTATTCAAATAGAATAGAATAGAAATTTACGTTCGCGCATCACTTTCATGAGATTTCGAATAATTGACGTCTATAGAACACAAGAAAATTTTGAACACCTTTTAATTAAAAAAGAAACTAATGATGATTTTATCAATATGGAAAAGTTGCTTCTTGAAATTTCTCTGATAACATGAAGCATGAGTGCAATGAGAAATCAAGGAATGCAGGCGATATTTAAACCTGTTATGAACCATAGACGTCAATATCATAAAGTATAAAGATAGTTATATTTAAATGTAATGACGAAAATTAAGTCGGAACTATTTACATTAGCTGCATTTAGCAAATAGCCCGTACACATTAACACAAGAAACTACAGTCACTTCAATGCCTATATTTGAGTCGTGTGTGTGGCTGCCTTGCATGCTCTCTACTTCGCATATTGAGAAGAAGAATCGATCCAACAAGTGAAGAGTAGTTAGCGTTCGTCGCTAAAACACGAAGAAGATTAGCCCAGAACACTTTCTAATGAATAGCTCATAAAAACCTCACCGTCGCAGAGCATCAACCGGTAAAATTAGCCTAGAGAGCAACAGAATTGGAAAGCCTACTTTTTCAAGTTAATTATCGTTTCGTAAACCGACTGCGGAATTCAGGATCATAAACAGTTTTTGATGCCATCAACTTAATTTCAAATTTTACTCCTTACTCACTTGCTACGCGTTCATACACTTGCAGCACGTGTGCAGCAGTCCCACACGTGCAGCACGTGTGCAGCAGTCACACACTTGCAGCAGTCACACACTTGCAGCACGTGTGCAACAGTCACACACTTGCAGCACGTGTGCAACAGTCACACATTTGCAGCACGTGTGCAGCAGTCACACACTTGCAGCACGTGTGCAGCAGTCACACATTTGCAGCACGTGTGCAGCAGTCACACACTTGCAGCACGTGTGAAACAGTCACACATTTGCAGCACGTGTGCAGCAGTCACACACTTGCAGCCCGTGTGCAGCAGTCACACACTTGCAGCCCGTGTGCAGCAGTCACACACTTGCAGCACGTGTGCAGCAGTCACACACTTGCAGCACGTCTGCAGCAGTCACACACTTGCAGCACGTATGCATCAGTCACACACGTGCAGCACGTGTGCAGCAGTCACACACGTGCTGCACGTATGCAGCAGTCACACACGTGCAGGACGTGTGCAGCAGTCACACACTTGCAGCACCTGTGCAACAGTCACACACTTGCACGTGTGCAGTAATCACACACTTGCAGCACGTCTGCAGCAGTCACACACTTGCAGCACGTGTGCAGCAGTCACACATTCGCAGCACGTGTGCAGCAGTCACACACTTGCAGCACGTGTGAAACAGTCACACATTTGCAGCACGTGTGCAGCAGTCACACACTTGCAGCACGTGTGCAGCAGTCACACACTTGCAGCACGTGTGCAGCAGTCACACGCTTGCAGCACGTGTGCAGCAGTCACACATTTGCAGCACGTGTGCAGCGTCACACACTTGCAGCACGTGTGCAGCAGTCACACACTTGCAGCACGTGTGCAGCAGTCACACACTTGCAGCACGTGTGCAGCAGTCACACACTTGCAGCAGTCACACACTTGCAGCACGTGTGCAGCAGTCACACACTTGCAGCAGTCACACATTTGCAGCACGTGTGCAGCAGTCACACATTTGCAGCACGTGTGCAGCGTCACACATTTGCAGCACGTGTGCAGCGTCACACACTTGCAGCACGTGTGCAGCAGTCCCACACTTGCAGCAGTCACACATTTGCAGCACGTGTGCAGCAGTCACACATTTGCAGCACGTGTGCAGCAGTCACACATTTGCAGCACGTGTGCAGCAGTCACACATTTGCAGCACGTGTGCAGCGTCACACACTTGCAGCACGTGTGCAGCAGTCACACACTTGCAGCAGTCACACATTTGCAGCACGTGTGCAGCAGTCACACATTTGCAGTACGTGTGCAGCAGTCACACATTTGCAGCACGTGTGCAGCAGTCACACATTTGCAGCACGTGTGCAGCGTCACACACTTGCAGCAAGTGTGTCACGCCCCAACTCTATACTTCGCTCGCACCAAGCGTACCTCAGAGCGTCACCAGCCTTGCATTGGATCTTTCATTCTTCAGTCACTTCAATTATTGATCTTGCAATATCATGTCATAACCATGTCCTTGGTTTTATCATGTCATAACTCCGTAGGTGTAGACACGAGCTCTTCAACTGATAATTTTTTGTGCATTAGTTTTTTTCATAGTTCATGTCACTAGTTGACGGTCACAAATTTAGCATTTGAATACACCAAGTCATCAGCTCTACTATCTGGCCCTCGAAAAATAAATAGCAAATAGTTCAACAATTTACGCTAAAATGCATTGCAATTTCCCAGAATTTCTAAATTATGATTATTATAATTGGTGAATAATCTATGAATTCTGAATTCTTAAACCACATGACTTCCATTTAATGAGCTTCACTATTCATACATGCACAACTCTTCCCCTAACTCACACATCACTCATGAATTGCACTTCTTTTAACACATTGACTCCGTTTGTGCGGTTGCTTACGGTCAGTTTGGTTAGGCTAGAAGAAGTCGTTTCGAAAAACCGACTTTTCTGCTCTAACACATTTTTAACCTTTTTAAAAAGTGTAAAGAATACACTTGAACCATACTGTGTTCCCTTTTACTCTAAAATTTATTTCGGAAAAGGTAGCAAAATAGTTGAAATGTTTTTTGTATATTCCGGTACGTAAATGAGCAATTTACCTAGCGGTACACTTATGTACCACTTCGGAGTCAACGTGTTAAACCATGAACCACTCTTTCATGACATCGTTTTTATCACTGTTAATCATCAAGGAACTGAACTTTCCAATCACAGCTGTGATATGAATTGAATCACTTAATTTCAATTTACGAGTTCCAACATTAGTCCGATCAGCACGCGTTTTTTTAACACAATTTATCAATTCATCACCAATTGAATCATACGTTTTTGATGGCAAATAAATAAAATGAAAGATAGATATCAGTGCCCAGATAATCAATCAATCGATGAAGTACTAGTTATTTCCATCCATGAGTCGGCTCTCCTTACCAACCTGGTGTATAAATTTGGGGAGAGCGCTAATTAGCCGTCACTTGTTCAGCTGGTGTTTTTTTTAGCGTGGACAGGCAACATTGACAGGCAGGCAACATTGACTGGACAGAGCAACTTTAACTGTAGAGCTCATCAACTGTACAGTTTAGCATCAACTGTACCTACACTGCACATTTACTCTACATTGCAACATTAACTGTACTGAGCAACATTAACTGTACAGAGCAACATTATCATTACGGTGCAACATTAACTGTTCAGCTCAGTATATACCTTAGAAATCAACATTAAAAATTATGTAAGAAGAAACTACGATCAGCAGATAGGTTAGTTCAAACCTCCTTTAACCACAATAAAGGTGTTCCCATGAGAGGAAGGATAAGGCAATATTTAGTTTGGAAAAAAAACGTGGAATCTATGCACAAAGTGTGTCCCCCACCATGCGCATGGAAACAAAAAGACTGCAAAAAGTTCTTGAAGGCAGATGAAAGTTATTGAAGAAAGTAAAAGATACTGAGAATTGGACAGCAGTGAACCGAAAATTTCTTTAAAAAATAAAAAGTACCGTGCTATTTCAACGAAGTGAAGGTTTACCTAAATATCAGCTCGGGACCTCACACCTTCCTATGAAAGCGCTAATTTCCATAAATACAATAGTTCTATACTCCTAAGATGTCTAAAATACCAACACGTTGTGGAATAAAACAATTCAGCGAAATATAAGAAATGCTGTTCAACTTGAAACGTACTACGCGGTATAAAATTTGAGCACAATATTAAATATGAATTTAATATTGCGCTGCATTGTTAATTAAATATAACTCAATATATGAACTGTGACACAAAACTGAACACTAGGAAAAGGATTCCCAAGTAGGGACAGGCTTTGCCAGCTCGTTGCCTTGCACCACTGGTCATATCACACATTTCTTCAGTCAATGAAAATATTGATTTAAAAAACTCGAAAAGGGCATCAACATTACCACTGCAAAGCACGCAGTGCAACATTGAGACCACAGCACACCACACGCAGTGCAACATTGAGACCCCAGCACAGCACACGCAGTGCAACATTGAGACCACAGTACACCACACGCAGTGCAACATTGGGACCCCAGCACACCACACGCAGTGCAACATTGAGACCCCAGCACAGCACANCTGCACACCACACGCAGTGCAACATTGAGACCCCTGCACACCACACGCAGTGCAACATTGAGACCACAGCACACCACACGCAGTGCAACATTGAGACCCCAGCACACCACACGCAGTGCAACATTGAGACCCCTGCACACCACACGCAGTGCAACATTGAGACCACAGCACACCACACGCAGTGCAACATTGAGACGCCAGCACACCACACGCAGTGCAACACTGAAAACTCAGCACAACACGCAGAACAACACTGGAACCTCAGCACAACACGAAGTAATTTAATAATAAGACAACAAGAAATTGAACAAGACTGACCAGAGTCCTGGTCGGAGGCGTAGACAGTCAGCACGGGGGAGCCGATGGTGATATTCTCGTAGACCTCGTCTGAGTAGCTCATGGGGTGGAAGCTGGGCGCGTTGTCATTCAGGTCCTGAACGTTGAAGTAGACCGTGACGGTGGACGATAGGGACGGTCTGCCCGTGTCCTGGGCCTGCACCACCAGAATGTAGTGTTGCACCTGGAAAGTGAGGTCAAACACTTGAGTTATAGGATAAAGATCGTAGTGTTGCACCTGGAAACAGCGGTCAAACAGGTGAGTTGTATAAAAGATCGTAGTGTGGCACCTGGAAACAGCGGTCAAAAATGGGAGTCATTTGATAAAGATCGTAGTGTTGCACTTGGAAACAGGGGTCACAGATGTGAGTCATATGAAACGAAAATCGTAGTGTTGTACCTGAAAACAATGGCCAAACACGTCATACAATACCCAGTGCTGCGCCGTACACGAATGAAGAAACCGATGAGAAATACATTGAAAATGGGGATATGTTAGGTACGCATTTGAGTTAGCATGGATAGTCATCACAAATTCAAAATCAACTCATCACACACGGACTCACACGACTCTGCCCCGCAATAATTGGTACTTTGAATTACGTTTAATCACGAAAATAGAAAAACAAAAGACATATTTGCAGTTAAGGTCTATGTCTGCTAATAATTTCAAGGATAATCAACAAGCAACTTGTGTTGATTATTATTATTATTATTATGGTATTCCTGGTTTTACCACCGCAGTCACTTGTGTTGATGTTTTACAAGTTGAACCGGCGTCGGACAGGACTCGTTCACTCTGTTTTCTCAAGTAAAATAAAAGTGTCAACTTTAACAAATGCGAGGCAAACATAATGACACAGACACCAGCACGAGCATGTCTCTGTGCTCTTAGTATTTGAGCTTTATGCGAACGTAAACACGCATTTATTTAACGCAATAATGGCTCACAAAATTATGTTACAACAGTATCATGGTAGGTTTAAAATGACAGTTTTCGCCAATTAGATGAGCAAAAATTTGCACATTCATTGCATTCAAAAAATGCACAAGTGCATTGTGGCCTACGAAGAACAAAAACCGAGACAATGAATCAGAGGCACGCACTTTATCATGGGATGTCGAGATGATTGTAATGAATTCTATTGTTCAATAATAAGGTAAGTATTATTACTGTGATTAAAGGAACTGTTCTTTACATTTAAAAAATAACATTAAACGAAACACATCATTAAGTTTAAAGCGTTCTTTGCCTCATGACCTTCACCACACTTAGGTTCCCAAATCCAGATCAAGTTCAGCCCTGCACCAAAAAATCCTCCGTGAATTGCACAGCACCCGCCTCTGACGAGGAAGAGGTCATGTCTACCGATACGTGACTTCCCAACGTCTGAACAAAATAATTTAATGAAGTTGTCTCTACACCAAAGGGGATTCGCTGTTCCTTAATCGGTAATGACCACTATCTGGAGGACACCTCCTGCGTTACTAAAGCGCTGCATCCGCTATGTAAATCAGGGCGCAGATCAAGAGGCTTGGATTGAGACAGCTGGATGAGGATCAGTTACGTGATCAGCTCCATTGCAATTAAGGTATTTAGTCAACTATTTAGCGCCCTCAGACGACCATTAATTCGATGAGTGCAGTAGTTAGGCATGTCAGAAGTGAAGGGCTACCGGAAATTCTAAGCTGAGAACTAATTTGCGAAATTATGAGAAGACATAGAAAAAAAGAGGAAAAAAGACATAGCGGAAACGTGAATAGAGCGATATGAAAGTTAGGTGAAGATTACGCGCGACGGCACGTGTGTCGCGATGTTTTTAAAAACGCGTACAAATTTCGACAAGCAATCCGTTTAATAAACAAAACGTCCCATGACCTGTTTTAGTAAAAAAAAGTACATAAAAAGAATGATTTGAAGTTACGCTCTGTGAAATTGACAATAATGCTGCGAAAAAAAAAGAGTGTTGCTATAAAAGATTTTGTTTTAAATCCTTTCTTAGAATAGGAAACGAAGTACAATTTGGCTGATTCTTTATAAATAAAACCCGATTTATTAACCGGTTCTCTTTTTTAAATTCTATTTTATTTTAGTCAACTCGATAATGTTGGTCGAATTGCGAGGCAAAGACGGAAAAACTAACTCAATTCAGTAAAATACACTGTAATTTTGTCATTATAACGCTGACTAGATGAGAGGAGGGAAGACACTCGATGATTATGAATAGCAAATAAGGTATATGTTAGATTCACAATCAGTAAAAAAAACAACATCGTTCTTCCCTCCATGTATTTCATTAAAAAATACATACAAACTTTGCATGTTGTATCATTTACGGAGGAAAACAACCTAACATACAACTTGCAACTTTTTAAAATCTATTCGAAGAATAACAAATTACAGTCCGATAACAAAGACAAATGAACGACGTTCGTATAAATTTAAACGGAGAAAGTTTAGGAAGAAAAAAGACGAACAAGCAATAAATTTGCAACCACACCGAGACTGGCACGGATCAAGTAACCTGGATACCTGCATTGGAGGGCGTAAGATATTTTTGCCCAAGTGCATTAACGGACGCGCTTTCTCTGGTATCGCGAGGAATTCATACAATTGATACAATCAATACTCTCTGTCAAAAATGCGATCCAAGCGACGCGAGGAATGTACGTGCAGTAAGATTTAGACTCTTGCATTGATAAGCGTCGCGTCCAAAAACCCAGCACACTTTCGCGTTAAGTGCCTTCATCAAGAGAGATGCGGACGTTGAACGTCATCACCGGGTTATGGGGGAGAACACCTACGACGGTAAAATTCTGAAGTGCTGTCTCAGTGATATTTCTCTAGATATATTGCTCAATTCATTCGAAAGTTACCATAACAAATAAAAAATGAAGAACCAAAATACAAGGAGACAGGCGTTGAAACAGTTTATTTTCTCTCAAGCAAACGTAGTCGTTTTTGACGGCATGGGCACCTTGCTGCTAAATTTAAGACAGAAAATGAACTTGAGACATAAATGCTGTGCATGACTTCCCTACAAAGTTGCACACATACTCTAAATGGAGAAGATGAAGTCCACCGCACGACTCTTACATCAAAATGCAAGTAACTTACTCTCATGGCTCTCCATCAATTCACTGATTTGGAGCGCAGGAACCATATCATGGAATCAATTAAACCGAAACATTGGCTTCTGTAGATGCTGTTATAGATGTTCATAGGAGCGAATGAAGAAAGTTAACATTCAAGTAATGACACAACACATAAATTTAGTGCAGATTAACACCCCGGTCTAACAAGATTGAAACAGTGACTAAATTTTACAAATATTTCTGAAAGAAATCTCAACTCAAAACAGGTTAAACTTAGTCTCATCATTTATTTTAACTTGTGCCTTGAAACAATTAAGAGTGCCAGAATAATAATAGAAAATTTAAAAAACCACAGCAAAAGAAGAAAAAGTTGGTCTAGCAATCGTCTGAAGTGTGTACCCACAATTACCTGCAGAGTAGACAGAATATCTACTTTTACGTTCGACAAAAAGGATCAGTTTCACCTTCGAGAATCTACTGCGAGAAAGCAAAAAAGAATCAGAATCCTCGAAATTGGTATCTAGATATTTCCCACAGGAAACTAACATTAAGATTAATACGCAAGGTTGATTCTCGTGGGTTATTCAAAATTCTCTGCTAACTCATAATAAACGCCACGCAAAACTAAAGAGTCACAGATATGAGCACGCAGAGCATGGCACGAGCAACCGAATCCAGCCACACCTGAACGTCAACAACACAAATACTACAAAACTTCCACTACCAAAGGGCATGGTTATGATCACAACTGCACGTTCGTACACACTTGAAAACTGTTCATACATCTCCATAGGCACGAAACCCTTTGATGAAGATGTTCAAGAGGGAAGCATGAAAATATAACGATTAACACCATTTCCCGCACAAGTGCCGAAACATTAAAAATTTCAGTTCATCATCTATTCTCTGTAAACATTTGATAGCAGGTAAAAGTTACGTGCAAGAGGAGTTGAAGAGTTCGGGTCTAACCTAAATTAGCTGGGTCCTGGTCGTGTAGCTCACACCTCAAAGAATAGAAAATTTGCCATTTGAATGAGCATGACGTCGTACAAAAATTGATGCGAAAAAATATCAAACCTACCGAGTTAGCAATGCTTACTTGTGAAAAAAAGAGAATCTATGACTTACGTGATCACACTCATTGTCTATGAAACATACAGCGGGTACAAAGCGAGCTCAACGTTTTATGCATGCAAGTTAACGTTCGCGTACAAGCGATAGATGAAGCGCATGTGCGCAAGCAAGCAACTCATTCGGAGAGTACATGAACCATGGTTCAGGACACACATCGACCGATTGAGGAATAGCATTTGCAGCACTCAAGCAGAATTTAAAATGACGATGAAACCGAATTAGCGCCCAAACCAATGCACAATTAGATACGAAGACTTCGAAGCATGTGAAGTTACATATTACGGAAGACCGGCGCCATTACTGAACAAATCATGCCTTGCATTCCGACTTCGGAGGATGAACAAGCGCGGTCGTTGAGCCGTGATGGACGGTCAGGGGATCAAGGCTTAGTTTCCTTCAAAGCCAGAAAGTTTAAAAATTATAATGAACGCTTTCACTACAAATGCTAAGTGGCCTAATCTGCCAGGCTTCTGGAAGTTCAAACGCTACGAGTTTAGAAGAATAAAATAACAAATTCAGTGAAATATGACAATAGCATACAATATGAAAGACGACTTAAAGAAGAACAGGGACGTGATGCAGCTTGTGAAAAGAGAAAATACTTTCCTTTTAAATACATGATTATAATGTATTCATGCCGAGAACTTACGTTAATGTGAAAATTTAGTTTGAAACTTGAATGCCAAGAGTATTTCAATCAAAGTAAATGACCCTCATCATTTCTGTCACTGTGATGCGAAGGCATGCTGTCAAAGCGATTTCTTCAACTTTCACTCTCGCTTAAAAGTACAACTCATTATTTGTAGAGAATAAACCTCGTAAATCCTACTGCATTTTACAATTTTTCGCAGAATTTGGGGAATCCAGCGAATGAACAGTGAACAATATCGTAGAGAAAAGTAATGACGCAAACACGACTTCTGATGTATGTTTCAGTAACTGCCACGTGGTCATTCATCATGCAGCACTTCGATAGGTAAACCAAAGAGAGAAGAATAAGTTCATGAGCTGCCCAAAGTAATAACGGACACAAACGTTGATACAACGTCTCCTAAATTTTGCTATCATCGTCCAATGACAGACACAAATGTGAATTTTTAGACCACGACCAAATGTCAGAGTGAGGACTGTTACTGCAACGAATTCATTCGTTCTGGATACTTGGATATTTTTGAAATGGTATTGTATTCTGGCACTGGCTGTAGGAATTTCACAACGTGGCTCTGGAAAAAATCATAGTAGTTTAATAGTTTCAATGTTTTTTTAATTTACAAAGAGAAAGTAGAAAAAATCAAGTGCAAATTAACGCATTCCAGAAGTAAAAATCACGTAAATGTTGAGGTTAAAAGACAATTTGTACCCAAACTACGGAAAATTTCAAATAAACCATGATCTTGTATTTTCCACCTCAGCCAACGCACAAAACGAGATTTGGAAGCACAAAACGAGATTTAAATCAACGCTGAAAGTATAAGCAGCCTTCAAATCAATTTACAAACGAAACTTCTTTTTCGACTTACAGATCATCTCTTTTCATTCCTCACAAAAACGACTTCGTTGAGCCAGACAAGACGAGCGAAAATTTGGGTGGTGAAGTCGAAGATGTGCTACAAACAAGAGGTCGACGTTCGACCGTAATGACCGCAATTAATGAAGGCATAAGAAATTATAGGGCAAACTAAGAGCCCCATAATGACGACAACTGCCGAGTCGGTTGGGGCCTGATCAAAGACGCTAGAGGACTGCGCCAGAACCTCGGGGAATACGAAGTGATGGCAGAACGACCAGAGCGGCCGCCTTCACAGCACCGCAGCTGCTTCTATTTCCTTGCGAGTAGATGGTACTTCACTGCAGGGGTTCAATTATTGGGATCATCTCCGAAGGCTGCACATAAAATTGCGCAAAGGTACCTCTTTCTCATGCAATGCTCGAGCGTCTGTGAGAGAGAGCTAGTTCGTCTCAGGACTTGCGGCACGTCTGTCAGAATTTTACAATTTGATGTTCGACATTGAGGTAATTTATTCGTAAAAATGTTAGTTATCATATAATTCAAGATTTACTTTACCTCACTGTTGATTCCCAGGTTGGGAACCCCTGCATAAGATACAGAAAATAAATTTGAAAATAAACTCGGGAACAAAACATGAACGATCTCACATGGAGACTGACCATCTAGTCTACACACAGCGAAACTATTTTATTTTCCATGAAAAAAGCTGTAAAGATCAAGCAAGTGTAAGACTTATCTAAACGTTAATAAGTTTTACTAAATAAATGTATCATGTTGACAAAAATTTAATTGAACTTTTAGCTTCTCTTCATTTTTGTTATCGTTAATCACAATATTAATGATATAATCAGAAATACTTCGTTGGATTTTCAACAAGGAAGAGATTTTTTGCATTAAGAAAAAACTTCACAGTATTTTTTATTTCTTGGCAAAATACTGAAATTGAGTCACCAGTGGAACAATATTATGATAAAGCAAGAACGATATTATAATAAAGCAAGAAGCGCATTCTCTCACTGCGAGAGCTACTGCAGTTGCTTTCAATTGAGCTCATTTGAAACTTTGACGGTATATTCTCATGGTTTGACACGTGCCTCTAGCCGCGTAGTGGTTTCAGTAATCCTTAGGATCATTCAGTATCATAATTACAGGCAGTTCTTCCGATTTTTTTTTTCAGAGACAAATTTTGTACAGCAAACTCGACTTAAAACTTATTCTGCTAACCCTACACCAAAGTAACGGTCCTGCACAAATTTCAAACTCAACGTTGATGGAGAAAATCTTGAATAGAAGCTCTATTTTCAACGAAGAGGAAATAAATCAAAACGCACTGTAAACAAGGATGCACTTCCGTATGAGACAATTTCACAGGTAAAAAAACCTGTACGAATTCCGTAGAAAAGCCTAAATAATAAATTTCGAACCGATGATGTAGGTGCGTAACGTTATGCCGATAGTTGTCCTACATATATTGATGGAGCGCTAGAAACGTTATCCATCCTGTCCAGATAATAGCTAAATATCAGGCACTTGATATAATGAGCTCGGATATAAATTTTCCCTTCATGAACAGAAGTAATGAATCGCATGGAATGCATAAATTGAAACACTCACGCATTAATCAAAGCGCTCTGCGACATCGCCATCAGTCAATCTTCAGGATGCCGCCCGTGCGTGCTTGGAAGTAACTACGCGACCAGGTGGTTTACGCAAATTGCCGCGTGATATGTACAGGGTGGCGCATAAGTAACGCCCCCTTTTAAAGGCAAATTTTAAAAATTTATTACCGTAACATACACAGGGTATCTGTAGACAGGATACGACATGTAAATAAATTTCAAGAGTTCCTCAATCGTTTGCAATTAACCCTATCGTTATACCTTTCATAGTATATTTATGATTAATTTTTTAAAAGGGTGCGTTACTTATGCACCACCCTGTAGAATAGGAAGTCTCTACTAACTGGCGTGTACAGTCCAGCACAGGCGCAAACGAGAAGAGATGACATGAACAGGGTCAGCACTTCCGTATTTTTGAGGAGGCAGTGTAAACCTAAAAATACAGGATTGATTGCTGCACTCTGTATTAACAAATAGCACCTTCATGTACTGAGCCTAACAAAAGCGTGAACGTGAAAATTATATGATTGCAAAGATTAAATGATCATATGGTTATAGTTGCTCCAGCTTTGCTGTGTACGACTTTGAACTCGCGTGCTCTCAGTCAAACAGGAACGTGAGCTTGAAGATTGTCAGGTACAAGCAAACACTGACCTGCTCGTAGTCCAGCAATGACAGAGTGAACATAGACAAATACGAGACTACACTGACCTGCTCGTAGCCCAGCAGTGACGTGAGAGTGAACATAGACAAATACGAATTTACACTGATCTGCTCGTAGTCCAGCAGTGACGTGAGAGTGAACATAGACAAATACGAGACTACACTGACCTGCTCGTAGTCCAGCAGTGACGTGAGAGTGAACATAGACAAATACGAGACTACACTGACCTGCTCGTAGCCCAGCAGTGACGTGAGAGTGAACATAGACAAATACGAGTCTACACTGACCTGCTCGTAGTCCAGCAGTGACGTGAGAGTGAACATAGACAAATACGAGTCTACACTGACCTGCTCGTAGTCCAGCAGTGACGTGAGAGTGAACATAGACAAATACGAGTCTACACTGACCTGCTCGTAGTCCAGCAGTGAAGTGAGAGTGAAGATGCCGGTCTGAGGGTTGAGGGAGAACACGTCGTTGCCCCACTCACTGATGACGGTGTAGGAGACGTGGCCGTTGGTGTCCTCGTCAGCGTCCCATGCGGACACTTGGCCCACCTACGGGCACGGAAAAAAGGATACGTTAATTATTTTCTTATCAGTTTACAACCGCTGAAAAAATCACCGGAAACACAAACAGTTTCTCGGACCAAATTAAGCGTCACCTGGTTTAGGGAAAATAGGAAAGGGATCGCATATAAAATGAAGGGTGAAAAGGTTTAGTGGAATTACAGGAGTGCATAAACGAGAAACATTCGTGGTGGTATGGCTTCTCATCTCAACGAAAACTCCCGAAATGACCGAACTCTTTCTCCTTGATCATAGTCTGAAAAAATATATGTTCTGTGACAACGAAAACAAATTCAAGGTAAGGTGGATAAAATTGGTTTAGGCATGTTTCTAGGCCGGTGTAAAGAAAAGTTTAAAAACTTTGCGTAACACAGACAGAAAATTCATTAAAAAAATCAATGTAACTGAATACGAACACTGTCGAATATCGAATAGCAATACTTAATCGGAAAAAAGCTTAGTTTAAAGTTCGAATTTCCAACATTCTACGTGACATAGCGCACAGCCCAGCCTAAAAGTTAGTCTCATCCTGATGAAATGTAGACATAATTTAAACAGTTTAATAGAAGTTTCTTTACTCCAAATTGGAAAGAAGAACATGGTAACAATAGTTCTTAATGCATTTGTTTTGCAATCCAGAAGTTCGTTCGATGCTTACAAAACTTATTGTACTAAGTACGGCAAATATCACTTTTTCAGCTCCCAAGTCCCTGGTATCAAGTCAAGCATCTCAGCAGTATGATTTTAATAATTTCTGAAGAAATAATAATTCCTTCGCTATCTAAGTCTCTTATATTAAGTAAAGTATCGTAGCCGTTAATGTTAAAATAATTTCTGAAGAAATGATAATTCTAAAGAGACAATAATTTCTTCAGCATTCAAAGTCTCTGGTATCAAGTCAAGCACCCCAGGCTTATGATTTGAATAATTTCTCACATAGCTTAGATTCTTGATGCTTTCACACTCAATTGAGAAAAAACACTGCAAGTGCTAAGTTCACACATGCGTAAAACACTGAACCTTTCCGTCTAATCAATTCCCATTTCTTTACATCAAAATTAACTACATTTTAATTGAGAACAATTAATTCAAATTCTGAGGAAAATGCACCGTAGTAGAAGTTTCTTTTGTTTAAAACTAAATTTGAAATGGAAGAAAAGAAAGAATGAACTTCAACACTCATTCTTGATAAATTTCGTGAAAATTCAAACAAATATGAATAAACGCATTTCAGCAGTTCAACGTTTAAGTAAATAAATATTTTCAACGTTTTTTAAACATATTCAACGTTTAAATATTTCGAAAAAGTTTGAAGCTCTAGAAGAGCAGCAGCTAATTCAAGTTAAAACTACGCGTCTGCGAGTTACCGATGGCTAGAAATGAAATAACATTTAATACAAATAAACAAAAACAATTTCAACAATTAATCCCTAAAGTGCATAAAAAACCGATGATGGGATAAAAACAGAACGGATGAAAAATAAAAGATAAAATAAATACATGAGTGAGTTTCTTCTGCCAATCTTCGCCTATTCATGCGCATACAATGAAGACAACTGAAAGAAAGTGGAAAGTCCCGCGGTAAATGCACGACACAAACTTATCAATGAAGCCTTTGAGGAGCATCAACGAAAGTAGGAGTTCCTTCTCCGAATTTGTTTCCCGCCGCCGGACGCCGGCGCCGCGCCTCCGCCACGAGCAAAATAGAGCGCTTTTCAAGCCCTCAATTGCGGCCGGGTGTTACCGAGAAAATAAAGCCGAACCTGAACCCGAATTACAGTAAGCTCGGCGTTTTAAAACCGTAACGCGTTGAATTTGTTAGGCAAGTTTCACCTCAGAGAAATGAGTACGTTTATGCGATGGTGTTCAACGATAGAGTGCGTGTGCACAACGTATGTGTGTGTGTGTGTGCGTGCAGTACAAAGAAATGATCCACCATTGCCACAGATGCGCGCACAAAGCCTACAGTATCCTCGTATCCTCTCCATCTCTCGCCAAGAAGGACCCGGCCTCCATTTCCTATTGATGCTTGTTCTCGGGCGCAGGCAGCGAGCTGGCTTGGATGTCTCTTGAGGTGCCCCTTCAATACCCGCCATCTCCATAAACTTGTCTTTTTATCCGCCGTATTTTACATGGCCAGAGGTGATTTTAGCGGCGCTCGTACGCACTGCGGCCTCGACCACCTCTTCACAAGGCGAGGTCCTCTTGCGCTTCTCTCCTTGAGCTCAACACCCATTATGCAAAAGTCTTCTGCTGTCAGTAACCCATTAAAAACCTCCACGATAATGATGCATATGGTATTCTTCGAATATAAAAGTTCTTTTTTACGGCCAAACGCTTTTTTCGGCCTCTATTAGCGCCGATCTCTCGCAGTTGCTGTTACGCGGGCGTATCTTCGTTAACTTTAGTTCAGTTAACGCAAACTTTGGCACTGCTAGCGAGAAAATTCGGGGCAAAATATGACTTACCAGCAAACGATTCTTTAATAGTTCTCTTCTTCACTCAGCCGCTAGTTGAGATTGCATCATATATTTTCCAAGCTCAATAGCTTATAAACCCGCCGTAATGTTCTCACCACAGAATTAAATGCAGGTAAAAATTTACTTTCACTGATTTATTCACCATACATTGCAATAGAAAATAAGGTAGATTTAACAACTAATTCCAAGTATAAGAACGGCAGTAATGATACCGAGAAATAAAAACATAAAAAAATAAACTAGAAGAGAAACCAATGGCTAGACATCCTTGATAATTATAAAACAGAACGGATGATAATTGTAATTAATGATCGGATGAATTATGTAACAAAGGCAACATGGCTGACAATAATTTGAAGGATAGAAATAATTATGGATTGAGTTTAAAATTTCGATTTTATCAAGATTTTTCACTAAGATTTCGCAAATACCTCAGTAATCATAAACGCGAATGAAATCATTGGCTTAAAATACATCGCTCCTATATATGAAGGAAATTGAGTGCACCAACATTACATTGCAAAGCCAACGAATTACGTCCATGCGCTGCAGCCTGAATTGTCACACAATCTTCCTGCGGGACTGAGACACTAAAATCTATTCAATACATCGTCCAAGAAGGTTAACTTCGAAACCGCCGAGCTAACTGTAGCGTAGTCATATTCATACGCCATAGAAATGGCTGATTTTTTGGTACTACATCGAGATCTTCACAAAGGAGTTAGACGTACGTGTATGAAAATCGAGCAATTTGTAAACGTTATTTTCCATTAGAATCTAAACGACGTAGCTCGCATTCCCGGCAGCCAATTACAATGGCAGGATTCCCGCTCGAGTTCTTGTAATGGGAGTAATTTATTATAGAGTTTTTATTTATTAGGGATTTTTTGGCGGAGGTCTGCGGTGGCAAGCGCGAGGTACCTTCTGCCTGGCCACCAATGCAACATCGAGATTTACGACTCGACAGACGGTGTCTCGCAAAGTCCTTAATTTTATGTCAGCGTTTCCCAGAAACAAAGAAATAACCCGAGCAAGACTCATCAGGTCAGGGCATTGTGAATGAAAACGTTCAAAATTTTTAGCGTAGTAATACGTTATTTACTCAGTGAAAAACGAATTGGAGTCACAAAATTTTTTCGCTACCTCCTCTCGGTTATAATATATCATGTATTATGATTGAGATAAGCAATTGAGTCCTGCTTGCACAAATTGAAAATAGTTATGCCAACGGGGTCCAATTTCATCTTCCCAAAAACGTTCTTCAACGCAGACCGCACGGAAAGCAGATCTATTTTTAAGAAAAGAAAAGATGAAAAAACAGAAGCCCCGACAACCCTCCTCCAAAAGGCGTTGAAGAGTCTATATTTAGTGGATAAAGGAGTCAAATACGTTTTCTCACTTGAAGGCCCATGATTTTTAAGATGTCTCAATAACAATTCCGTTCACAATTCTCTGAAATGTAATTGAATGAATTTTGCAGACTGTACTCCCGTTCTTGGGCGCTTTGTTATATAATTATGTTGCTTGATATTTATCGCTTTAGTAGTACAGTAATAACTTCGCTCGACGCTACAAATAGTCTGTTAAACTTCAGCAAAGTTTCGGGCCTACTTATATCAGCAACCGAGATTTTCTGCGCTATACACAGGGCTATGCACCATCGATAGGTAATTTAAAAGAACTTATTACGATTGCGAGTCGGTCAAGGAACTGGGAAGCATCTCAAACACTGTAAGCTAATTTGCCTAGATAAATTAATACTCAATAAACGTCTAATTTAAAAATGATTCAGAGGTACTCTAAGTTTCACTGAAAGAACGAACTCTACAGCACGCAAAAGATGCACCACAAAGTCACCCCTAAAAGGAAAAATGAAACCAAAAAAAATAAAACAGGACACTTGAGCTACAGGTAAGTTAAAGAGCACCGATGGTTTCTCCACGAGATAGGGAACGAGAGATGAGATCAAACATTAGGTAAAGTCTAGGAACTGGACAAACTTACAGGCACATAGTAGACTACAGTGACAAGAAATGTAATTTCAGTGGTATTTGATAGAAAATGCGGTGAACAAGTTGGTCGCAATGTGAGCTGCCGGTTACACGGAGAGAATTTTCACAATCTTTCTGACCAACAAGTGGTCACAAACTCAATTTTCATAAATACTTAATCGAAGCTAAATGAAGGTACAATTTTGTTAATGTTAGTTATTTTCAAAATTGCTAACCACAATTGATCAAATTTGAGTTGAATATTGGACTTCAGTTAAACCCATCGCGGTCAAGATGCTAATAATCACCGACCCGGTTCTCTCTGTCCAGTGGAGATGCTTGGAGCACTCCATAATCCTCGCGCAGCCTGGACTCGCATGATATACTGACGGAAAACCTTTGCACGTGCCTCCACTTCAGAAAAGTTGGATTGAGCTTTGCCATTGAGACTAAAACTGTAAGTCATTCAAAAATGACTCGTGCAAGCTTTTCTTTAATGAGCTGAGATGTTTTTTCGGGTTGGCTCTCGAGGGTTACAATAACAGAGCTACAATTTTCCAGTCCCTAGGAAGTGAATTAATTCTTATCAAGCAATACAGAGTCCATTAAAACTAAAATTCAGCAAAAGATACTGACGGGATCAAATTTTTCTTGAACGCAATATTTGACATTCAATAACAAAATTACAATAATCAAGCCGTATAAATCGATTGCCTTAGATTCGAAATGAATTATATCCCTAAAAATGTTTACTAAAGTTTTCATAGATCGCTCAGAAAATTCATGTGGGCGTATACTTTTATAACAACACACACTCCAATACCAAAATCGAAGGTAAGTACGTAAGACAATAATAAACGATGTTGAAAGGGACTTTTCTGCGTATTTAAGGTTTGTATTCTGATTTTGTTTACAAACGTTGTTATCCTCAGTTCACACTGAACAGACAATAAATGGACGCTGCCACCGCTGCTTTACGTCACCTAGCGTCTGCGGTCAGGTCTCGACACACTACAGGATTCGCGGCTCACAGTTGATGGGGGGTTTGTATCTGGTAAGCGTGAGGGCCACACGTTCCCTCATATGTTGTCGTCACGAAAATAGCATTTGAAACCTGCACTGAAATATTTTGAATACCTTTAGTTCAAACAGAAATGTTAACATGTTCCCGTTAGTTCGCTCTACCTATACTGAAGAAAAAAACAATTAAAAATCCTAGTTTTATAAAATGAGGCAAAAGAAATGTTCAGTCAGAAGAATCCTGCAATAACATTTCAAGGATGGTGTACGAAAGTTATGTGCGCATCTCACAAAGAGATAAACTAGAACCTCATACACCACAAATTGTACTACATTATACGAGCCAGCAAAACCACGTAAAAATCATGCTTCCATCAGAGTAAATTCCAAGCCGAGCACTAATAAATTCTAAAAATTCAATGATCGCATGGATTTCTTGGAACCAGGGAAGATGAATTACAACGAGGCATCCAATTAATTCTCCGTGTAGAGATTGTGTTTACAAGTCGCTCTCGACGCTGGAATTTGAACCCGAAACGGGATGGCAGGAGAGAAGGAGTCGAGAGATAACGACCAAGAGGAATCCGTGTCCCGGTATTGTACAATATTAATGACGCGCATTTATATTTCGATTTCAAGCACCACCCTTGCACGCGTGATATTGAAAAGAGATCCAAATGATCTGCACGAGCCCTGTTTGTTCAAATCCAGAACTCAGGCTTATTTGAAAAAAAAGGAATGGTCACAGCGGCAGAAAACTACAGGCATATCGTCTTAAACGCTTAGCAATTAGTGACGTAGCAATACATTCGTTTAGTCGTTACGTGACTCTATTTCGCTGGTCCCTACTCAAGTAATTAATTACGTCATCGTTATGGGAAAAATCTTCAAGTGAAAAGTTATTTCCAGAAGTAATTACACCTCCAAAAGTAAGTATATTCGGGATAGACTCGCAGTGTACAGGAAGGAATTAACGGTTCGAAACATTGCAGCACAATTTCGCGTAACGTTCTCAAAAATTAAAAATAGCGATAACATGTGTGCTTAATTCATTGTTTAGTGGCATTATTCTACAATCCAACACAGGTGTATCTCCGTAGTGTAGGGACGGAGGCTATTTACCATGAAGCTGATCCCGACTGCATTGGTACCGACACTATAAGTGAGGTAGCGCCAGTTTTACAGTGTTGTACTTGTATGTAACATAGATACAAATACAGTCGTCGTTGAGCCTACTTTCGACTCTAAATTTGGTACTGGCTTCAAGTGATTTTACTAATTTATGTCAAACCGAAATTGTAGGCGAGAAGAAGTCTGCATGTAGACGTTTGTCAGTTACTTTCGCGTTTTCTGTGTTCCTGAATGGACTGAAAATAACTGATTTTCATATGTTTAAATAGAACCAAATGCATAGAGTCAAATTTGTCACGTGCGTAGATCAAGTTCATTGTAAACTTCGAAAATGCAATTGGAGTTCAGTCTATAGAACAGCTTGACCATCAATTTCCAAACTAATGAACTTTGCTTAAGTACTAATTTCTTGGCGAAAGGATCTTCCATTTGCACAATTTCTCACAGTAATTACAACTTTTACCAGAAATTTACAGAAGAAAAAACTGTTGCTACGTTTGTGATTTTATGACCATGACTCGAAGACGTACCTTCAGTAGAAAGCTATAAGAAGAAAATTTCCGACTTTTAAAACCAGCTGCCTATTTTTCGGTGAAATAATTTTAACTATTGCGATAATAAGATTAATAAGATAAATACAATAAAAAACAAGACATCGAGTATGAAGTGAGCGGAATCCAGCCACTAAATATCCCCGCAGTCGCGTTCTAAGTTAGGCGCTGCGCTAACCTTGCACATGAAAGTATGTCCATCCATAATAAGAAGTCTGTGTTGACCTTTGATGCATTTGAATTAGTCACTTAGTGACATACGAGCAGCAAAACTTTTCATATAGTCAGGAGCGAAGTTAAGTACCTGTAGTACTTGCAGTTAGAGGTAGACTTTTTGGATACCCAATATAAACAAAAGCCTAAAAACAGTATTGTGAAAGAAAAAGATTCAATGTGTACTTACAATTTTCGTTAACACATTAACCGAGGCAGAGTAAACAAAAATTTAAGATTCATCTCCAATTTGACTCAATTCCATCATTCAACTTTCAAATGTACAAAAAATTATAGAAAACTGCCACTATACACATATGACTTCGGTAGTAAAGAAACAAACGTGGTTTGTGATCACTAGTGCGTATATGGAAATCCCTTCAGTGACCAATAGTGGGCCACCAACTGCAGTTAACATGTTAAAAGGAGAAAATTAAAATGCCTCATTACAAAGTATGGCACATTCGGCGTAATTAGAAATTACGTCAGAAAGAACACACAGAAGTACACAACATCGAATACACCAAAATTTTGTGTACAAAAGTGAAGGAACTTTTTCAAAAAGTATTGCTGTAGTAGGATCCTTATAATAATTATCAAAAGCTTATGGCCGCACGTCATTTCTGAGCTTAGAATCAGAAACTGGACTTGAAAGTTTTAGTCTGTGGAGATGAATTATTGATAGCTAAAATGTGACCAGGGCATCATTAAATTTCGACAAATTTGATGAAAAATTTAGCTGAACGTAATTCAAGATAAACACGAAAGGTTGAGCACTTATCTCAATCTGTTACAATTTGTAACATACCAGATTAGATTTTATAAGTTAGTTTCAGCCTCCCAAACCACAACAAAGACGTTCAAAGAGAAGAAGAACGATTTAGCATGGAGTTGAAAGAACGAGGGTTCTATGCATAAGGTGTGTTCCTACACATAGAAACATGCATGGAGTCGAGAAAGAGAGTAAGAAAGCAAGAGAAAAAACTGAGAAGAAAGTCAGAGGTGCCGAAAAAAGACAGGACAATGGTGAACCGAAAAAGATGGTTTTTCAGAAAACAGACATCTTTTCTATTTCAACAAGAAAAGAAAGCTTACCTAATTCTCAGTTCGGGACCTCTCATTTTCTCCCTGCGAGTGCCTATTCCCATAGATTCAATAGTTATATTTCCCGGATGTTCATAACATGCCACCTTTTAGGAAAATTAAGAGAAATTAGCATGAGATGTGTTTCAGTTGTACGCGCTGTTAAAAGAATTAAGAAGATTGATGCCCAACATGACTTGAAGAAATTCCCCTTAGAGAAATGAGCACGCGTCAAAGTAGCAGTAGTTGATTGACAGAATGACAAGTCTATTCTCGGATGAAATTTCTTATTGGTTCGGAAAATCAAATTTAACAAAAATAACATTTTTATGACCCTTTAAAATAGCTACGTACCTACAGATATACGCCTAGTTAATTACCTATTATTACTTTCATACCTCTGATAAACCATTGGTGTCTAACTGTAATAAACTTAAAAAAAAGTCAGGTACTTTTAGTCAGCATCTTGTTCGACGACTCTAAAAGATCACCATCCACAAACCCACTAACTTCATGTTTCTAGTAGACCAAAATAATTTTGTTCAGCTTCTTAAACGAAAATTTTCAGTATTGAATATTAATCATCTCAGGAAATATTCCAACATATTTCTAAACAACTCTCCTGTTACAATCCTTTAAAGAACAAGTCTCAGTTCTAGTTCTTGTTCATTGCAATGCATTTAAATACATCCACTACGTGCAGAGCATTTTTCATCTTGCATGAACGCGCAAAAAGCCAACAAAACACATTATGAGAAAACACTCGAAAGTTCAGGGATTTATTTCATAGATCTTTTTATTCATTTTTTTTCTGCGCGAACTAGCGGCGAAATTGATCGCCCACTCCAAACCGATGTCAATCTATCTCTGATGAAATAAACCCTAAAAACGCTACATTATTCTTGGAAATCAGCATCAGACGAAAAATGGCTATTACTACGTAGATAAAATTACCGAAACTTTAACGCAACAAAGTACAATGTTATCGCCAAATCAATTTGATTTCAACGCAAATTTAGCGCTTGAGGCGGTTTTCCCCAGAAACAAAGTGATGTGAGTGGAATTGCGACAGCATTCGAGATGCTCGGCAAGTTTGCAGTACATCCACGCCTGAGCTACGATTTGACTGCCCGGTTTTCCGTGTTAGCTGAATTAATCTTCTTCCAAAATATCACATCATTGAAGTATTCTTACGAAGAGTAAAACATGACAACACAAAAATTCCCCTAATTGTTTGGACAGAAATCTATAAAGGATGAAACTGCAAAAACTGGTGCAAAAAGGGGAATATCGCACAGATTTGCAGAACAGCCCCAAAAATTTTAACTCATAGCAAAGTTCATTGCAAAACAACTCATAGCAAAGTTCCGACACTGCTTGTTTTTCAGGAAGGACAACAAATGCAGAGTAGACGTCGAAAGGAATTAAGAAAAACCAGGACTCGAAGCGCTATTCCATCAAGTCCGACTCCACTAACAAGAGTGCGGAAAAAATAGTCTACAGTGAGACGTAAAAATAAATCTTTGAGTAATGCCAGCCCTCGCGGCCTCGGCCTGTCAACTCAGCACGCAAGCAGCACATGCGACGCGAGGGTTGCCTGCTACACGACACCACGCCCTACATATTGAGTTTACTCATTTTCACTCACTTGATGCTCACTCAACTTATTGTACTACACGCAGGCGGGTATTGCTCAAGTGTGCACATGAGCTTGTAAGCTTGAAATTCTATCACGGTTAATGCGTGTGTGCGGCTGCTCGGTGCGGTGCCCACGGACACTACGAAGCCGCACATCGTCGGATAGGCCAACCCTCGCCTACGCGTGCCAAACTACCGCGCTCGTGTCTTCGCGAGAATATAGAATAAAAATAGTTGTTCGTCTGCCATCATAATTATTTCAGTGAAATAGTTTTTATGCAATTGAATTACACTCAACAGATTAAAAACTTGGACATAGAAGAAAAACTAATCATCAACATTTACATTTCTTTGCCAGCGAACACTTTCGGAAGATATTTTCGCCAATCTCTATGAAGTTCTGATTTGAATACATCGAACACAAATTAAAATTTTAAGTACAAAAAATATTTGTGAAATGAATGTTATTCAGAATTCAGTTTTAATTCTCATAAACGTCAAATGCTGAAATTTTTACCGGCCCAATCGCTTTCAACTCACATTATGAACATGCTCACACTGGAAGACTAGATTAGATTAGATTAAATTAACGTTACACACAGAGGTAGGAGGAAGGCTGCTTTAGTATGGAGATAAGGGAACACGGAATCTATGCAGAAGGGGCATAGAAACAGCAAGTTAAAAAACAAGATTAAAGTTGAAGCAGAAAGCAGTGGGTGCTGAAAAATAGGGTAGCGGTGAACCGGAAAAAGATGGTCCATAACATGACAAAAAACATTTTTCTTCAACAAAAGAAGGCCTACCGAACTCTCAGCTCGGACCCTCCATTAAGACAACATTAGGTATAGAGCTTAGGGAACGGGGAATCGACGCACAAGATCTGTACCCACACCCACACGATACTCTCTACGCGTAAGAACAGTAAGTTGAGAAAGAAGTTATGAAACAAGATCTAAGTTGAAAAAGAAAGTAGTAGATGCTGAAAAACAGGACAGCAGGGAACCGAAAAAAGATGGTCCTTAACACAACAAAAAACATTTTATTTCAAAAAAGGCCTACCTAACTCCTGCTGGGAACCTCACATTTTCCCCTTTCTGAGATAGAATTGTTGTGGCCTCAGTTGAAATTATGTGTTCGTTCAGTTATTCACCTTTTACAGAAAGAACTTTTCACACGTGTCTCAAAACAGCTAAGTTCCTACAGTGGTATTTGTACGCTTAGTCACCTTTATTACTGTTTTAAATATTTTTGAACTATTGTTACCTTAGCGTATCAAGCTTCAACCCAGTCAGATAATAATGTTTGGTACCTAGTTTGACAAAATACTGAAAACTATGTACACTAGGCTTGAGGCCTAAAACCATTGCCTTAAGAAACATCTTTTTATCCTTGAAATTGTTTATCATGAAAATGTTCCTGCGTCGAATGTGAAAGGGTTAAAAAATTCCAGCTCGATTTGCATCATGAAGAAGCAACGGCACTCGATTTCTACTGGAAATGAAAGGGTACAATACTCGAAGCGGAAGATGAATTTCACAACCAAAAACACTTTCGAGTTGGTCAGGGACTTTGTCGAAATCGTTCAAATCTCCAGTCATAATCGCGTACACATGTGCAGTACGCGGCTAAACATTGAAACAATAAATGAGATGGCATGGCATGCTTTCAGGGCTAATAAGATAAAGGGTTGGCTTCATTTTCTTTATCATTGAAAATAAAGTTTAAAAGCAAGGGTGGGCGCTCTATGAATTTTAAGGTTCAAAAATCCATTGTGTATCATGGTTTTTGGTCACGGTAAAGTCGTTATGAGTTGAATAACAGACTTGACACTAAGGATGACGTTAGATGTGGGCAAAAGAAGTGTACTTGATGTTTTTAGAATATTTTTTCAAACGGGAATTTGAAAATTCAATCCTACAGAAGGCTATTTGACTTCTGTCCTTACAAGAAGGAATAATCAGGAGAATTTTAAGGATGATCCAGTGAAATAATTCTACGACATAGTTTTTTAAACTTGAGTCACAGGAACGATGAAGTATACAGAACACTATTATTGAATAGATGAAATAAAAATGCTACTCATTAGACGAGCCGACAGCGCGGTGACACAAGCGACGAGTTGTTATTTGTAACCTTTACGAGTAGTTTTGATGCCGTCAGAAGGAGTTTAAACCGTAAAAAAACACGTACATAGTTGGCATATGATCAAAATTAATCAAAAAAGACTTTTGTAAGGACGCACAAAAATTTTACGGAAAGCTATCAACGTCACGCAGTTATCACGACATTTGTATCCAAATTTCAATCATTAAGCAAAAGCTCTTGGGATTTTCTTGGAATAGATCTTGCTCAAAGATTCTTACAAAACGCATCGACGACTTAACTGAAATAACAATCAAGAAGAAATCAACCAACAATATCCTGCAGACGTTTATATTCATGATGGGAGCGAGAGCAACATAGACCCCGTAGCATTGACAAAATTCTCAATTACCAAAGAATTTAGATTCAATCCAGTTCCTCTTTTAGCATTAATTTTACTTTTAAAAACAACGTGAGACCAATACCAAGGACTACCTCACCTCCATCCCCTCCCAAAGCCAGAAATGCAAAATTTATTCTCACGGACAAGAAGAGTAGAGCCAAGTCGGCCCGCAGGTAGTGCTAGAGCCCTTAACTTCAACGTACATTAGGAAGAAATTACAAAAATTGCCATCCCTAACCAGAACCCAGCAGAGAATATCAGTTTGATTTTATCTGTCGGGAGGTCAGAGTGTCAGCAGCAGCAGCACGTGTCTTCGTCCGCACACATCCCGGCGAGTTGCTTCCATTTCGTGTGAAGCAAAAACACAGAAAATTTAATGATTTTGAAACCTGAAATATTGAACATCCCTGGGATACTAGCCTGGGACTTAATTTGATGATTTGAAATCTAAAATATTGAACATCCGTGGGACACTGGCCGCCTGCAGTCGATTTTGAAACTTGAAACATTGGACGCCTCTGGGACTCTTACTGGCTACAGTCGTGTGTGATGCGTGAGTCAGCATATTCTCAAGAAGTCTAGACTACTTTGGAACAATCAACATCATTAAAATGTCAGAAAAATTAATAGTGTATGGTATCGAAACCAATGGCATTAATGATATTCATCACTACACTCATATGCATAATGAATACATTGTTATTGCAATGACAATTTTAAATTTCACCAGAGTATAGGCAAACGGCGTAAATTACATGTGTGTCATTAGTTCAAAATTCACTGATTTTTTACTTTAATAGATGTCAATTATTTAATCCAAAAATGAACGACCAGTGAAATGTACTAGCCATATTTTTGTACTCAAAACATGATAGAGCGTGCAAAAAACATCGCTCAGTGTCATAGCATAACTCCACCCCCGTGTGAACAGAGGAATGACCAAAAATCGAATGTTCTGGACATGATTGCCAAGTATGAAGAAGAATGGCAGAAAATTTTGAGTATCACAATCACTGACGAAATTAAAAACCTATTCTGAAGAGTGCTTATACATTTGGGCATCACGACTACTGAATTTATACATATATATGCTATTTTAATATTTATTTTTATACATGTATATAAAAAATATACTGTACATGCTTTTGGACATCAGGGCAAAAGATGCGAGAAGGCACCCGCGAAAAATCCCTGAAGGCGCATCAAATTTAACAAAATGAAACAGAATAGGACATTTCAAAATCCACAAAATTGCATTTTCAAGTAAAATAAAAGCATCGCTAGAATTTTTTTCAAGAAATTTAAAACCAAAGAAAAAGCTATGGTCATTCTGATCTTAGGAGGAGATTGAATATATAATATTTTCAAGAATTGAATTAAGTAAATGTCAGTAACGACAAATAATCAAGGATCGAAAACTTATAAGGCTAACGAGATAGTAGAAGCAAGATAATGTATAGTAAAAAAGAGCAAGCCCAACATTTCTGTAGTTTACAATGGTGAATTTTAAAGAAAAATACGGACACGTGCATTCCAAGAACACATAAGAATGACCCGGCCTTGTCGTTCCAACTTTCAGCAGCGAGAATAAACTGAAAAATTCAGACAGGGGTATGAACATCGTTCACAACAAGAATAAAATGTATTTGTATCCTTCATTGAGACCATGTGCAGGCGTTGGGGCTATTATTCAGGTGAGATGTGAGTCAACTTTGTCGAAGTCATAGACCAACAGAAGAAAATTGGTCAAAATCGTAGTGCTCCTGAAAGTTAAAATGTTAAATTAAAACTTAAGAAAAATATTTGAGAGTGAGCCAGAAAAGTGTCAGCAGCGAATAGCCGAATTTGAACATGAAAATTATGTGCGAATCTCCGTGAAATTTTGCGCACTCGGAAACATTAGGGAAAATATGACGTCGGTGTCACATTCCTTTTAAAAGAGGACGTAAAAACAATACGCAGATAAGGAGTTGAAGCTAACTTTCCTATCTCCCCCGAAAAAAAATTCGACCATCAAACATTGGTCACAGGAGCGCGAGGAACATCTTTAGAAGTCGCATTCGCTTTCGGACAAAAATGAAGTCTCATCGAGGTAGTGCGACGCCCCGCAGCAGCAGTCTACAGAGGAGGTTGGAAGGAGGAGTGTTGGAGACGAGAAGCATAAGCGGCCCGCAGCAGGCCAGCAAAGCAGGGGGTCGTGTCTGCAAACTTAGCTGCCCTCGAGCGAAGAACTTTTTTCTTCTCCGGCCGAGCACTCCTGCCCGCGAGAGCATGCGTTCTTTTTGACGGCGATTATATAAGTAAGCTTTTTTGAGACGGTAACACAAATTACAGAAGAGGAGATCGTGATGGCAGATGTCAAGGTGGTGGTATTGAAGAGAAGTTACATGGACGGTATAGAGACTTTTTAACGAAAAAAGAGCGAGGAGAGGTCTAAGAAATTTGGTTCGAACTCCGATTTGTGAACCCACGGAGCAACAAGATGGCGGCGGTCGGAGGAAACGAGTGGTGGGAGTGTTACAGACGAGAAGCAGCAATGAGGGATAGCAGGGGAGTGTGCAAGCACAGAGCTTCATGGGGGGCGTCTCGGTCGCTGCTCTAAAAACTTTATACGGCAGAGGTTTGCTTCTCATCGCCACTTGCTCTGTTCCTGGAGATGGAGCAAATAGGATCGCCATCTCCGATGCACGAAGTTCACTCGTGCTCTAAGGTGCACTTGAACGTGGAATACATGCTTGAATATCAAACGCACGCTGAAACATGGAATGCACATTTGAATTCATCCGTTAAATACGAACGTACGTTCCAATATAGAACGCGCACTTGGACATCGAATGCACACTAGAACATAGCGAGCAAACCTGATCATCAGAAACATTTGAACATCGATTGCAGTTTGAACACCGAAAGCATTCTTAAAAATCAAGCGTTCAACTCAAACATCTATAATATTCTATAAATATATCTATAATGAGCAGTGCATAGAAGATCGAAAGCATGCATCAACACAGGATGTACGATTCAATATCGATCATAATCTTGATCATTTAATGTTCATATAAACACCGTAAATACATTTGAACAACGTGATGTTCATTTTACTCCGTACGTTCATATATCATTTATGAAAAAACTAAGCTTTCCTCCCGACAAGGCAATTTAAGTACTCCTGAAGTTTAGCAGTTGAATTAACAGGGATTTATACTTTCCCAATAATCACAGTTCGTGTGATTTAGTTAATTGGGTGTCAGAAATTTCTCAAATGGAATAATATGAACGAAATGCGACTCATCATTTTTAATACGAGAAAGAAGGTTACCTCGGCAAATACTAAAAAATTTATGTCTCACACACCTAACAATGAAATGAATACGTCGTGGAATATCGGATTTCTATGTTCACTCCCTCAAGCAAATACCTAATGTTTAGTTACTTGTGAACTTTATGGCAAAGTAACACTAGCACATTTGACCATTAGTTACGCAATATACACTTACCTGTTCAACAACAGATTGTTCCTGCGCATTTAATTTTAACATGTGTGATATGCATTACAATGTTCAAGTTTCTTGTGTCATTACAGGCGGCTTCATAATATTACACGTAAATCACAGAAAACTGTATAGCATCACACCAAAAATTGATGCAATACCATGCGTGACAAAATGCAGCCGCATTATATTTTTATCGTAATAATGAATACAATCACAAATAACTTTCGATAAAAAAGACGCACTGTGCCTTATATTCTGAAATTATTCCCAATATTTGGTTTCTGAGATTTGACTTTCGTTTATTTATGCGTAATGATAAATTTTCTCATCTAAAGGTCACGGGAAATGAAGAACGTTCTTGACTTTTAAAAATAAACGCTTGGCAAGGCAATCACTGAGTTCACAAGTATTCCATCTGTGTGGTGCGTTCGATCTAACATCATGAGAATGCAAAATTCTGTAAAGTGAATTTGAAAGTAAAATAGCCCTGAACGCTAAAATTTTTTCAATCGACCAAGGAAAAATTGTTCTTGTCGATTCTTGACAATTTTTCCACAAAATATAAAACTTAAACCATAACTAATGCAATCACAACAGATCTACGTTATTTCAGCCATTCTTATCATACACCTTGATAAATGAAATAAAAATGCAGACGAAAATTCTTCCTCGGGGCAGTACCAACAAAAAGTAGAAATGATATTTTCCACGGGCGGAAATACACGGAGTTCTTCAAGTGGCACGCAGGAGCCCCCACTGGTTCTTGCACTCACTCACAAAAAGTGCGGTAGAAGGAGGGAGCGCTGCTGCCAAAATGTACACGTTCACCGGATGTGAGCTTGTGTATCAGTACCAACCAGTATTTTATAATTCTTACTCTCAGCATCAGCTGTAATTGACTTCCAAAATGTTATTACTGGCTGGTGTTCGATATTTTCTATCAACGGCACCCAATGTTATGTATTCAACTTTAACGAACTTATAGGTATTCGCAGGTATCGGTCAATAAGATTACTATCTTACTAACGATACTTATGTACGATAACTGTCTTCATGGTCCTTATTTTCATTTCTACCATCAATACAATCATTCATAAATTAGAATACGAACGTCTAAATGTTTGCGACAGATTTTGAACACAAAAAGAAAGCTCCAGACTTCAAGTCATGTCAGTCAAATCAGCAAATTAAAAAAATAACACACGAGATGCACCATTACCATTCTCAACTATGTCCAAGCTTGCTAGCCTGTAAATAGATATATGGTCGTTCATTTACACATACATCAATCACGAAATAAATGGAAATTTATTCATACTTCACTGCTTGACTTCACTGACATTGATGCTCGTTGACCTTAATAAATCCAAAATATTCCATCCTAACTCAAGTTCGATCAATCCATGCACAAATTTTGCAATACCGTGCGTAAATTGTACCATACTACCAATTAGCCATAACCTAATACGGTAGAGAATTGTAACAGTAAAAAGGATTAATTCGTCTTGAAACGCCAAAATCTCAAGCCCAACACTTAAACCACTGGCATAGATAAAGGAGCCATAGAAACCGGAACAAATGAAACGAAAGTTCAAGTTACGGCAAGCTAATTGTGCTAAAAACACAACTTCAAAATAACTCAGAAGCTGGTAAATATCGCTGATCATTAGGAAGTTGCAAAAAAATAGCGAAGTGCACAAACATCTGTTAGAAAATCAGAATGGGCTCATGGAGAGCTCCTTACCTGCGAGCCTTTGGCGTTCTCTGGGATGTCGAAGGAGTAAGCGGGTTCCTGGAACTGCGGAGGATTGTCATTGGTGTCCGTGACCTGGGAGATGTTAGGGAATCAGTGATACATCCAACAGGTAAACCGTCGTAGCCGAAGCATGAGATAGATGTTCAGCAATTAGTGGAATAAAGAATAGATGAACAGTAATTTCTTTTGGAGTACGAAATAGATGTTTGGCAATTAGTGGAATGGAGGCTAAATGAATGGTAATTTATAGAGTACGAGATTGATGTTTGGCAATTATTGGAATTCAATATAAATGAATGGCAATGCTTGAAATACGAGGTAGACGTTTGACAACTGGAAGAATAAAGATGAGATGCGTGGTAATTATTGGTGAGTGAGGTAGGTGTTTGGTAATGAGTGGAATAGAAAAAGCAAATGTATCAATCGTCAAGTACGGTACAGGTTTCACTGAAATAAAGTACAGATGAGTGATATTCATTCGAGCATGAGATAGTCGGTAGGTACGTGAGTAACATGGAATGTATGAGATGGATGTCTGACGGTGAGTGGTATAAAAGATAAATAAGTAGCAATTATTGAAGTTGAAATGAGATGTTTTGAACGAGGGATTTATGGAGTAGATATGCGTCAATTATTGAAGTTGAGTTAGATAATTTTTAATTGACATGCAGGTAT
Source organism: Platorchestia sp. MABIK (assembly GCA_014220935.1). Lineage (NCBI taxonomy): Eukaryota > Metazoa > Arthropoda > Malacostraca > Amphipoda > Talitridae > Platorchestia > Platorchestia sp. MABIK. The sequence goes on along the minus strand of JACJUY010000196.1, from coordinate 53,422 downwards.
ATGGAGCTAATGTTTAATAATTTATTGATATGCAAGACCAACGTCTAGTAACTTAGGCATTATGAAATTATTTCAGGCAATAATTCCAGTAAGGGGTCATCAATGACAGTCATGCTGCGTGTCTGAATCAAAGGATCATGTTTGGCTAAATTGACCCAACAGATCACGTTTTGATTGAACCAGGAAAACCTTAAAAATAGATGATCAGAAATGATTTCTAGAGTGATTAATGATTGAAAACTTTTAAATGTATGACTTTTCTCTGGCAATCGTTAAATAAAGCCTTAATTGCAAACATGAGCATACACATGAGAGACAACATTATGTAACATTCCTACAGCCGCATGAAAAGAAACTTAGAATCAGAACAATGACCTTTATGAAAATAATAACAGAACAAGGCAGAAAAATTTTCTTAACTGCTGATAACAAACGGCAAAGTAAATCTTTGAAAAGTAACTGCCTGCAAAAAAAAATGAATGACGTGCATCGAATAACTTGGAGGTATTTGAAAACTTAGTATCTGTGGGACATCTCATTTTTGAACTTCCGGCATTTTAGAGCGTCCCACTCAACCACAGCCTCCCACCCACAACATTTTGTCGAACTAAAAGATGACTTTAGCTACGTAATAAGTTACACTAGCATGAATCGCATGTGTTGGATTGGGCGCGGCAGTAATGCACTTTTGCTCTATTCAGTACTGCAGTTTTACTGCGGCATTCACATAACTACTGATGAACCACAATGTTTCAAAATGTTGAACAATACACTTCAGTGCAAAAGTTTTTTGGCCAAAGATCTTGAAGAACCCTAGAAGATTCTTCCTAATGGAAGGTTTATAAATTATTTGAACTTTTCTTGGCAACAGTTTTTTCCGTTCGAATAATTCAAATAGATTTGATTCAATGTTTCATCAAGTGACGTTTAAGGAGTGATGCAAGTGTTAAAACGTTCAAAATAACGTAGACTTCATTTACTGAAAATTACATTGCCCTAATCAATGCTATAGCATTAGCATGAATAAAACTCGTGAGTACACTATGTTTATTGGTTAGGAATCTACAGTACAATCACAAATACTTAAAGCAAGTAAATAAAATTGATGGTAAATTAATAAAAATCTACAGCATTCGAATGACTAACTATGCCCTATAAATGAGTATCTACAGCAGATAAATAAATATCTACAGCGCATAGACAATAATCAACAGCACAGGAATTGAACAGTAAATATCTACAGCAAATGAATCAATATCTACAGCGTATGGACAAAAGCCTACAGCATATAAATAAGTATCTACAGCACATGAATATATATCTACAGCGCAAAGACAATAGCCATAATGTAGTTGAATGGTCAGTATCTACAGCACATGAACAAATATCTACATCACATGAACAAAAACCTACAGCACAGGAACAGATATGAACGCACCTGGATCCTGACGGTAGTGTCGGTGTGCTGGACGCCGTCGCTAGCGCGCACGACCAGCTCGTACAGATCTTTGGTCTCTCGATCGAGCGTCTCTCTGAGACTCAGGTGTCCGGAGCCCTCGTCCAGCGTGAATTTCTCGTCGTCGCCCGACACGAGGGAGTACGTCAGCGTGCCGATGGTGTCGGAGTCCACTGCCGACAAGGTTGCGATCCGACGTCCTGCTTGGTGGTCTTCCGAGACGGTGTAGCGGTGGGGCATGTCACGGAAACTGGGCGGGGAATCGTTCTGGTCCAAGATGGTCACCCGAACCTGCAATGAGAAAAGGTTCATTTAAGCAACGTTGAGGATTCTAGCGGTCTAGCTCTAAAGATAATAGATGTAGTGATGACTACCAATTTACTGCTATGGGCGTGCTTCCTGATGCACCTAACGAAACATGCATGGACTCAGGCGGGTATCAGTCTCCTACGCTGTTTCAACAGGCAACTGATAACTACGATAATTTTTCCCTTAAAAAAGGACAAAATAGCGCTGATTTCCATCAGATTAAATTAACAAATTGGTTTGAGCCTCCCTAACCTCAACTACGGGGGCCGCAAAGAGAGGAAGGATAAAAGCATAATTTAGCACGAACTTTATGGAATGACAAATCTAATCACAAGGTGTGTTCTCAAATAAGATCTCTACTCATAGAAACAGTTTGGAAGTTTATGAAACAAGATAACAGTTGAAGAGAAATAAATAAGTGCTGAAAAACAGAATAGAAATGAGCAGAAAAGAGATGGTCCGTGAAAACACAAAAAACGCTTTTCTGTTTCAACTAAAAGAAGGCCTACCTAACCCTCAGCTCACACTTTGGCATTGGGAGCGCTAATTATAACTACAAGATCAAATTGCTGTCTCCTCATGAGGGGATTAGAATTGGGATGAGTTACGATAGCTGTAGCTTGAAAGAACTTGTCAAACAAACATGAGAGCATCCATCGAACATCGTGAGCTCAATTACTCTGGAAGAATGCACATTTTTAAAACGATTAACTTATACGATGGGAATGAGTGATTGAAAATTAGTGACACAAGCGACAAAAGTTTGAGTTATCCTTACATCCGGTAAGTTGTGCTCGCTAGACTCACATTTTTAAAAAAGAATCAGTAAAAATAGAAAGACAAACGTTTGAGTTTAAATTTTTCCCTCTTTTTCCACTGAATATCTAATCACGCACAAGAGTTGTTGATAAGATACCAATAACATATCACTGATAAGTCGCTCAATGAACATCATTGCTTTGTATGATTTAAAAGTATCTTTGTACAACAAGGAAAATTGAAAGTGCAAATCGTTATAAGAAAAATAGAGGAAAAAATATGTTCATGCAGGCATTTCAACTTTAAACTTCAACTTCATTTCAGCTTCAACTTCAGGTATTTCAACTTCAACTTTCTATGAAGCCACTTAATTGTACACGATTTGACGTCTCTTTGAAAATTATATTTGAGAAGAGCGCGACGAGCGTCCATTTTATCCAGTCACGAAGTAGCAAATACTCGTACAAAAGTAACTCTCGAATTGATGTGCTAAAGAAATTTAAGTTCTTATTTCAAATTTACACAGGGTAAACATGCACAAAAGGCGTTGTTGTTTGTGTATTATTGTCATGTTAGTTAGTTAAGACTCCCTAGCCACCACAAAGTCATTCGTAATCGAACAAAGATAATGGATCATTTAGTTTGGACTTTAAAAATGAAGAATCTATGCACAAGGTGTGTTCACATACAGGATATCGTACGCACAGGAGCAACAAGTAAGGAATGAAGAGTAACAAAATACAGGGAAGGGACAGCGGAGAAGGCGTAAAAACTGAGAGATGCAAAGTAGGCACGAAAGACAGAAGTCCCGAAAGCCTATCGATAGCCGAGAACAGTATCTCCCTCCGAAGAAGCAGTCTCTTTAGCATAGGATACACAAACTTAACTAACCTAAGACTATCCCCTATTCTATGCCACCTGATGGTTCAAAGATTTGCAAATCGATTTTCCGTGGGAAAAAGTTACAAAATTCACGCAATTACCGGGAGCCTTTTTTATCCGCAAACTTTTATTAAAATTAAATTAACCAGCTCTGTGTGCAACCAAAGCTCTCTTAAAGTTAATTACACTGCAAGTGACATTATTTACATAAACTTTTAACATCTCCAAAAATAAGCTCTGAGATTTCATTGTCGTCCAGCCTCTTCAAAACATCAACTCACCAAATGCGTGAGGTGAACCAAAAGCCTTCACAACAACGAACGGCTCTATAACAGGTTCAGTTTAATCGTAAAAGCAAAGCCTCAGTAATCTCCCACTCTCATGTGCAACCTTTTTCGAAAGTGAAAACCTGACTAGAACATGCTACGCAACGAAAAAAAGGCGGAGTGTTAGTGAAATGACGTAAACATCGGCACGGCAGAGACCGTGTCACGTTTTATGTCAGGCGCCAGAGAAAGATGAACGCCAGGGCCCGTATTTGGACCCAAAGTCCTAGGTTACGCAAGCTTGGATGTGAGGAAACCTCAGTGGGATGCGATGCTGAAATATAAGGGCGTCGTGCTTGCCATGAGCAAACGGAGAACCAAACAATTTTGAGAGCTGGTATTTAAAGAATGTCAGTCTTTCTCTTTCGTGGTGGTTGACCCGCTGTGGAATGTTGCAGAACGGAACGTAAAAATTGAATTGAATCACGGAACTATCACAGTCTTCGTTTTACATCGAGAGCAATAAAAATGTACATTAAGCGAATAGTTACACGCACAAAAATGAGATGCTAGAGTGAACTAAAATAATTTCAGAATAAAGGCTAGAAAGGGAACGCAAAGAATGTAAACAAAAACAAAATCATGAGATTAGATGTTAGTTTGAGCCTCCCAAACCCCAACAAAGGCGTTCCAAAGAGAGAAAGGAGGAAATCACAATTTGGTAGGAACTTTAAGGGAACCCGGAATCTGGAATCTAGTCACATGGTGCATTAGAAACAGTAAATGGAGAAAGAAGTTCATGAAACAAGGTAGAATAGAGAAGAAAGTCGTAGTTGCTGAAAAAAAGACAGCAATAAATCGAAAAAAGATGGACCGTCGCAAAACAAAAATTTGCAGTATTTCAACAAAAGGAAGCCAACCTAGCCTTTTGCTCGTGACCTCATATATTCCCCATGAGAGCACTAATTCCCATTTATATACAGTATTTGTATCCCACTGATGGGTAAAATCATGACATCGTTGACACTCTAGTAAAGCAAATCAATGAAGCTGTATCCTTTAATCACGTCTTAGCAAGTCTCACAACAAAGGTGGTTTCTGTACGAACACCTATTGGTAAACATTATCAAATCGCCATGGAAATTTTTCAACGAGAACCTAGCTTTTACCTCAAGTTTTCTATGAAGAAGAAACCTCAGTATTGGCAGCAAATTGTACTCGTCCATAAATTACAGAAAGAAGTCATCAATTACTTGATAAATTAAGAAAAGATAACGAAAATGTTAAGCAGACACAAATATATTGAAGAATATTAAACTTTTCTACAACTCTTGAACAATACAGAGATCTTAATGTCATCAACATCACCTGAAATTAAAGACTCATTATTAAGATAAGAACTTCATCGAATGAAAAATTGCGGAAGCGCCTTTTGTGGTCAAATTCATGTTTAAGCCACCCGAAATATTTTCAAGTCTTAATACGCAGTCCAATTGAACAAATCGCGCATTGTATTATACGAGTCTGCCATTCAGTTTAGTATGATATGACAAAATGAAAACGACGCCAGACCATTTATTTCACCACAACAAAACTGAAAAAAATTATTTAACGCGCAATCCTCAGAAAAATCTACCTATATAAAAGCGATGGGAAGTTTTGAGAAGCTAGGACTCAGCTGTCAGGCTTTTTTAGTTCATGATTTTTCGCATGAAAAACACCAAATTCTTCCAGAAGTAAATGGACACAAATTCCTCTATCTTTCCCAGCAATCACCGAATGCACGTCAAACCAGTTTGTGCAACAAAAAAAAACAGAAATTACGTTCAACGTAAAGAAATGATTCGTAGTCAAAACGGAGTGCATGTAAGAAGCTTTTCTTGATCTCATGGTGCGATTAGGTGCCCATGTTAGTAAATCTAGAAAGCTCAATAAGCAATAGGAAATGTTCTCAGAAAAATCACTGCCAAACACAAATTATCCCGAGGAGGGAAACTAAATAGTATTTGATTTTCAGAAAACAGGAATTGACTAGTGCATGAAATAGCTGAGAATGCTAACAATATAATAACTGGCATTTCCTAGGAAAAATTACGCAACCAATACATTGAAATTGCGCGAACGAATGTTTTCTGTAACTCGCCGGTAGAGGCAATAAAATGGAGTCAAGTTTTACTAGAGAATATGAATTTACGTGTGATGGTGCTCGGAAAGTATACTTTAACATTGGCATGGTAATTCCTGGCGGTGTTGTGGTAATGGTGAGCTTATTATCAGAATTTAACCATAACACTAGAAATTTTGAGTGCAGCTAAATATCTACCGATAGCTGAACTCATGATAAGAAAATATTATGCAAAATTAAATGACAATCAGAGCGATAATCGTTTTACCAGGAAATTAGCAGCACGACTATAATACTGGTGAGCATCCTAGGAAAAACGAAATAAATTTCGCAATACTTCTCTCAGCTCAAAGGTTTAAACTTATAAAACACATGTCTTTTTGAGAGTTCACATTGAGTTGGATTCGAAAAAATTTTGCGTGCGTGATTTGCAAAGAAACTTGAGCGTCAATACTCCATCATGAATTAACTACCATCCGGTTTGTGAACAAACTTCATGTTCATACTATACATTTGAAATATCTAATACCCGTAATTGAGCTCTGACCGAAAGTTGACGCCGACGAGACCAAAAGAGAAGAAAAAGCTCAAAAAAGTCGGACAAGAGCGACTCGATCGTCAGACGGTAAGCAGCCACATCTCTCCGTGCATGCGACAGCCGAATTAAGCAACAAACGTACACAAATAGACGCTATTTGGCCACCGAAAAGCATGAATTAGTTTCTCGTAGCGCTCCCTCTCGAGCCAGGCTTATCGCGGACAATCAATTATTAGCGAACAAGAAGGCACGACGCAAACCCAAGCTCCGGCCTTCGACCGTCCCACGCCACGGCACAACAAACACCACCACGCACACACACACACACATACAAGTCATGTGAGTACAATGAACAATAAACATAGATTCTAATGGTTCACACTTGAAGTGAATATATACCTAATGGTGTTTCATGGTGACGTTTGAGTACGTGGGTATGATATTCACAAGCGCTCAAGTTAACGACAAACCACATTTCAGGTCACACACAATGAGCTACAGGGGACGCAGAAGCTGGGCCCATTGTAATTACAGCCCACCGATGCAAATGCTCTCCCTTTGTTGGTACTCGTAATGTCAGAGCTCAGACGCGTTCGAGAAAGGATGATGTCATAACGCTTCAATTGACGTGTCTCGTGACCCTGTCAAATTAGTGAACTGCCAGAAAATCTTATCTTTCTAATAGCTGTAATATGTAACATCAGAAATTAAGCGTCTGTGCGCAAGGTACTGTAAAATTAAAGCATATTAAGCTTTTTGTTGCATTAAGACCTTCCCATTTAAAAGAACTGGTTTAGCAAAGTCAGCTTTGTGGGCAAAAAGAGATCGAGTACAAAATTCTTTTATACGTCATCCAGCACTGCGAGACTCCAGCTCGTTCCGACGAGTCGCGCACGATTAAATATACAAGTAGCAATTGACCAGAATATTTTCATGAGAAGGACTCTATTTGGAGCTCTTTGCTAAGTAAGTTCGAAGGAGAATATCACAGACCAAACCGGCAGGACGCCGGCGTGTTGGTGAATTTTTGAAGAGCTGCTGGGAGTGAGACAACGACAGGCCGAGGTTTGGAGGTCCATAAGAAACTACTGAGCCAAATGATAGCCGAAGTCTGCGTGAGACTCGCCCCATAATTGGCTCATTTACACAATTGTCACATCAGAGTCTGAGGCATGATAGCCGCAAAATTATTGTATTGGATGCCGAGCAGGACTGCGGTCAGTGAAGGACCAATCAAGAATGAGAACCGAGCAAGGTTCACTGCGCCCCTCCGTCTCATCTTTATGACCCCCTTCACAAGGGGCATTGAATGTCTGCGGTACACAGGCATCTCAGCACCGTGATGTGCATGCGCCGATAACCTATAAATGAACAAGACAGCATTGCCAGGTGGTGAGAGAAATCAAAATAAAATACCATCCCCGTCAGCTTTGAATTCTTTGAACTTTCGCTACGCAATCGTAAATGCAGGCATCGTCGGTGCTTACGGCTAACTATTAACATTATCGCGTTACAACTTGACTAGCATCAGCAAAAAAATTTAACTGACGGAAAACAATGAAAAATTTCATGAACTCGAAGATACTCATCAATAGAACCAAATCATTCCAATTACAAAAATTCTCAACGCATCATCAGAAGATTGAGTTTTGCCCGAAAGACTGCTGTCCTGAACGTTCATAAAAAGTGTGAATAAAAACCAACTAACATTCCTCTGAATGACGCCGTAAGCACGAGGGATCGGGATAAGGTAGATTGATCGCTTCAAGTCGACGACATCAACCGCGGATGTACATGCAATTCAAGCTACTAATTTGATAACTAAATGCCGATGTTGACTGATCACCCAAGTTATCGGTAGCCTCTGCTAACAGAGAGTACTTCAAAATTACAGTTAATTGGTGTTCAGGGCATAGATTGAATTATCTAGAGACGTTCTTCAGTTTTCCACCAGAGGAACAATAAGGTGGCAAATATCTAGCGACACGAAAAGCAAAACGAGGTTTCAAACATGCTCTAGTTGTAAATTCATAGACGATTTTCAGAATAATAAAAAGAAGAACCAATGTGGAGGCGCAGAGCGAATACTTGATTTAATACTCATGTGAACCAGGGAATTTTTTAGTCATAAGCACAAGATGAAAAATTTCTTCGATTAATAAATTCATTGTAAACGTTTAGATCATTTCTCGAACATAATACGAGCTCTTGAGCAAAAGAAGTGGATCTCCAGTCTTCCACTGCCAGCCAATGCCCTGACAAGCACAACAGTTGTGATCTTCCCGACAGCAGTGAAAAGACCTCGAGGAGATGTAAATATCATCACAAACGAAGTGAGCAAATTCAATGCAACACAAAATAAGAGCAAACAAAGGCAGGGTAGCACACGATTAGCGAACTTACTGAACAATAACTCGATGAAATTACTCCAACAATTAAACTACTTACATAATAGGGTCTCATTAGAAAATTAAGCACTCGCGCATCGTGCAGTTTTTCTGAAAGGAGATGTGAAGAACTTTAAACAAATGGCGCTCCATAAGACGTCAGCCGTAATTACCAGGAGCACGACCTCAACGCTGAAGAATGAAGAAAAAATAACACATCCTGGTATATTAAATAACAGAATAAACTTAGAAATACCAACGACTCTGGTGCAGCCAAGACCAACTTCTTCTGGCAATATTTATTAATTAGGTGCGGGTAAAAAAAGTTGCTTTTTGCTGCAAAACCTACATACCGAGATGATTCGCATTCTTAGGGCCAGAAATGACAGAAGGAGCGCCTGTCATCGGAAGCTTAATAAGCAAGAGGCAGACGAGTTATGGCCGTGGCATCACGAGACCTGACGCGTCTCTGAGCGATGAGAACTGGCCTCATATAACTCTCCAAGTTCCGCTCGAAATTATGCAAATTTCTAAATGAAACAATTCGTCATTGTTAATACGAGGAAAGTGGAATTCCTTCGCATTGGTGAAAATATGCAGTAATTTAAAACGGCAAATTATAAGGTTAAGATTGGTACTTTTAAAAAATCTCATGAAAGAATTCGTAACAAAAAAAGTGCGAAGAGCAGTTGGTAGATAATTCTAGATAGAAGTAAAGTTGCGGAAAAATTTTATGCGTTGAGAACTTTTGATAAATAAAATTCAAAGGAAGCCCAACCTTTTTCACTGACATGATTAATATCCACCACAGGAGGAAATAAGGTCCCCCTTTGTCCAAATTACCAATAAAGGCATGGATGTTCCACTGATGAAAATGCGCACTAGGTCGTCTCTGGGCACATAACTGGGGTGATGAATTATCTTAGAGCCGCCTCTGACCAACTTAAAAATCCTTTCGTCATTGAACACCACATTCTTTCATTGCTTTGATGCCCATCCTTGAATTTCCTGCAGAAATGATGTCATTTCTTCTTCCTAGACTTGAGCATCGCTACTTCGAGGCGCGTCGAATTGGAATTTTCAGATCCTTTTGCAAACGTTGTTAGATCGCTTCCACAAGGATGTTTTTAAGGAGAGCAGAATGTTTTCTCTTGGGATAGACGGCTGTGATTCTTGGATTTAATGTTAATTTTCGTTTTAAAAGCTTATTAATGCAAACAGAAGTTTTCTTTAGAGCCTGGCTTTCTTCGTGGTACGATATACAAGGGGACATGATGGTTATTTTTCCCACTGTTACCTATCCCAGTCATTTTCCGATTACGCAATTCCTATTTTTCGAGAACCAAATACGATTTAGTTATCTTTGTCACGAACATTAGAGCTAGACAGTAATTCTGAAGAGAATAGTTCATATTGCTTGCTGAGCTTTCTAACTGTACTGATATATATATGTAAAAAAAAGATGTTTATGTTCTGTACTGTCTTGATTACAAGCGATTTTTGAGACAATATGTATTAGTTACATTCTGTGCTTCAACGCAATTAAAAACTGAGCTTTTTCCTGGTATGAAAGTTTGGTATGACTTATTCTGATCACTTAAATGTGAATTATAAGGTGTCAGCGCCAGTTGAAAAGTGTGAAACAGAGCAGTGAAGAGCAATGCATAGGGAACCCTTTCACATTGAGTTCAGGCAGTTCAGTTCACTGAAGCGAAATGTATTGGGAACAGTTGACTCAAGCGCACAACATCAATACTTCCTCCAATTTCCCTATGTCGAGAAAATAGGTAAAATCTCTACGCAAAATCGCGTGAATAAATTTATTCCATTGAAAACCAACGAGTATAAAAAAATTTTAGGCCCAGTAGAATAACTTTGGTTAATCTAACGATGCTGTCAAGACCATACATTCTGCATATGCATTGATTCCTGACTCTTTTGTCACCTACTCGCAATGGAAACACGGTAGTGTAAGGAGTTAAATTTGATTGTAAGGTAAATTTCAACCCCCCTTTCAAGATTACATGTGTGCATATCATGGAAATCACCCGAGCACAATTTTTGGCCATTCATCCCTCGACTGTATTGCAAATTACGCTCTGATGTTGTCTTATCGAAAACTCATTCGGAATTACAACTATTGTAAGCCTGACTTGACCCGAATGAACAAAACATTTTAAATAGTACACAATTGTGACCGATCACTCATAATAAACCTCCCTCAGAATCTCGATTCAATGTTCAGTTCAGGAAATCGCTGCTTACACACGGTCATAAAACCAAATGAAACAACAAACATTTTCTCCGCTGATAACTGTTAAAACCATTCGAATCAACTAAACCACGGAGTTACCCAAAATCATCATTTCAGATGATAACACTTAACTTGGGAAGATCAAAATACTACCGTTAATGAGCGACTATTTCTGGGTCATTTCAAAAGATTACCAGCAAAACACGATCGCAAAAGTATTGGAGGCAACAGCGCTATCAGCGTAACGAGCTACGACGTCGAACAGCGATGCTGCCAGATGGGCGCACGGTTCCATAAGTCGCCACCAGCTGGCAATCGGACATGAGACCTGACCACGAAATCGTACCTCCAAGTCGATGCCCGCTGTTCGCAACGTTGTGCTACGCATTAAAAGTGATATACTTAAAGTCGGCATGGTCTCGACATCGGCACAAGAACGTGTACTTTTTAACTCTCCAAAGATAGATAAAGCTGAAGATAAATTAAAGAAAGAAGACAATAATTTTAGGTTAGTATCGGTATCAGAGGAACATAAAAGAAAGAAGTGGTTTTCAAGCACGAGGGTTAGCAACAAAAATATGTTTATAAATGTACGCTGTCAGCATTTGCATTTGTGGCTTAAATTCAGACTATTATGTTGAATAATAATTGACTAATAAGAATATTCGCAATAGTACACTTATTTGCCGCATATCTTTATTCTCAATGGTAAAATAAAGCTGTAGATTTCCACACATCACATCCATAAATCATAAATCCTGTTACTCAGGATTTATGAGTCTCACTGCCAATTTACGAGTTGTCTTCATTAGAATCTGGATGATACGTTCCATTCTTCATGCAGTAATAATTGGCACAATGATGCTACACAAAAGCAGCAATACTACTCAACCACAAGCGTAAGACAACAATCTAACTTTAAAGTAAAAATTCATTGCAGAGATTCGCTTTAACACTCAATCGAAATAAAAAACATTTTTCAATAGTCAGTGATGTCGAAAGAAAGGAACCTTGTCCAATTAGGTTTTATTGCAACAATGCTTTACACCAACCATTGACTGATTTTTCTAATTAAACGGGGCGAATTATGAAAAAAATGACGTTCACAGAAAAGACCTTTCCGATTTTCTACACTACTGATTACTAACTTATACAAGGAAGAAAATAAACATTTGGCATATACCACACTCTAAGTTCAAGTGGTTTGCTGAAAATGAATAAAATTTCAAGATAACTACGGTAAAGTTACTTTAGAAACTGTTCCACTTAGGTCGAATTATCATTTAATTTTCTTGGTGACATGTTACTATTTAAGGATAATGAATTACACCCACCGCTGATCAAGAGTGTCTGTGACAAATGTGTTCAAAAGCCAGAATAAGAAATCAATGTTAAGAAATTTTGCTAATCATCACACTTTCTATAAGGACGAGGCCCTGAAATTATTGATCAGGAAAATTATGAAATAATTCAATCCCATTGTAAAAAATGAATTTAAAAGTAAAAAGTACACATACATGAAGGCCGCGATCTCGAGTTGATGTAAATTTGAAAACACATTTACAAAAACTTAGAATTTCTCCCTAGCTCACACATTTGAAGAAAGACTCAAAATTCAGTGCTGTGGACTGATCGATCACAGAAGACTAAAATTAAAAGTATTAGTTCTGCTTATTTTACCATCCAAAGTTGATGTCTAGTAAGCATAGGTTAAAAGCGTTTCAAAGAGAGGAAGGAGGAAGTCACCATTTAGTATGGAGACAAGGGAACGCGGAATCTTTGCACGAGGTGCATGGAAACAGAAAGTTGAAAAAGAAGTTCCTGAAACAAGATAATAGTTGAAGAAGAAAGTAGTAGGTGCTGAAAAACAGGACAGCAGAGAACCGAAAAAAATGGTCCTTAACATAACAAAAAATATTTTATTTCAACAAAAAGAAGGATTCCCAAACTCTCAGCTTGGGACCTCCCATTTTTCTCCCCTGGGAGTGCTAATTCCCATAGATACAATAGTTGTATCTATGATCCCTGGATCCAGTGAGCACGTAAACTGGCCATGTGAGCTGCATCGCAAAACGATTCTAGCTACAATAAACACCTCACAAAACTCGTGAGAAAGTGGGCAATACGATGAGATTAAGTACCCGAACGCAGTACCCGAATAAAGCGAAATGGTATCAGGAAAAAAGCAGCGTACCAGCCTCCCTACAGCAGACATAGTTCGATTTTTAGCGGACAAATTTCCCCGGCGAAACTTTATCAAAATAGTGTAATATTAAAACAATTCAATTTGCGAGAATCTTCAAGTCCGTGAGACCGATATACTTATTTTACGGCACATTCTTTAAAAAAATATATAATCTTCTACCGCTAATTATTACATAAGTGACAGCCCTATCGCTGATTTGTATAGAATCGTCCATTTTACACATTGGAATTCGAAACAACTGTTAAAAAAGTCAATGGTGTTTCACTAAAGCTGGAGTTGTTTCACTAAAAACAAAAAAGCTTTAATTCTTTCCGAATTGGTATGCTCCAAACGAATTAGTATGTTACAGTACGCTTCAAACATTCGATGTAGTACTACCACTTCGTTACTATGTATGGCATTATTGTAGTACAATATAACTACAACAGTTACACGGTTGCGTTTCAAAATGCTCACTTGATATTGGAGACACAAAACGTACCCAAACAGAAGCCAACTATCGATACCGGAAACTTGAATAAGGTGAATGAATGCCTCAAGTTTAATCACGTCATAAAAATGGTGAAAATTAAAGTTAGCCTCGTGAATGCTGAAATTTCTACCATAATTCGAGCCCACAGTATGACCCTTCAAGTTCATAATACTTTGAACAATGATACTCGGAATCAGTGTTTTTAGACGGCACAGTTGAAGTCTTTTCAGAAAGACAATGATATATGTTTTCATGCATTCGAGTCTCATTCTATCACCGTCAAATTCTTCGTTAAAGATTTTCCTACGACGGAACATTTCCTAATTTAGCTGCCAAACCGTTGGAGCTCCCTCTAGATTCGAACCCAAGGAACCGCGCATTGCTTGTTTGAAACACAAACACTTATATAATGGTACGAGTGCTGGTCACAGCATAAAAATAGTTGATGTGATTTTAAAAAAAGGTCCAATACTCGGTGAAAACAGATTTTTTTCTTTCAAGTAACTAGTCGAAATATCTGTGATATATATAAAATTGACACTTACTGCTACGCGAAATTCTTTTTCAAAATCAATATCATCAAGTTTACTTAAACTGCGAAAGTCTTTTCGTAAGCCTCATTCGTTTTCAGTTTGCATCATACAAAATTTCCAAAATTTAATTAAGCGTCAATTTAATTTCAAAAATGTCATGAAAGTATGAGGAAAAATCAAAAAAATAATAAACGTAAGAGACAAATTTCATCTAATAGTTGCCTACACAAACTTGAAGTAGCTCCTTCCCGAGCTGTTGCTAACAAACAGTTAACTTGTTCAAGCCCAAGTGTGGCGTTTACAGATTAACTAAACAATTTTAACAAATTATCAAAAAGAACACTCTCTCGGACGCTAGCAAATAGACGCATGAATTTTGAAATCCCTGCTCAATAGCTATAAAATGAAATAAGAATTGAAATTTACGTTACTACTATAAATGTCACCGTCAGCAATTCAAGAAATAATATAAAAGTAAAATGAAACTCTACTCAGACGTAATCACTTTTTTTCAATTTCTTCGTTAGTTTTGAAAGAACCATTGTTGTGAGCCAGAGTTAAACTCCAGCATTTCATTCTAAAGTTATTACCCATTGCAATAGACACTAATTTTCTTCTACCTCTCTTCTCCATGAAGCCTGGAGCAAAGTCGGCCCCTCCAAGCACCGGAGAATCTGCTGCCCTAGTCCAGCATTTGGACCGAGGAGTTGGACGCGATTCAAGCACGATCTTCTCAGCACCGGCTCGCCGATCGAGGCAGCCGGCGCTTAATTAGGCATCGTTGTCAAAAATCACCTTTGAAGGCGGAGATCAATCATCCTCGGTGTCTGTGGGACTATCCAGAGGACTATTTAACGGGGAATTTTTCGACCAGGAATACTGAAGACGACTACAAGAGGCCTTAGGCATAGAACGAAGATTCGACATCCGAGCGAAACTATCCATTGTTAGGATCGGCCATGTGGTCTCTGTGGGGCCACCGAGAACTGAAAGGAAACGTTGCGTTCTATAGTATTCAGATTTTGAGATGAAACACTGCGTATTCCATCTCTAGCAAAGTTTTTTCCACATAATGCATAATAACAGCAAATACTTTCAGAGCAGTTTTCAAAAGCATCGCAAATAAGAAGGGATCAGCAATATAAGATTTGAAAATTCAACCCTCCAGCATTTGAAATAAAAAAGATGGTTGTTACATTTTCTCCTGATGGTGAAAGATATAAATCATTGTTTCTTTCATTTAATTTTTAGAAGCAAATGAGAAAATATTCCTTTTAATTCATCGCAGCTTCAGTGCTCTGAAGCCGCGAATATAACATAATCTGAACGACTGCACATGTTGAAGAGTTCCTCATACAAAAGTACAATAAATAAAGTTTTTCATACCGTACAACTTATGAGACTCAGAAAATAACTGATATCATTTGTGTTCAACTGCATCTTTATTTCTCAGTAACTGTAAGTCTTTAATATACATTTAAACTTACATATCAACTTACCGTTCAAGATTGTACGTGTAAATAGAGGCACGTCTATAGCAGCTATACAGAAAAAAATTGCCACACACAAGCACAAGCTTGATGTCTGATACCCGATTTTATCGTAGCACGACTAAATGGCATCAATTTTTAAAATCTTGTCTTGGCTCGATACGAGAGTTTATCATCGCGCGACTTTGATAGCACCAATCTTTAAGAACATAGAAGAATCTCTTAGCTCATCCCTACTTGAACTCTATGGTTCAACGCAAAAGTTCTCAAATTTACAAAGTTCATGTCGAATTCTGCTTACACTCTCTAAATGAGGGTAGATTTTAAACACTTGTTGAATTTCATGTGTTACTATTCTCCAATTTTTTGCTCCGTTGAAAATGCACTAGTAATAAAATTAGCTTCAACTCAGCTGGGTAAGAACATGGTTAAATGCTCACATATTTCACAGTGTTTAACGTTGTCTCACATAAATAAACGTTTTCGATATTCATTTATATTGAACTAATCATGAATATGCTATCAATTACTGTAGGAAATGTGTACTGAACATTTTGAAGTTTATCAAATACTTGTTAGATACAAAGCCATGCTGTATTAAGGAAACCTTTGATTAAATATTTGTTATCGTAACACAATATCAATAATGTTTCATTAATAATATTGTAGGACATAATACAGGTATTTGCACCTAGAATTTGAACGCATTAGATTACCTGTGTTGGTTAAATTTAGGTGACTATACAATGTGGAAACTCTAAATTTAAATTAGGTATGATTTTTGACACCAATAGTGATTTCGATCCCCGAGCTTTCAATAGGTTGCACATCAGTATACTAGAAGTCAGCGCAGCGCTTCCAAGAATACTGTGCCCAATAAACTACCGTACACGAGGGATCCCACTCATAAAGGACCCGCATTTACCTGCTCTACAATAATTGAAGCAAATTTTTACCGCATGCGTTCTCAAGTGCAGCAGGGAGAGCCACAGACTAATTTTTTGTTGCACATAAAATGAAAATTGAGACTAACGAACACGAGTTCATTTTCGATCGATCTGAGGTATATTCATTTCTTCCATACAAAACATACATAGAGAGAAGTACACACGCTAAGCATTATTTTCACGAACTAATGAAAAGAACTTTTTATTTATAATTTCAACCAATCATTTTCCTGTTTTCTTTATTTTACATATTTACCGCTTTGATTTCTTCATTTGCTCATTTGCTGAGTTGTGGCTTCCACAGCAACACGACCTCGGCGTCTACCACTCGGTGCTCGGGAAGACAAGCCAGCGGTCACCCAGCCGACCTCCAGAATAATTAGTAATGAAAGAGAACTATGTGCTTAATTTTTACGGCATGACGACCTTAACGACGATTATGAAGCACTTGCACGATTTACGGAGGGTGTTTTCACACTGGCCAGATTTGCTTCGTTCCTAATACGGGAGATGCACCCGCGGGATGAGGCGCACAGCAGTCCGGCAATGCTGCGTCGTCTATTCTGGTAGCACATTGGCCTCTCGGGTAAAGATTGTTCTTGTATACGCGAACGTGGAGAGCGCGAACTAGTAGCTCCAAGTGCTCCAAGAAGACTTAGAAACCGTTAGAACCTAATGACGTCACTCATCCCGCTAAATTATTATACCTTCTAAAGCATCTATGAAGAAGCAAAAAGGCTAAATGATAAAACACATCGTGTTAAATTATTAGTACCTTCTAATGCATCAACGAAGGTGTAGAAACTGAAAGTGTAATTAAGGCACTTTGTGTTAAATTATAAGTCCCTTCTAATAAATGTGTGTTAAGATAAAAAAAACAACTGACACTTATGCTTCACACATCGAGCTCAATGTTCAGGTCGTGTTTTCTTCGTTTTTTCGCCTTTCAAAAGCACTAGAATACTAGAATTACCCTCTTTTTTGTTGGCATGTATACGCAGAAAAAAGACCCAACTACACCCAATCGTGCTTGAAAACAAACCCCTATTTATTATGAGGAGAGTATCCGAAAGGTTTAGGATGGCGATAAATCATTCTAGGTAAGATGGCAAGTTACAAAGAAGGGGAACGTGCATGAAATTAATTTTGCACCAGGTGGCATGTGAAAAGAATGGTATGGATAAGCCCTGCCGCCAGAAGCAACTGATTTAAACGTGTTTGGAAGGAAACTTGAATGAGTCTTGCGTACCCGGAAAGAAACCATTTACGCTTATGAAAAAATTATGAAATTACACAGGTGAGGTAGAAATAAGTTATGTCTTGATCGTATGTGAGAGGAACCTCTGATTAGCAATGAGTTCGTGAGAAGTTACAAAAGGAAAGCGTTCAACGAGAAAAGACCTTCAAATTGCACTTAGTAGAAAGTGAACGAACCGAATTTTCACTTCCTGCAGTGACGGTAAAGCTGCTCTCACAACCATAACAACATAATAATGGGAAACGGCTTCAAGGGTGAGATCATCAGTAAAAATACGTATGAAAATCACCTGGTTCGGTACGATGTCGAGCAATTCTAAGTTTCATTCTTGTATCTGACACATAACTTAAGAGAGTATCGCCTCTGACTTTAAAATTCATCGCTACAAGGTCTCTTCGGAAAGAGCCAGAGCCGGCTCGTTCACTCATGCATATTGAATGTCAAAACAGCACTTGTTCGATTCCGAGCGAACGGGGAAGCTGAGCAAGGACAGTTCAGACCATTGACCTCTGCGATTCTCCTGCTCATTTCCACTGATCAACATGCGCTAAGCTCTATAATGGTTACAAAGATAGTTATGATCATCAATTCAACTCTGGTTAACATGCTGTGATGGGTAGAAAGCTGTAACGATTGTCCTGACATGGTTATCAGTCATTGATGGTAAATTCAAGATATGGAACAAATATACCTCAAATAATTCAGGGCTAGTCTCTGCAGAAATGACCTAAAACAGTCATGAAATCAGCACAAGACGATTCTCAATAGCAGAAAGCGAAGCGTGGAAGGAGTGCGGCTTAGGAGCAATAAAGCTGAGGAGTGGGCCAGCGTGAACGCGAGTGTCCAAGTACTGTAACACGGTGGGGCGCCCGGCTCAACCTCCACCGCAAAAAAGCAGCCAAAATAAGCCAACTCCACCGAAAGCCCGGCAAGAACATAAAAAACTTAAAGAACGAACTGCAGGACAACATGAGGTCCATCTTTTGATGTGCACCACATCCCAGCAGAGATGTTTATGTTAAGAGAGCAGAAGAAAAGATGGCGCGGGAGTGGCGCACACGGTGACAAGCCAGGCTAACTAGGAGCACCGAAATATTTGAATCCAAATGTACCAACCTAAATGATAAGTAAATCAATACGTTAAAATTTGACTGCAGTATCCGTACAGCTAACACGGAGGACCAAATAAAAACACGTCATCTTAACTGAGCTTAAAAAACTCGCATAAATTTCCACGACTTCCATAAACTTCCAAGGAGGCGAACTCTCCATAAATACAAGCAAGTTAGCCGCAAGCACTATCATTAAAGGATCACCATTAAATCGTGCTGGCATGCAAATGGAAAATGACAAAATGATTGTAACTTCGATTGCTTGGAGTAGCGCATGCAAGTGGAGGTATTGTACAACGATAGAAGCTCCTAAAGCAACACGTGTCTTCCCAGAACCAGAGAAAAGCTCCACTACATATCCCCAGGCTGGCANAGATTTGACTAATGAATTACAATAATATTGTACAAAGGCACTTGAATCGAAATGATAATTTTTAAACCACAGTTGCGTGTCAAGTTCGAACAGTAGTATCAACTAATATAGTAATAGTGATGGTTTACTATTAAGTTCGAACAGTAGTATCAAGAAATACTCATCTTCAAAATTGTGGGACGTAATATAAACTGGAAAAATCATCAAGTTTCTCAAAAAATGATATGTACGCATACTTTTAGATGGTGATTTATACTTACTATATCAAGAAATAGAATAATTTTACTAGGGAACAGCAACGCAGCTCGAGTAGTTATCCAGCACTCACGACCGCTGAGGCGCTCTGCCACTTTATTAACTATGACGATTACCACGAGACTTTCGGGCCAGTGGCAAACATTGTGTGTATTCTTAACACCTCGACTGCGACGTGGGCCACCGGTGGCCACTATAGGGATTTTCATAATGCTGCTGAGCGACCAGTAGCCACGAACTCAATTTTCATAAATACCAAATCGAAACTAAATGAACGCACGAATGTTTGCTATTTTCGGCATTGCGTACTACAATTGACCTTAAATTTGAGTTGAATATTAAACTTCAGTTTTACCCAGTGAGAGTGTTAAAAACTGTAAAATTTAGTCTTTAAATTGAAGAAATCATGGTTGTGTTTCTCGTCATAGAATTTACGTTTAATTTCGTAACTCAATGTCTGTGGTTTGTTTCTTCATTTATATTAAATTGCTTCGTTGATGAGAAACGATATTTCTTAATGTTGGAAGTGGTGCAAAAATTTATACATATTAAAAAGATATATTTCTATATATATATATATCTGGGAAATATTGAGATCTAAAGAACTCGAGAAACTAATAAAAAAGAAGCACACAAGAAGTTACCTTGTAGAGAACGCATCTAGACTTGAAAAGTTCACATTAAATATAGTGCTAATAATGTTTCTCAACAAGGATAACTCTATCCAGTTGAAACGTGAAGAGATGTTCTCAGATGCAGCTAACTGCTAAGTACTTAATCTGAACTATGGACTCTTGAATACGCAAGAAGTTGAGCATGGACTCCTTAATGTAGACGTCTCGATGCTCGTCATTTTATGTCAGCCGATTTTAAAACTTAAGTGAATCTAAAATGTACACCAATGCTTGAAATTCATGTATGTACATTTCAGAAGCTCAACGTTTTCAAACGTCTGTACGCTCCGAATAAGCTCGCGCAGGCACCCCTCCGAGTAACAGCATATCTTCTGTTCATCAACCTAAAGTTGAAGTTCTTACGCGAGAATTCGTAAGAAAAGTTTCTATTTAAACGCAATTATTAACCAGCAATTCAGGGAAAATTATTTTACACATTTGTATTGACTTTTGAGTAGCATTTTTATAGAACTTTCTCACGTATTTCGAAATGCAAATCAGCTTACGACTCTCGTGCGATTTCGATTTCGCTCATGTGATACGCTCACACACAGCATTTGGTGTACCTTATATTTAAACGATGACAATCCAGTTTAGAGCACACAACTGCGCTGGTTTTTGAAGAAACCTCAAATCTTTGCCATAATCGTTAGAAGATCGAGAGTTGAAATTAAGTATGGAATTATTGATGCCCATACACACGGTCGAGGCAGTTTGGCCGGCAATAATCGTAAAGAAGCGGCACCTTGCAGCTAAGTGAAAGGTTCCAACGACCTTCTTGAAAATGTAACGATGCCCACGAACGTGTTATGCCTCCCATCCCAGTTGCTCCTCTGCCACGGGTACCACGACGTCTGAAACTTATATTATAGAATGACGTTCATGAACGCTCCACTGATTTAATTCTGAGCATAAATATAGTACTGCATGTTGTAATATTTTTCATGCCGAATATAAATGCATGCTGGTAACCGGATTTCTATGGACCATTGAAACGCAGGATGCAGGAGACAAAATTAAATACTTGAAATACGAACTTATTTTTGAAGCAATGGAAGACTTTGTTTTAAGAGCGAGCAGGAGAGGAATATCATTATAGTTTGTACACAGTCTTTCTGCGGACTGATGTTTTTACGTACATTCTCGACTATCTCAGCGAATAAGTCAGACCCACCATTCAATGAGTCAGATTAGGCAAATGGAATTTTTTGTCAGATGATTCGCCGTTGTACAACTTTGACTCAGCTAAATAATTCCTTTTCTTTCTCTCATATATCCCCTTGTACTAAATAATACGTTTCTTTTTTTCAAGAGCAATCTATTTTCGCGCGAAGAAATTAGAAAGTTTCTTAAATGGAGACTAAACTAGGAAGTAAACGCCCATTTTTCGATGAATATTTGACGGGTTCGGTGAAGACGAGAGAGTGTACCATTCAGTGAAAAATAAATTTTTAGCAAGAGTGTAAAAAATTATTAGAAAGCAGTCCTCGAGCTACAAACAACTAAGTGTTTAATAGCTCATTTTTGAGAGCAGGGGTCGTATTTGTTTCAGTATATCTCATGGGCATACAAAGTGCAAAAAAACTTTCTCTCAACATGTCTACGAATGAAGATTAACAATTAAGATCCAGTGCTTAAACATCAGTTCTCACCACTGTTGNCTTCTTGAAAATGTAACGATGCCCACGAACGTGTTATGCCTCCCATCCCAGTTGCTCCTCTGCCACGAGTACCACGATGTCTGAAACTTATATTATAGAATGACGTTCATGAACGCTCCACTGATTTAATTCTGAGCATAAATATAGTACTGCATGTTGTAATATTTTTCATGCCGAATATAAATGCATGCTGGTAACTGGATTTCTATGGACCATTGAAACGCAGGATGCAGGAGACAAAATTAAATACTTGAAATACGAACTTATTTTTGGTAGCAATGTAAGACTTAGTTTTAAGAGCAAGCAGGAGAGGAATATCATTATAGTTTATACACAGTCTTTCTGCGGACTTATGTTTTTACGTACATTTTCGACTATCTCAGGGAATAAGTCAGACCCACCATTCAATGAGTCAGATGAGGCAAATGGAATTTTCTGTCAGATGATTCGCCGTAGTACAACTTTGACTCGGCCAAACAATTCCTTTTCTTTCTCTCATATATCCACTTGTAACAAATAATACGTTTCTTTTTTTCATGAACAATCTACATTCGCGCGAAGAAATTAGAAAGTTTCTTAAATGAAGACTAATCTAGGAATTAAACGCCCATTTTTCAATGAATATAGGACGGGTTCGGTGAAGACGAGAGAGTGTACCATTCAGTGAAAAATACATTTTTATCAGGAGTAAACAATTATTAGAAAGCAGTCCCATAGCTACAAACAACTAAGTGTTTAATAGCTCATTATTGAGAGTGGGGGTCGTATTTGTTTCAGTATATCTCATGGGCATACAAAGTACAAAAAACTTTCTCTCAACATGTCTACGAATGAAGATTAACAATTAAGATCCAGTGCTTAAACATCAGTTCTCACCACTGTTGATATTCTAAAAATAACCTCCAAGGCATAACAGGCACACTGAAATGGTATTTTAACAACGAGGTAAATTTCAATGCTCATCTTGAATGGGTAAAAAAATGAACCAAGGATAAATTTTAAGATTTTTGAGACACAAATTTTTCTTATGAATATTTCGAGAGATTTTTTGAAGAAATGCACCATTATCCAGAAACACCTTACATTGAAACGCCACCTGCCCGATATTGAACGATAAGATGGGCGAAACTCCAGAGAAATCGTTTATTGTTTCACTAAATACGGGAGCATTCAGTCATAAGTGATATCTCGCACGCCTGCTGGGACCCAACGAAGAGACGGAGGATGACAGTCGGAATGATGCAGACCAAGTCGCTATAGAGACGACTCCTGGGGCATCCAGAGTCCATCAGTCCGTACAATAATCACTTACATTACACAAAAATAGCCCTAATTGCAAGACGAGAACTGCCGAGTCAGCGAACTAAAAAGACTTCTTCCGAGAATTGATATTGCAACCAGTCGCTCCTCTTCCACACGCCTGGCGCAGCTCACCGACCCAGCGAAAGGAAGGCTAACAAGCGCAGCAATGAGGGATACGGTAACGTCAAATTAACAGTTGTGAACCGTGTGATTATTAACACAATCAATGCATAAAAATGCAAGCTTATTCCCATGAGCGCATGTGTAGGAGATGAGCAAATGTAAGTCGAGTATGAAGTAAGGCAGTGAACACAAAACAAAAGAAAAATACAGTTTACCATGTAAGAAAAATATTCTTAAAATAATATTCATACGTTAAAAATTGTTGGATTCTATTTCTAAGCCGTGTAACAGTTCGTGAATGTATAATTTTTAACATCTAAAAGTCTAATATTTCATATTTTGTCACATAAGCTCTGAACATTAAGCATATTTCTGTAAAATAGTACAAGTGTTGTTATTGTTGAATGAGTGAAACAAAATTAGAAACAGTCGAGTTGCTGTGACGCCAAAATCTACGGTTAAACACCTTTATGTCGGTCCGCCGAACTGAGAATTACCAAAGATTGTCCTCGCACTGGTCGTCCACAAACTTCTCTCTCCTCAAGTTTATCAAAACCGTCAAAGCAAGAGATCAAATGAAGCCCGAAAAAATCCAGGAGTTAGTCACAGAAATGTGCCTACGTGAAAAAGCATAGGAACCTAGCAAAAAAAAACTTTTGAAGTTTTCACCATTTGAGATGTCAGAGCGGCAGCAACTTACAGAACTCATAGGAAGTCAAAAAATGCATAAGTGAGCACCGATTCCTGTTTTTGAAAATTTTATCGCCAGCGCCTAAAGAAATTTAAAAGCATTTAAAATGAGAAAGAGAAGAAGAAAAAAGCTGATTTCCCAAGAAGTTGGCTCATAAAGTTCATTAAAAAGGTTTTTAAATACATTTTAACTTTAGAAGTCCTTAGTTAATAAATGAAAACTAGATATTAATTTTCCAACAGGAAAGTGTTCCCTTTCACATGTCAAATAGAGTAATAAAGTGTTGTCAGGACCATTTTCCAAGGTTTAAGAGCATTGAAATGTCCCCCTTTTCCCAACTGATCTCAACCAGTAAATTTTTCTGCTCAGGTTATGATGCAGTCTGAAACAAGTGCTTCCTTCCCACACAAATGCTCCTAAGTGCTCTCAAGAAGGCATGGGAAAGATCTCAAAGCATGTTGCTTAATAAAGACGCTGACTCGAGCTTGTGAATCGGTGTAGAGAGGGACATATTGGAATAACAATTACCTGCATTCCAGCCAAAGGTCTCAATTAAATGCTTAAACAGTTTTTTGCAGGAATATTAAGTAAACTAACTTTTTTCTTAGTCCGTGCAATTCTTCTGCATCATTTCTCGTCTTTATATCAATCACACAAGCAAGATGAATTTAAAATATGACAAATGTAGGAAAGAAAAAAACATAATCTCATAATTTGAGAGTTCCCCAAAAGATAGTACGAGAACGCCCCAGCGATATAAAAACGGACAACGTTAAGTGCGCTGACAGGGATAAGTCGAATTATCACCATCGGTACAAGCCATCTCCATCGCATCGAAACCTCATTTGATCCGCACCGGAGCCGATCAAAATTGATTGATCATTACACAGGTATCAAACACTAACACAAACAAAATCTTTCCGCACAAATACACTGAAGCGTCCAAGGACAAACGCGGTCGCAAGGACAGAGACGCGGTTTGGTTATTGACACTGAGAACATGGTTACATACTCGCTCGAACATGCTCATGCACAAAGATTCACAGTTACGAGAAGTTCGTATTATGTTATGCAGAACTCTCTCCTTACCATGAGCATGGACCGTGAAGATCATAACCATAGACCTGATCAAAGAAGCTCATTGGTGTTACATAAGTTAATAAGGACGTTAAACCTTGGTTTTATCTTGAGATTGGGCGCTATGAGTGATTACCATATACAAACAATCCTCAAACTATACATCTTCTGCGAGTCTCAACTGATATCAATAAAAATTAATTCTGGTTATTCCCACTTCTTCATGACTTCAATATGACACCTTGAAAGATGAATAAATGGGACAAATTTTCAAACTCATAAGCTAAAGCTCTTACAAATTATGAATAACTCGAATACCGAATGAAATGCAGCGGTGTGTTTTTAGATAAATCGGTGCAGCTCTGGTCGGTTTTTCGACATACCTAGCTCGTGCGTGACGTACAAGTGTTCCATTTCAAACTTGGAGCTAGTCGCTATCCGTAGGTGTTGAGTTCTTGGAACATTACATCAGGTCTGTACTTTCAAAACGTGTACATTGCAAAAAATATCAATTTATAGTTTCATTACGACATGAATTCTTTCTCATTAGATCAAAGAAGTAATAATGTTGTGGGAAAGTCACACAGAAAAGCTTTTGAGGTCAGAGAAGCGCCGCTGTGCATTGCAAAAACAGCCAGATGACGAAGTGTGCACTGAAGTTTGCTTCTACCTTAAGTTTATGTTCCGCCTCTTTCCAACAAGTTTTGTTAAAGTAGAGTAAAAAAGATACAATTAAGATTTTTGCTTATTATCAAAAATGAGTTTTTTTAGATTTAGCTAGATAAAGGCTAGATTGCGGAACAGTTTTTTGGCTAGATAATGGAATTAAAATTGGAATCCGTAATTTTCCGGATTAAATCGCTAATTTGCATATTTCTTACGGTCAACGACACTCAAACACGCGGATACTATCGTCACGATATTGAAAATAACAAAAAAAATTCAAGATTAAAAAATCGTATCTTACAATCTAACGTTCATTACTGGTCGTCAGCAATGCTTGTAATGGTAACTATCGTTAGAAAAGCAGCCGCTAAGGTTTGTAAAGATTTTTTTTCCGTATTCTCTAGTACAAAAAGTTCAAATTGAAACAGATTCCGAATAGACGTAATTATCATTGAAAAATGAGCAAGATTAGGAAGACAAGTATGTACACGCACCCATTAGAGACTATTTCGTTGATACATAATAAATGCATCAAATTCAATATTTTAGCACTCAATCAAGAAAGTGCAGCGCACACGAAGGCGAATAAGTAGGGAAGCATTCTACAGAGCAGAAATAACTATTGCTTTCATAAAATGAGGAGTNTTTGTTAAAGTAGAGTAAAAAAGATACAATTAAGATTTTTGCTTATTAGCAAAAATGAGTTTTTTTAGATTTAGCTAGATAAAGGCTAGATTGCGGAACAGTTTTTTGGCTAGATAATGGAATTAAAATTGGAATCCGTAATTCTCCGGATTAAATCGCTAATTTGCATATTTCTTACGGTCAACGACACTCAAACACGCGAATACTATCGTCACGATATTGAAAATAACAAAAAAAATCAAGATTAAAAAATCGTATCTTACAATCTAACGTTCATTACTGGTCGTCAGCAATGCTTGTAATGGTAACTATCGTTAGAAAAGCAGCCGCTAAGGTTTGTAAAGATTTTTTTTCTGTATTCTCTAGTACAAAAAGTTCAAATTGAAACAGATTCCGAATAGACGTAATTATCATTGAAAAATGAGCAAGATTAGGAAGACAAGTATGTACACGCACCCATTAAAGACTATTTCGTTGATACATAATAAATGCATCAAATTCAATATTTTAGCACTCAATCAAGAAAGTGCAGCGCACATGAAGGCGAATAAGTAGGGAAGCATTCTACAGAGCAGAAATAACTATTGCTTTCATAAAATGAGGAGTACACTTAAACATCAGAAACTTGATGAATACTGCGGCCAACAAAATGGCAAAATTAGGTCGATATGACGGCGGCACACACGAACATCAGAGCGATCAAGCATAGATGCACAAAATATAGAGCAATATCGAAGTGACAGCGTGTGGTTAAGCACTGTGATCTAGCACAGAAGCGTCCAGATTTTCAGAGGAGTTATCTGTAAGAGAAGCGGTCTTACATAAGCTGACTTGCCAAAGAAGCAGGCAAGTTTAGATGGAGGAGCGAGCTATCAGATGTTGTGGCCGCAACAGCGGTTTTCTCAAGTAACTTTCTATGAGGAGAGGCTTTTAAGAACTCTCCTGAAGAATTCAGCGTTATCGAACGCTATCTTAATCCGCATCTGCAAACACACTGGCTTCGGTGCGTAAAAAAGCCACGAATGGAACTTCTTTAGGCAACCTCGAACGCAGAACTGGCTGGCTGCTGTGCTGTGTTAAAAAATGACCATTTTTTCTACTTCCCTTTAAATGAACCATATTTCTTCAGATACACATGTAATTTTCGGCTAAAATACAATTTACTTTACTAAGGAGCGGCTAGCACCGATTTTTAAACACTCTCCACGCATCAGAAAGTAGAAGTAGGAGACGCTTACAAAAGTAGAAATTCACCGCTATGGACTAACTTTCAGGCAAATGAGTATCATGTGGAAAATTTAAACGACTTGCTCACCGAACTCCTATTGATTATAACTATTGAAATCATTTTCAGCTCGTTAAAATGCATTTAGGCTCTGAAGTGTTTGTCGAAATGATACGTATAATTGAGTATGCTAAAATTTCCCTTGTGAATATGTCATTGAAGACAACGTGCTCCTCTGCGACGTTACACGAGAGTTAGTACAAGTAAAGTTTTTAAGTCAAATGCTTACTAGACTTTTTATGTTGAAATAGTGCTCAAGGAGCAACAGGAGAAGGTTCAATTACTTGTAATTTTTATAATATGAACTTTTTCTAGTACCTGATCTCTTCTATAACGCATTCACAGCGTTTTTGAGACAATCGAGTGTCTCCAGTAAGAAACTTTTCTTTTACGTGATAACCACCGACACACTGGAATCCAATTCTCTATCGATGCTTCGAAATCTGAACTATTTCTGGTCAATAAAACTTTCCTCTCTCTCTTAGCAACGATGCTGAAGACTTGTTTCTGCGCAATGAGCGTCTATCGAAGGCTGACGGCTGCGGGTCTACACATTCTGAGAAAGAACATCGCCCGGGGGTAAAATCATATCAAAAGTCCCCAGGATAATTGGAGGGAAGCCCCAGGCGGCCAGGACATGTCTGGGAATACGGAGGTGGCATAGAACCTATCATTCACTAAAATAACACAGTTCAAGATCATGATACCTATGTACCATTGAAATTTCACCGAAGGAATTAGGCGAGTTAAGACCGAGTTTCAGTTGGCCCTGACTGCTTCTTCAAATCAAAATTGGGTGAAGTAAAATATTAAATAGAGTTTGTTAAGTAAATTATCAAGAAGAAAACAATTGTAATCAAAACTTGTTACTCAATTGTACCTTTTATAATTCAATCGTACCCATTGTGCAGAAACGTACAACATAAAAACATTTTTCAATCGAAACCAATTACCGTAGTGATAATTTCGATATACCAGGAATGAAATACTTCCCGTTTCAAATATTTATTGTTAGAAAAACTGATAACTTCTACGAGAGTTCATCACTTAAATTGAAACAAGCGAATGTTATTCGTCATGACAGCGAGAACGAGGAATCATTTCATGTTTATAGACACCATGAATGGGCAATGCAGGAGCTCGCGATGGCAAATTACATAGCGGCGATGTCACCAGGTTATCTTTGTCGGAAACCGGGCACGCGAACCTGATTGTGGGGCTGAGAGCAGCAAATCTCATGGCTTGTTTAATTATTTTCTCCTCATCTTCGCGCTGAGCTTCCATCATTGCCTCGCTCTAACACTCGAAGCAAAAGACGTGTTTCAGAGTCGTGTAGTTCACACTAGAACTATTCCGCCTGGCGCCTTGGTTGTCGCCGGGAAACGCAAGGGAACTACGGCTGCTTAAAATTTCAATCCACACAACTTACTCCACGGTCTCGGCAGAGCGTTTTGAAATGCGTAGTTTAAAATGACATGTTCAATCAGGTAAATAAATTATAAGAAAAAAATTATTGATTCGTGTATATCATCAGGGTGAAACATATTTATGGTTGCCTAAGTCAAAAAAGAACACAAATATTTATTATTAAGTTAAATATTTACGAGTATTAAGTCAGCGAATACCACACAGATCATTTTTGCCCAAAAATATAAATAACATAAGTAACTTAATAAATAAAAAATTCAACGCTCTTGGCACTTAAAATAAGTCGATTCAATACCGTAATCGTTACTGCTTGTTGCTTTGCAGTTGTTGAGTGACACAGGAAAGCTATAGGGGAAGGGATTCTTATTAAGGATGCACAATTAGCAGTAGTACAATTCGTTAGAATTTTAATCCACTAGATGAAGAAAATACGAAACACCAAATCATATCCTTTCTAGGGCCGTAACATACAACGAAATGAACGTGTGTTCAGTGACGCCAGACGTTGTGTCTCACGGACACCAACCGACAGAATGATCAAATACATCGAGGGAATTTCACCACATTCGTCAGCTTAAAACTTTCCCCATCCGCCAAGCGTCGTGTCCTCACCAATCCGAGGGTTGCAACTAAAATTCAGGGTGTCGCATCGCTATACAACCTCACGCTGGTCCCTTAATCAAATGCACTCTATTTATCTTCCAAATGTCATGTCCGTGAGTTGTTTTGACTCTCTACTGCATTTTTTACAGACTCCATGTTACGATGATCTACCCTCTCACGTGTTGCGACCACCTACCCTCTCACGTGTTGCGACCACCTACCCTCTCACGTGCTGCGACCATCTACCCTCTCACGTGTTGCGACCACCTACCCTCTCACNTGTGTTCAGTGACGCCAGACGTTGTGTCTCACGGACACCAACCGACAGAATGATCAAATACATCGAGAGAATTTCACCACATTCGTCAGCTTAAAACTTTCCCCATCCGCCAAGCGTCGTGTCCTCATCAATCCGAGGGTTGCAACTAAAATTCAGGGTGTCGCATCGCTATACAACCTCACGCTGGTCCCTTAATCAAATGCACTCTATTTATCTTCCAAATGTCATGTCCGTGAGTTGTATTGACTCTCTACTGCTTTTTTACAGACTCCATGTTACGATGATCTACCCTCTCACGTGTTGCGACCACCTACCCTCTCACGTGTTGCGACCACCTACCCTCTCACGTGTTGCGACCACCTACCCTCTCACGTGCTACGACCATCTACCCTCTCACGTGTTGCGACCACCTATCCATGCGCAGTACTTACGTTTATACGCAACATATCCCCGTCGAGTGTGTACGCCTCTCCCTGCAAATGTTGTACCCTCCACCCCACCTGCTGTGTCCGCCCTGCTGTGTGCAGAGCTGACCCACCCGAGCTCTGCCCCCGCCCACCCCGCGCCGTCTCTCGAGCGTTGCGCCCATCCGCGCACTTGCTCTCTTCTCCGTCTACTTGCTGGCTCTCACGTAGAGTTCACCCTGATTCCCTCGAGCTTTTCAGAGCATTCATTCAGTTCCTCCGCTCTCCTCTGGATAACAGTCATCGTCTACGAGACCCTTCCCTTCATGATGCCAATTTTGTCGTGGTGCACCATACCTCTCCTTGAGATGTCCGTCCTCGCATCCGCGAGCTGTCCATCCACTCCCCCCACCGTCTCTCCCAAGCGCATCCATCGCCCACAGCCCCACCGCACGCCCGCCCCTCTGACTGTGACGTCCCACATTCCAGGCAGATACCAAGGCTCTCCAGACGCAGCCTCCTCAGTTCCAGCCACAGCGCTCGCTTCAACACCCCAGTGAAGGAGTTGCCTTGTGGCTTCCCGCTGCTTGCTTCTGGAAGCCAGTACTTACCTCCATCTACCTACTGCTTGAATATTACGTACTTACTACTTGCATCAAAATGTGACTTGTGTTGATCTACACACCCTGACCGTACTGCTACCTACCTTAAGTTGTACGGCTTGCTGCAACATAAACCACCTCCCAGGTCCTCTCTACCTGACCCAACCTAAACTACCTGCCCCCACTTAAATTACCTTCCCCACACCTACACCCACCGGCCTCCACATAAACCTTTCCTTTGACTACTATTTAATATCTGCCTATCTCATGCCTTAACGTAATTTAAGCGGTCTTTACTTGTCTCACTCGGTCTGCCTACTCTCACACGTATTTTTCTGAATATACTTCTTGCCTTCCCGCGCTAAACATGTACATCAGAAAAGATGCGTTTTTGGCATCTTCAGTCCTTCATAGTGGAACGAGTGTCTCTCATTTCCGAACTTGTACTTGTGTAGTGTCCTTAGATTGCCGCAAACAGTTAATCCATGTATACACAATCACCAGCATTTAATTTTACATACTTTTGCACCATCGCCCACAGCCAGAGGTCCACTAGATATTTACTGATATTGACAAAGCAACAGCATAGGCAATTCCGATACTCTGTACTGACATTCAATTTTCGGAATTCACTGATGCCTTGAAAATCGTACACACCGGCCTATACTGAAACCTCAGCAAGTCCCAACTACCCAACTTCATTACCTGTTAACTCACACAATCTGCGTAAAGATTTCTCATCAGATTTTCACGCGTTCAGGTATATACAATACGCGATTAAAAGCTATTAAAATCCATTAGTCCTTTTAAATTTTTGAAAACGGGATCACTGGAAAGAGAATTGCACAGAAATGGATATACAAGGCAACATCTTCTTCTAAAACCAGAGTGGATTACCCTATAGTCATTTGATGCAATCGTGAATCGAAAAGTCAGACATAATCTCTCCAGCTACAAATAAAAACGTGTAACTGCTCGTAAATAAGGAAGTAGTGACTAAAGCGCGCATTCTAGCTGATTTAATGCACGAGGGTGTTATACTTGATATTTCTGTCAAAATTCCTCTGTGTCGGATAATTAGTAATGAACTAAGAAGTGCATTTTTGGCTTACTGGATGTCATTTTTTTTCGTTTTGAGGAATTTTAGAGTCAGTGTTTCGAAAGACGTCTTACTTTCTAAAGTTTGATTCCATATTAACTACAATTTACCGAGACCATTCAAGAAATTATACGCAGAGGTCATGTGAAAGCCAGATGATTGAAAGAAGCCATAGAATATACTTAATGAAAAAAGCCAATCAAGTTGCTTCCGGAGGACGATGTTAACGCCTCATCAAGAAACGAGTCGCTTCATTCAAGGAAATTTCTCGGAAAAATCCCTCATTTTTAAAGGTTCAAATTAGGCCTCAAACTAAATTTTCAGGGCGAAAATTACAATATCCCTTAAAATAGAAATCCAAATTAAATTAACTATAAATTCAAATCAGCGCTGAGGTAAGAACAAAAGGCACAGATGCCTGCAAAGGATATGCACAAAAATATATTGGTACCTGGATAAGAAGTTGTGAGCATCCACATAAAATGATATCTTTAAAATTACACAACATCGAGGGGAAACGTGGACAGAAATTTGAAATACAGATGCCGAAGCTTACACACAAAACTCATCAGAATATAACAGTAACAATTTGCTAACGTTCAGGAAACATGCGCTAATTTTTATTAGCGAAGCATTCATCCATGCGATGAATGCTTTGTTAACTCGAATAATATTAGACAACGTCGGTAGAAGATATTTCACTAATACCAATGCGTATCAACTCAATGAGGAAAGTGTTGCGGCATTAATGCGGAGTAATGCCACTAAATATTTCAAGCTGTGATGAGTGGCCGAAACAATGGAAATTATCTGCCATCGAAATAGACAAAAAAATGTAATAGAATATTCCTTTGTGTACGGACTCTTATGCGCAACCCGCGCACGTTTTGAAGCTCAAGACCCAGCAGTTGTTACCTCTGATCTATTAATAAGTCAATGAATAAGGGTTATATTAACTAGTGCACCAGCATCAGTGAGTGCTCTGGGAGAAACGTCTCGAAGTTGCGAATAAAATCATGGAATGAACTAAGACGAATGGACGGCCCTGAGACACAGAACACGAACCGGTCACCGGGGAACACATCAAAAAGAATCAGCAATTCGGAGAACGAAGCTCGCACAGGGTCCCCTGACACCAGGGCTTAGAGATCACCATTTAGATGCTTGTTTCGGCGCCCGCGGCGTCCTGATTCTTTATAATATACATGACGGTAGGACCTCCTATATAGCAATAAACACTCTCGCCCATGGTAATGCGGCCGGAGCTCACTCATGCATGCTTCTCAAGTCGAATTTATAATGCCATCAATCAGCGTATGTAAACTCCTACACGGTCAGCAGACGACGCTTGCGTCGACAGCCTCGAATTTGAGCGAGTCATGCGAACACTCGCCTGAGACACCGAGCAGTCCTACCGTGCCACCATTTAAAACGATTTAGAAATTGGAAATCATGAGAAAGCGCGCTGGTAAGCAGCACTAGCTGTCACTATCAAGGAAACGCTCGGCTTGAGCTACTCTGGTCTGTGTTGCCTTGTGCCAGCGAGTCAACAGCTTCTGTGACGCCTCACGAAGATATCATTTACGAGGTATAATACAGGATTTACGGCGATACGTAGCGTTAAGATAGACAAGTTCAGATTCACATGGGCAAACGTTTCAAGATCTCGTGATTCCTGATTCTCATAGAAGGCATCCTTGATTCCGATACTAAGTCACTACAGTGACGGTAAAACTGTGAAAGTTTTGCCCACTGTCGCAGCACAGGCTACACAAATTGTGTTAACGACGATTCATTTACCACCAACGGTGGTATATGAATCTTCTTGGTTGCAGTGTATTGCGTGTAAATCAGTGTGAAATTGGAGATTGACGTTGGCCATAGGGCATTCAAAACGTCAATACACTCAATATTGGCGGTCATTCTTCTCTAGCGAATTTCAATTATCAGTAACGACTCAAAACAAAACTTGAACGAAACACGTGATTAAAGCTACAGGACGTTTTGAATCCATTACTTCTACACGCTCAAAGTAAGTCTTTGTTCCTCAAGTTGTGTATCTCGTGAAATTAACAAAGAAGCAATGAACTTTCACAAGTCTTTGATTTTCATGATAATACTTATTTTTGAAAGATAACTGTCCTTGAACTTTATCGGAGAATGGGCAGAGCACTAAATAAAAATGCAACTCAAAAAGAATAAGAACTTCATTGCAAAAAAATAATGAATAATGACTTCCATGTAACAAAACCAGTAAATAGTTATAAATGATGGTTGTTAAACTGACTTCCCAAAGGAGGTATTGTTTAGAAGCTCAAGTACATCATTTTATATAAAGAGCCGAAGAGAATTATAAATAATAATAGAGCATGTTGAACACAGGAGTTAAATGTCTCTCTAATCTTACTCAGCTAGAGATTTTTCCAAATTAAAGAAGGAAATTTTGACGGATGAAGTCACGCGAACGTAGGAAATCCCCGAGATTTAGGAAATAACCTATCCGAAGTAGGAAATCACCTAGACGATAAAAATCACTACAAGGTAAAAAAGGGCCTCGTTGCAATAAGTCACCTACTTACGTGAGAAGTAAAACTGAAGTTTCAAATTACTCTTATTAGTGAAGGGTATTGGATATAAAAGTACTTGTAACTTCTTCCACCCATGTCATGAGGACACTCGATGACTAAAAGTTAGATTAATGTACAAAAAAATCAGTCTCTCATCTCTGAAACAAAAGCATCAAATGGTCCCTTCCACACATCAGACAATACAGTATGCACTATATGTAACTAAAATACAAGATCAAAATTTGATCATAACAGTTCCAAAAATGCTTGTTTCGATGCAACAGTTCTCAAATTATTTCGTCTGCAGGTGGAATCACGGCAATATTCAAAATACACTAACTACTTCTCCAATACCTGCTGCAATCTAATTTTCTTTGCAGCGTGCAGTAGTATTTCAGGCTTTCTCGACGCTGCAGTACGAAGCATAGTGACAGTAGTTGTTTAGGTTCATTACAGAGCTGGATGGAGAAAAGAATTGAGCCTTCCACTCCCTGGCACTCTTTGATGCATCAATCCTTGCGAGAGCCGGAATATCTACAACACCGAACACCACTCCAGACGCAGACGACACACACAAACTGCGCTTTCTTGATGTATAGGTCTCCCCACCGCGTGGCATCGCACAGAACACGTCACACAATTAGTTATGCGTAGCATGTGATTAGAGAATTAACGTAAGAGAAGAACAATCAACCAGATGCACGTGGACGACGGTAGACAACATATTCGAGCACAGCATCAGGGTGGCTAGCGACTGAAGTAAAATCTGTGCACAAGAAGTTGCCTCTCAACATCTACAACTGCAAGCTGCGAGACTGAAAGAAATACTCATGAAATATGCCAAAACAATATTCATGATAATAATAAGAAATTGGTGCACATTTCATTAGCCTTACAGAATACATGGAAATGAATTATCAGAACAAAAATATCAAATGAAGCCCCTGAGATTACATCGGAAACATAACTTCTGCAGCTTGAGAAGTCGATGAATGTGTACAATCCATTAAAAATAATTACCACTTTCAAGATCATTCCAAGATATGACGATGGGTTGAATCTAGAAAAATGTATACAATATATTTGACTGCAGATCCATTTACGGTAAATTTGTGTAACATACTCAGTGAGAAAAACTTTGGCTACACACATTAGCAAATGGTAACAAGAGTCACTTGAGGGGCGAGTTTTGACGCTTGGCATACCACATTTTTCCTTTCTTCATCGCTTTCCCGCTCGAGGCAAATGCACGCTGCAAATGCATATGACATTGCACGAGTGTTCTCGTTTATGTATCCAAATTCATTTCACTTTATGTATGATATTATTATTACTTACATTATAGAGAGACGCTTAGGCATTATTTTTACCAGTACATATATAGCGAGCTGTGCTAACGGGCACCAAAATTTTGCGCTCCGGCTGGGGTCAACTGAACTGAAATTTGAGCATTCTTGGCAAATATCGCCGTAGATATGCTGAAACAATAAAACTTGAATAGCATAAAAATATTTATTTATTACACTGATTAATGTCCGTGCTTTTACTTGTTCGAATTTTAAACGGTGAACATCAATTGAAACACAAAACTTAGTTATAGTAATGACGCAGGCGATCCCAAGCTGGGATTTTATAAAAAAAACGAAAATATTTTTTTTAATTTGGCGTCCACTGGTTAATTAGTCGATCATCGCAAGCTAAAAAAATTTATTTTTCGGTTGGTTACTACGTGTTGATCAATCAATTCTCTTCGGTTATTGTTTGATGAGTCACAATGCGTAAGATAATGATTCCCGGCTGTTCAGTCAAAGATTGTAAGTCAATGATTACTAGCCATTCAGCGAATGCAGACCACTACCAGTCCTTTCCTGCAGTATATAGCACGTTGATGGTCAATCGTAGACCATACCGTTTTATACTCGTACGGTACCCCTTCATAACATAGAACAGCAGCAATCCTTAGTAAACACCAACACCAGGTATGAGGCTTGTTCACCACAAGAATCTTGCTATCCAACTCCTCTGAGAACTGGGTAAAGCTTACAGATCCAACCGCGGGATTCCAAAACTTCAAGAATATAAAGAACCGACGGAGCATCCCGAACAAATCGTTAAGACTGTCAAAAACCGTTTACGTGTCGCGACTAATTCATTAGAAGGTGTGCAGTTTCCAAGTAGAGAATCCCCAGCAGTAGAAAACAAGGGACGCCGTGAGAGAGGAGGTAGGTACCCAATAATCGCTGCAACTACAAATCACCGACATCTACAGATGGAAGAGGGATTTGCAACTCATACATAGCGACTCCAGTTGGACGCGCTCCAGAGACATGCACTGAAAGAAAAGGAGAGAGAAAGATACTCATTTGGAAAAGAAATCCCCTTTGACTTACCGGAACAATTCTCTATGGTCATAAAGGCGCCATTGTTTGAACAGAATTTATACATACATGAGAGAGGTGCATGGAGAGAGGAGCCAGACAGACCGCGTCCAGGGGCTCCTCCGGAGCTGTACGGTTAATGGTCCTGTCTTGGCGCAATCCTATTTACGATCCCTACAGTGTCGATGCTGGGCAGCGGGGGAGGGGGGAGCTCTGGCTAATATACTGATGGGTGGTGAGGGCAGAGAGGACGATGTGCGCAAGAAAAAAGAACAGGCGATGGGGTTGACTTAGGTGCTTACTTGGAAATGCACAGGGAGAGAGTGAAACTATAGCTATGTCCTAAGCCAGATGATGAAGATCTTATGAAATATTTTTCAAAACGGAGACTTTCAACAGAGATTATGACTAAGAAATGGAGAGGCAGAGAGCGAAACTACAGAGTATGCCCTAAGCTAGATGATAAATATCTCGTGAAATATCTTCCATAACAATTACTTTACACGAAGAATCCGAACGCATTTTCTCAGTGTAGAAATTTTACACTTCCACGCCTCCTCGATGCAAGCTTCGACCATTTGCTACTACTTCAATATACCACATTTCCTGATGTTCATTCCCCGAAAAGCAACCTATTTGCATCGTGTAATGACGATGAATGTGACTTAATGATAATTAAGGTCATTTCTTACTCTATCGACTCGCTTATCAAAGGATTATTGTGTTACCTTCCCTCCTGGAGGCAACAGATTTATGTCGGATGATAACACCGTACGAGGATAATGTCTTGTACTCTAACTTTTCTACTCTTTTATCCGAGTAACTCATTGAAACTTTTTCCCAACTCACGTGCTTAACGTTACGATTTGCTAGTATATAAAAAGTGCGAGGATATCAGATGCACGCGTACGCTCCTCTTCGTATTTTACTCCATCTTGATCCCTAAAAAAACGCACTGACCCGATGATTTTGGTACATTTTTCACTCTGTAGAAGCCTCTATTTCAAATACCTATAACTATTGCGCAACACGAGCAGCGTGCCTTCAACTCACAAGCCAATAGGGCTATTTTGCTTGTAGGCATTTACGGAAAAGTTAAATTGTAGAAGTTGAGAGGTCTAATGTACGTTGGCCGATTCAAAGTAGCCGAGACGAAGGAGCAAACGTTAAATAACAGAAAACGGCAAGGATCCAAGCAGGATGAACTTTCTAAAGGCAATGACCAGGCGTTCATCAAAAGACCCAAACTATGAAGAAGACACAGATGAGACTTCAGGATGGTCTCCCCATGCAGTAACTTATGTAGGACAACATTAGTCCGACCGCGTCATTCGCTGCGTGATCATCTAGAAAATCTGTCACATCTAAATGATCATTATAACCCTTCTTTTTTACAATTTTGTAACCGGAACTTGCTAATATTTTTATCATGAAGAGTAGTCGTGTTCAATTTCCCTGTTTCATTACTTTTTGCAGTCGTTTGAACTAACATTCAAGTATACTTGCTAATTTACTATACTGTATACGACTCGTCTAACAAATCAAGCGAAAGGGAACCACAGCAAAGATTCAGTCTTTTTTACGCTACTGTTAGCATAACATAGATGATATTTTTTGGTTCCACGGATAAATGGTATGAACTCTCGTGCAAAATTCGTTTTTTTACAAAAAGTTTGTCAAGTCGACCTACTCTCATCCGTACTGAAACTGAAGAGATCGAGTACATAACAAAAACTGAACCACGTCCTAAGAGCTCTTTAGGGATCGCTCGAGCACCATATCGATATGTGAGGAATATTCAAACACGTAAGCACTCACAGAAGGTACTTATTAAAAGCTAATCAGTGCACATAAACATCTTAAGACGACGATGAGTGGAACCGAAGAGAAAGATGCGAATGAGAAGCCCGCTCGAGGGTTGGTTACCGTGCACTAAACCAGCACATGTACTGAGCGATAGCATCATGGGAATCATGCAGGCAGGCAGGGTACATGGTGATCATTGAGCTTCCCACCTCATCTTATTACCATGAAATTATTCGTCGATGCAAAGCTGCAAATGAGTTCATCTGCAAGTGATGCTTATCTCGCTCGAACAGGAACAAATTTAAACGCAACGCAGGATAACCCAGATCAAAGTAGCTACAATAGAAGACGCAGTATTGGAAACAGCAAGGTACACCAGGCTCTTAAATTAACTTTTGAGCTAAATCTTCACGTCTGACTCGGTAGCTCGTAGCACAGCGCCATCCCCACGCTACGTTCAGCTGTGTTGAGGCGGGAAGCGACAGGCCCATGATTATAAGTTTGTCATTACAAAAGAATAAGAAGTAGATGCGTAAGTTATTTATTACACGGGGATAATGATGAAATATCCATACATCAATAAAACAAATACGATATCTGAGGGAGTTTACCTTATTTTCAAACTCCGAGGGTTAATTCATACATTTTGGGACCAAGAGTTACTTCATTCTTTTTTGGGATATTCATCGAATACCTTGGCTACTCGACTACGTGTCTGGCCATGAGCGTTTACAAGACTGGAGAAAGCAACTCACAGAAAAAACAGCCCTGACAATTGGAGTCAACAACCCTGTGAGACAACAGTAATAATATCTGAGAATAAATCCCAAGACAAGGGAGCCGCTCGTTGAGTGTGAAATTCCACAGACCGCAACTGGTGAAGCTGAGACAAGCTACGCCTGCACCACCGCAATGTAATTGACGAATAGAAATTAAAACGCTTAAAGAAATCCTACCATAAGAACAGGAAATTGAGTAATTCGAATCAGACTACATTTCATTTCTCAAATAGAAAATTTTCCATTCGAAATTTTTCCTCGCGAATACCCTGCTTTAATTCGCATTTCGATAACCTGAAATGAGTTCGACTCAAAATGATGCGATCATTGACTCAATTCTTCACCCAGGGATTATTGCAGAGTCACATTTGCAACTGCACACATTTGTGATGTAATTGGAAATTTCAGGTCTTCGTTTTGAAGAAAATCGATTCTTCACAATCACATCCATAACAAAATATAACACAAGGCCC
>JACJUY010000195.1:257727-304907 GCA_014220935.1 Platorchestia sp. MABIK | reverse complement strand
TCCCTAATTATGCAAGATATGGGCTGTCTTGCACGGGACTTTAGTAAGGAGCAAGGTTGGATTTGCGACAGAAGGCCAAAGCAACAAAAAGGTTTTTGTGCTTACTTCAGTCTGGAATCACTGTGACCCTGCGCCTAACTTCGGGCAACTGATCCTGCTAATCGCCTTTTTTTGCGGTCACCGTGTACGAGTGGTTAAGAGCGCGCACCCATCACTGGAAGGAGTCGGCAGTTCAAATCCCGGCAGTGCCACCCGGTGATTTTCTCCGTTTGGAAAAGGGAGAACTCTGCCACAATTCCCCGCTCTACCCAGGTGTCTCAAATGGGGACCAGCTTGACCGGGGGTAACCGTCATTGCGTCCTGATTTTATTAGTAAGGCGTTTGAAAAACCAATGTACAAGATGATGTGCATCAGGCTTGATTGGAATAAAGCATCCTTCAATGACATACTTAACTGCAGTTCGGCGAGCTATGGTGCCGTCGCAGGGAGATGCTGCAGCAGCACTCCGCACTGTGGGACCCAGGAACATCTGGTGAACACTTGAGATAGCACGGCAACATGTCAGATTATTGCGCAATCTTCTGTTTCTATGATGTACCTCATGAGCTTAAAATTCATGAAGATCTTTCGCATAAACATTGTGTTAGAATATTGCGTAAATATATGTTTCTACCTTTTGAGCTTGAAGTTCAAGGTGATATTTCGAATAAACAACATGTCAGATTATTGCACTATCTTCTGTTCCTACCTCTTGAGCTTGAATGTATGGTGATTTTTCTAATAGTTAAATCATTTCGCTATCTTTTGTTTCTATCTCATGAGCTTGAAATTCATGGGGATATTCTGAATATGTGTGTTAGATTGTCGTGTAAACTAATGTTTGTTCCTCATGAGCTTGTAGCTTAAGGTGATATTTCTAACAGCGAGACGACAAGTTAGATTATTATGTGGTTTTCTGGTATCTTAATTGTGAGCGAAGTAGGAATATCTGAGGAAATACTACGATTTAGCGAAATTAAAGGACATATTATCCTTAACACGTTGGCTGCAATTCTGAAGTTCAATATTTAACTCAAATTTAAAGTCAAAAGTTGTTAGGAATTTTATAAAAATATCCAGGATCAACTGGGCTTATAAAATCCCACTAATTTCAAAAGATTCAACTTTTCCAAACGAGCGGTCGTATCACAAGCAACGAGTTAGGCCGCCGTCACACGGAGACCAAATGGTATCGTTTAGTCATAATCATCTACAGTCAGCGGTACTACTCGGTCTGTCTAGCGCCACGAAACCGTCAGATTTCAGCCTTAGTTTGGGACCAGTTTGGTCAAACTAAGGCTGAAATCTGATTGTTTCGTGGCCCTGGACAGACCGAGCAGTGCCGTTGACTGTAGTTGATTTTGATGAAACGCTACCATTTGGTCTCCGTGTGACGGCGGCCAAATTTGGATGAAGCGCCGTATGTATTGATGCGCAAGCGACCCGGACCTGCACGCTGATGGTATTTGGTTTTCTGGTGATCGAGTTTTTTGATTTATGCTTATCTATGCTTTTTTCTACGTTTTATTGATGTTTTCTTTGTTTCTTCTACGTTTTAATGATTTTTTTTTATATTTTTCTATGTTTTATTGATGTTTTTTTTTTGTTTTTTTTCTGTTATATCAATGTTTTTATGTCTTATTGATATATATATTTTTATTATACTGATATTTTCAATGTTTTTCCCATGTTTTACTGGTAATTTTTATGTTTGTTAGGTTTATTTATATTTTTCTTTTTTTTTTGTTTTATTAAAGTTTTCTATGTTATTTCTATGTTTTTTTTATTTATTGAAATTTTTACTCGATTGCCTAAGTCAGCACCTCGAGTGATCCCTGCTGCAGCGTACCCGTCATGCAACCTCGCATTCCCAGCCCTCGGCGTGCAATTCCCATCTCAGTAGAAATATTCTAGTTTCATAATACAGTGGCAAATTTCCTGAAATCATAGCCTAAATATTCTAATATCGGAAACTGAATTTATTAAAATCATGACAATTTCATAACATCGGGAAGAATTTCCTCAAATCGTTAAGAATTTCTTAAAAATCTTGACCTGAATTTCCGTATATCGTGACTTATTTCCTAACATCGGAAGCTAAATTTCTTATATAGTGACATTAACATGTAACTGCCCCGCAACCCGTCACGTTAACATGTTCATACATCATAACCCGTCATTTAAACATGCTTTTAACTTATAACTCTTCATGTTAACATGCTTCTAGCGCATAAACATGCTTCTAGCTCATTATTCATCACGTTAACATGCCCATAACACTGAGAATATATGAGTGC
Organism: Platorchestia sp. MABIK; assembly: GCA_014220935.1. Lineage (NCBI taxonomy): Eukaryota > Metazoa > Arthropoda > Malacostraca > Amphipoda > Talitridae > Platorchestia > Platorchestia sp. MABIK. Next base: position 302,570 of record JACJUY010000195.1, on the reverse strand, counting down.
AGTAGTTTACAGCTTCCCGAAAACACTAAACCTTCAGAAGTAACCGAGGTGAGGTGAGTAATCTTCCCTCACTTCTCTTCGGTTCGTTTTCAAAAATTACTCTGCACGCAAAATAAACCATTCCTTTTCGTTTCTATTAATCAACAAAGTTCGTTCAATATGAAAGAAGCGTGTAGCGTGCTTTAAGTGTCATGTAATATTTAACTTGAGCTTAGCAAAACGTTGTGCGTTCTTTTTCTCACGGTAGTTCACCTATTCATTGGTGGTACCTACAAGCAGGTGATGGTGGCATCTACACGGGTTACTGGTGGCACCTACATACACGCAAGTGATGGTGGTACCTACACGCAGGTGATGGTGGCACCTACACGCAAGTGATGGTGGTACCTGCACTCAGGTACTAAGGGCACCTACACGCAGGTACTAGAGGCACCTACACGCAGGTACTAGAGGAACATACAAAGGTACCAGTGGCACCTACACACACACACAAACACAATTGATGCACACAAATGCTAGTGGCACCCACACACATGGTGTCACCTACAAAGGTACCAGTGGCATCTACAAAGGTACCAGTGGCACCTCCAAAGGTACCAGCGGTACCTACAAAGGTACCAGCGGCACCTACAAAGGTACCAGTGGCACCTACAAAGGTACCAGTGGCACCTACAAAGGTAGTAGCGGCACCTACAAAGGTACCAGTGGCACCTACAAAGGTACCAGTGGCACCTACACAGGTACCAGTGGCACCTACAAAGGTACCAGCGGCACCTACAAAGGTGCCAGTGGCACCTACAAAGGTACCAGTGGCCCCTACAAAGGTACCAGCGGCACCTACACAGGTACCAGTCGCACCTACACAGGTACCAGTGACACCTACAAAGGTACTAGTGGCACCTACAAAGGTACCAGCGGCACCTCCAAAGGTACCAGTGGCACCTACACAGGTACCAGTGGCACCTACAAAGGTACCAGTGGCACCTACAAAGGTACCAGTGGCACCTACAAAGGTACTAGTGACACCTACAAAGGTACCAGTGGCACCTACAAAGGTACCAGTGGCACCTACAAAGGTACCAGTGGCACCTACAAAGGTACCAGTGGCACCTACAAAGGTACCAGTGGCACCTACAAAGGTACCAGTGGCACCTACAAAGGTACCAGCGGCCCCTACAAAGGTACCAGTGGCACCTACACAGGTACCAGCGGCACCTACAAAGGAACCAGTGGCACCTACAAAGGTACCAGTGGCACCTACACACACCCAAACACAAATGACACACACGCAAAAGTCACTCTAGGGATCTAACCAAAATTGTGCGAAGACCCAGGAGGCGAGTGTTCCGAAGGCTGCACAAGAGGTCGCTCGTCAGGCCGATAACGATATACATCAATTGTTAAACAGATAACGAGAGATAGGGCTTGTGATAAGGGCACCGGGCTCTCTATATCTCATGGTTACACATCCATCAGTGAGCAGCAGCGAAGCTCCGTGTCTTATTCAGCGTTTGGGCCTCTCAGTGTTGACTGAACGGTTTGACCTCCACGCTCCCGTATTATACGTCAATAATTCTTCCCCTGCGGGTCTTGGTGTGCTGTCAAAAGTGGCTCGTTTTTGTGGGAAGTTTTCGTGTCGCACCGTTTTCGCGTCTCGCCATATTTGGGTGAGTTAATCCGTGTGCTGAGGGATGCGAATGTGAAGGAAAATATTCCTTAATTTGAGACAAGTCCGTGTTGTATTGTGTACTTTGAAATATTACATCCGTAATAAGATCGTATGGTTGTTGTAGTTGGCGTGTATGGAAATGAGTTGACGATGATTACGGTAATTGTAACATTGTAACTTGACCATGAAGTTTATGCAATATCATCAGCAAAAAGAAAACCTACGTCCTTGATAAACATTCATTAACATACGTTCGTACGAAAGCTGTCCATCGTATTTATCGCAATCGGTTTACGATGATTATGTGAATTTTGAAATCGTAGACCAAATCGTGAAACCACGCTAAATATTGAATAACCAAATTTTAGAATAATTCATGTCGCAGTATCGGTACAACTGCAGCCTAAGTGCACTAAGAAGAACTTACGCTATCTTCTGCATCGCTACAATGACGTAAATTGGTTCATAACAACACAGAGTTGTAGTTCACTCCAGAGTACGACGAGTACTAACGCAAAAAAAGTTTAAAGCTCAATGGTTTTATTCACATTTTTTTATATTATTCTCAGTTTTACTGGTATTTTATTGGTGTTTTCTATATTTAACTGATATTTTCTACATTTTTTGTGTTTCATTGATTTTACATTTCCTGGATTTTACATCACTTCTAGAATGCATTATATGCAGAATTTACAACGCTTCTAAAGTGGGTCAAACGTGAATATCACAGCATTTCTAAAGCGTCTCAAATGCAGGATTTTGCAACACTAAAGTACACCAAATGCAAGATTTTTCAGCACTTTTAAAGTGCATCAAACGTATCATACCACAGCATTTCTAAAGTACAAAAAATGCAGGTTTTAAAGAACTTCAAAGAAAAATAAAAGACTTTTTTCTGAGGCAAAAAAGAATCTAAATTTTCGTTGCGGGCCTACATTGAATGACAGTTCCAACTGTAAGTTTAATTCTGAGTTGCTAAGTGAGTTGCTTCGTGTGAGTGACTTGTTTCTTTATTTTTGTATAAATTGTTTTAATACCTTATTGTCTGTTAATTGACATAGCTCTTTAAAATTGCGTCTTATTTGTTCTCGACCCCTTGGTATAAAATGACTGGTATTTTAAGACCTGTCGCTTGACGGCTTGTGCTTAGGCCGCGCAGAACGTTAAGCAAATCCCGGAGTGCTGCGAGAGAAATCACTCCAAAAACGTTTCATAAGCAACCCAATGGATGTGTTTAATTTATTCAGACCAATAACACTGTACAACTTTCCTGGTAGATTTTTCTATTCTGACCAATAATTACGTTTTCCAAATAATGTACTTCCAGAGAAAGACTTTTTACAGCAAAACTATCTAGATGAAGACTTTTCAGATAAAAACTATTTAAAGGAAAACTAGTTGGAGTAAATCTATTTATAGGAAGACTAGGGGAAGGCTATTTACAGGAAGCTTATTTAGAGGGAGACTATCTAAAGGAAGGCTATTTAGAGCAAGAGTATTTAGAGGGAGACTATCTAAAGGAAGGCTATTTAGAGGAAGACTATTCAGAGGGAGACTATCTAAAGGAAGCTTATTTAGAGGGAGACTATTTAGAGGTAGACTATCTAGAAGGACACTCTCGAGAGGAAAACTAGTCAGAGGCAGACAATTTGCCTGACAATCCAGAGGAAGACTATCATGAGGAAGACTATTTGTTTACAAGTATCAGGACCCGCAGCACACAATAAAGTCAGGTTCTGCTGTGAGGAGAAGTAGTCCAAGAGTTAAAATAATTAAAAATAGAGTTAAAATAATTTTCAGCTGTGTAAGGTATCGTATTCGGTAAATTCAGAGTATCGAACAAGGAGAAACTATCATATACACTATCAGCATCATTACGTAGATATGCAAGTCCAAAGTTTATGTCTTCATTTCACAGAATTGCAAAAACTCGTCCAATTGTGTAAAAAGTGCTAGAAATTCTTGAACTACTGAGTGGTCTGAAACTACGGCAAAATCACGTGGAATTATCTCCAACTCAAGTGAGGCTCCAGATAGGTTTATTTAAATCCCACTAGTACCCAGTTGGACTATAAGTTGCCTTACTAACATTCATCAGTCTCCATTTAATCCCTAAGTTCCCGTATTCAAATCCCATGACTCTAGTTGAACCATAAGTTCCCGCACTAATGTCCATTAGTAGTAAGTTAATCCCAATTTACCTTATTTAAATTCCATCAAGATCTAGGTAGAACACGTTTCTTTCTATAAATTCAATCTAACTCTACTTAGACCATAAGAAACTTTATTTAAATCCAAACAAACTCTAGTAAGACCCCAAGTTGCTTTTTTCAAGTTGTTTTCCAACTGACAATCGAATTTCATTTGCTGATGTCCCTTAATTAATGTGCCTCAACACGAGATCAACAGCGAGTTCTGAACCTCCTGACAACGGTACCACGCGTGTACCAGATTGTAACCATTACCGGGACCGTGTGTGATCTGAACTGGATCCTTTACCGGGACCGTGTGTGATCTGAACTGGANGGACCGCGTGTGATCTGAACTGGATCCTTTACAGGGACCGCGTATGATCTGAACTGGATCCTTTACCGGGACCGCGTGTGATCTGAACTGAATCCTTTACCGGGACCGCGTGTGATCTGAACTGGATCCTTTACCGGGACCGCGTGTGATCTGAACTGGATCCTTTACCGGGACCACGTTTACCACCCTCCCAGCACAAGGACAACGTGTGTACCGGATTGTGATTCATACCTGGACCACGTGCAAGTAGAGAACCATACCGGGACCACGTAGTGCAGGTGCCAGGTGTACCACCGTGCCAGCACGGGACCACGTGGTACACACACCAGGTGCGGCACCAGTCAGTGCATCACGCGCAGCCCCAGCAGCAAGAGCGTGAGTGACGTGAGCGCGGCCGTATGAGAGAGCCAAAGCTCCGATGAAGCCTCCGCTTAGATAAAGAGTTTCCTATGTGATAAGAACATCCTTTACGCGTGAGCAATCTGTCTTAGGTTGTGCCCTTAGAAATCTACACGCTTTGTGAAAGGCCGCACTCGTTGTGTAATATTCACGAGAAACGCACCGCGTTTTTCTGAGAAATAGTTTCGCGTCGAGAAAATTATTTACGCGTTTGGTGTGTGTGTAGCACGTGAGGGTAGGGTATGTGTATGTGGGCAGAGCTGTAGGATATCTTGTTGACCTTTTTCTTGCGTTTGTGATTGTAGGTTTTTAAGACACTCGTGACTTTAGCCCTGTCTTGTTTTTACGAAGAGGCATCGATGATTTTTGCTGTCCAATGATTTGCTTCTGCACAGGGCGGCGAAAAGCTGTAATTGTCAATGCAAAGGCGAGAAAGTAAGGCGCGAGTTTTTAAATTGTGAGTTTTTCTTTAAAACGCAATAACTTAATTTGAATGTTCGTTGTGCAGTTGAATTGAACAAGTTTTAGGAAAATAGTATCTCAGGGAAGAGACACTTTGCTTGAATTACGATCCATAGGTGCGACAAAAAAAGTGTCGGGGCTGGATATTGTCAAGTTTTTCGTAATAGAACTGGTGATGAAGGTAATGTTCGCTAACCATCACCTGTTTTTATTACATGGAAAAAGGTGTTATTTTTCTGCGTAGTCTCTCGGTGCCTGGAAACTAACAGAAGTCTGTGGAAATATAGGATAAAAATCTGAATTACATGTGACGATGTGTTAATTTTATCTGATTTTGTACGGAACAAGTGAAAGCTGTTTAAATTTTTTTTTATCTAGTGAGTCATTTTATATTATTCTAAATCGCTACTTGCGAAGCTTACCGGAGCTTTCCGAAAACATGAGAGGTAAAATAGATATTTAAAATTTATAAGTAGATGTCCGGTACCGTCTTTATTCGTTGGTTCGTAAAACCCTAGTTAATACATCTCCCGAACGAAACTTCAACAGTGTATGAAAGAAAAGAACATGGCACTGTATTGATAAAAAACTGATAATTTTACATTGAATTATACCCGTACACGTAAGCGTAATGTTCTCAGAAATATCAGGATACGTTGGATCTGAGCTCGTAAAATGTTCGTTCAAGCTTCATTTAAAAGTAGAGTCGATTGAACACGAAAGAAAAGAATTTGAGAAAATTAGAATTCTAATATATCCATTGATGCGAAAATATGCTGTTGAACATTAGAGTCGCATATCATAATTTAGTTAAGCTTTGGAGTAAAACGACTGTTTTCTTACATCAAAACAAACCTACTAGTGCTGCGCTGAAAAACCGATCCCTGTTAATGTTACAGTTACCCTTTTTTCCCGCTTCTCCTACCCAATCTCAGATGCCTGTGCGTGGTTGATTTTTGACCGCGTAAAACTTGGGCAGAAATCCGAGGGTGACCCAATTTTTCCGTCTTTGTTGTTCTACTCCATTTCATTCTGAAAATTTTCATAAAGGCATGAGTAAACATAAAAATTTAATGATGCCTTGCACAAATTAACATTTCTAGAAAAAATTGCATGAAAACTAAGTTTATGTATTGTTTTATATTGTTTAGATTTTGTCAGTACCGTCAACTTCTATTTTTTTAGTAATTCATTTCTACTTTCCTTCAGATAAATTTTAATTTCTGTATCCGCAATACACATAGGTCATATATTACCGCTGAAAGTTGAGAGAGCGATCGTATAAACGAATGGTTTTTTGCATACTTTGAACTGCATCAATTAGTGATTAGAATCAGAACATGTATGCCTAAGAAAAGAAATAACTTTCTTGTTAAAATCAAATGAATCATTTGATGTATGCATTCGAAGAATTATAGAACACTTTTCACGAGTATTACGTAGACTTCCAAAAATATTATTTGCGCAATTTTAATATATACTATTTGAAAATTTACCACTCTAATATTAGTGAGCATTTGATCGCTCGTATCATTCTTAGTTCAAGCAATGATCAGTTTCATTGAACGGAAAATTTATGCTTTTTCGTAGATATTAACTGAAGATAATATTGAAACTTGTCTTCCACATGCGTAAAATTATAAGAAAAAAAAACATTCATTAACACACGAATTACCCTCACATTAAAAAAGACTAACTGTTCTCACAAACAGCGTACAGCTGCAACAAAAATAAGAGTTATACTATCACATGGAACCCGTCAACTCGTTTTTTAAGCACAAACCTTGTTAAATAACCACTCTTTGTACTTAAAATACGATTGGCTCAAACTTTTATCAACGATTTCTAATGCTCAGGTCGTTGCGAACATCTTCTATGTTCAAGCATTTTGCCCCATTTCAAGCGCTGCCAAGTATATAGCATAACCTTTGAAAGCATATCATGGAGCTTACAATGCAACAGCGGGCTGCATCGACTACCACCAGTAGAGGGTCTATGAAACTTCTAGAATTAACGATTTCTACTGCTCATGTTGAGCATCTGATATGTTCAAGCATCGCCCTATTTTAGGCGCTGCCCAAGTATATAACATAAGAATATAACATAACCTATGAAACTATTTCATGGAGCTCACAATGCAACAGCGGGCCGTATCGACTGCGTACAGTAGAGGGCCCAACACAGAACCCTGAGGAACACATTGATTATTGACTTGCAAACTGAAGAGAGCGAGTGCAGGGCATCAGCCTGACTGATGGTCCGGGGACTTTTCGAAACAAAGAAGAACGAAAGAAAGAAAAAACGTATGTTCCTAAAAATATGATGTATGAAGTGCTTAATAACCAATTGGGATTTAAGTATTTCTTAACATAGAGGTCCTAAATTGATAGACAAACAAAGAGAGAGGCAGTAGCTGTGTCAGGGCTCGTATTCTTGTATATAACTGGGAAAACTTAACGTTATATTAAGCTGTTGTAAGAGTACAGTGATTTAATTGTGAAAATTTTTGCAGTAACAGAAGTTTGCGCTTTTCTCAGCAAATATTAGATGTAGGCATCAGATGATATACCGTCGAAAAGTTGGAAGCATTTTAAAGGTGATAAAAATAATAGCTTGAATGTGAATGCGACAGAGGATCTTTCCGCGAATATGTAAGAGGGATCTCAGGAAGAATGAAATTAGTTTAATGTGAAGTTCTCAGCAAATCAACGCGCATTACTTATGAAAATATACAACAAACGATCATTTCACACTAAATATGAAATGAATATAAATTAATAAATACATAAATGTATTTGAAATAAATGATTATTTCATATTTTCACTGGAATCAATTAAATCATGGTGAACTTTCTCACATGTGTCATATCTATCGTATTTATCATGCTTTTATGTTGTAATTTTTTGTATTGATTGCTTTAAATATTACGAGAAAGCTTTTGTTATCCCTAACAATATTTTTCACGGATGATGAGAGAAGTTAAACTTGGGCTACAAAGGAGAGATGCGACTTGAAAGTGAGAATTTTTTTTCATCGAACAATGTCATCTTATTTTCTCAACTACTACGAATTTGATCTACGATCTATGTGTGTTAATATATAAAATAGGAGCTCAAGTTGACTGAACCGTGAAAGGCATTTGACTCCATCAAGCAGTAAATAGGTGGTTTAGTTGACTGAACTGTGAAAGGCAAATGACTCCATCGTTCAGTAAATGGGCGTTGTAGTTGACTGAACTGTTTCACCCAGTAAATAGGACTGCTGAATAACTCTTATTTTGAATTGACCGTGAGTTCGTTCATAACCTTCAGAACAAATGAACTTAGATATACGTCTATGATATCTTTAGCGTTGTGTTAGCAAATTTTGCTATCTTCTCGTCGCTAAGATTCACGTCGCTAAGATTTTTCGACGGCAAATCTTCATAAAAATACTCGTAGGTTTAAGTCAAAGACCTTAAATTTCACTTAGTCACTTGGAAATTTTATGAGGTGTTTAGCGTATTTCAAAATGATGACTCGTTTTTCCGAGATACATTGTTAACCGCTTGCATAACTACGGGTCAACGACCAAGTTGAGCTTCAGTTGCTATTCAATTGAAATTGAGTCTCGCAAAAACAGGTGGACTACAAGTTTCAGTTTATAAAAAAAGTGAGCATTTCATATTGGGCGTTTCTTTTTTGTCACAGGTAATCTAAATGATTACCATTGTTTAAAAAAGCATTCATCAGTAATTTTGAGTCTTCTGCGGTATCGGAACCGAAATGAAGAATATTGTGTAATTTCCTGGGCAAAGGAACTTATGGCTACTCTAACAGAATTGCGCGATCATACATTAAACCACTGAAATAATGTTAATGTACTTCTTACAGATCAATCTTCCGACTAGCGGTAAGAAGCTATCTTCCATTTTTGGTATCAATTTCAGGTTCTACACGTGGCTGCATGTATCAAAATATAGCCATTATAATTAATTAAACCACGAGTACTTCGTTGTTACTACACCATTAGAATTGTTTTAAGCCAATGTTTGCTCCATTTAGCATCGCATTCTCACACAAAACTTTCGATAACTACAAAAAATTCAAACACTTTCCCAAATCATTTGCTTGATGAAAAGGTAAAGTATGATCACAATCTCATAAGCAAATTGGTGAAGTTTTCTCATTGCGTGATGATGAATATTACACGGAAATGTTGCACATATCAAGATTCTACAGGGGAAGAAAATTAATCCAATGAATTTCACAGTTTATCTGGCAATTGCTGTTTGGAGTTCTGCAAGGTTTAACGATCTGCGAATATTAAATGACCAAGACTTAAATGACTCAGACTCACCTTTACAGGTGATGGTAGACAAACGTACAGTTGATTTTAGATTGAACAGCCAGATATTAAAGCGTATTTGTACGGCTGAGAGCAATTCAGTAATGGGTATAAGTGATCAAATGATAGTATTGGAACCGATTGATCAAGTGATACAGAGGGAAGCGAAGTGACTTCGAAGATTGGGGAGCAAGCAGCACCCTGCAAACAGAATATACGGAGCATGACCTTCTCGTTAATTTAGTATTAATGCACGAGGCAGTAGGGTGTCGCTCTCCTTGGCGACCGCAGTACACACACCGGCCGTTCCATGGAAATGTTCCCCAGAACAGCGGCAGCAACCAAGGCTGGAGCGCTACATCGGCTTGCCTTTGTGGCCGCCAGTATGCAGGCGTTAGTCTAGCAAATGATCATTCGTTCCATGGGGCGACTGCATGAAATGCTTGTTCAATTATTTAGGGAAGTTTAGCGTTCAAGTGAGTGGCGGAATGTTCGTTTGATGCGATGGTTATTTGATGATTTAGTGAACTTTGGCGTCGAAATATGTTAGGGGAACATTCAGTTATTTTCCTCACTTTTGCGTCGAAATGCGTTGGATAACATTAATTGAATGCAACGGTTTTTTAACTATTTATTTCACCTTATGGTCGAAATGCGTTGGGGTACATTCGTGGCATGGGGTGACTATAGATGAGATGGTTATTCAATTATTTATTGCAGTTTTGCGTCGAAATGTAATGTGGAATATTCATAGACCTAATGATTTGCAGTTTTATTTTTCCACATTATTGCAGTTTTGCGTCGAAATGTAATGTGGAATATTCATACACCTAATGAGGCGGCGAATGAGAAAGTTATTCGACATTCAGTTCAGTTTTGTGTCTGTCGAAATCCGATGTGGAATAGTTGTTTATTTGGAAATTACTCCCTAATTTTAAAGTTTGGAAGTTTGCTAAAGTATGTAATTTGTACGTCCTGAGGCATTCTACAGCTTAGTTGACTGGAAACAACAACCCCACTTTATTTTTTTGTGCTGCAAACGATGGTGAAATTTATCCTGCGATGATCAATTCACATTTTAGATTGGTATATAGTGATATTGGTTAACATATTCATTTCCCCTTATCTCTATGTCTCAACATGGACTACGCCCTCAACTATGTACATTCACACGTTACAATTATTCATGCCTAACCGTGATTTATGGACCCATCGTGTACCCGACTCACGCAGGTACCCGACCATGTGTGATTCCTATTAGGTTTAATTTTGAATCTCTCGATGGAGTTCTTTGTTGAAGAACATTTGGAGCCTTTCCAGATGAACACTTCCCGCCATAACAAAATTATTGATTATGTCCAATATAATATATAACCATAACAAAATTATGTCAACACAATTATTAAAATCGTTGACAACATTAAAACCAATGTTGACCTAAACTAGAAACAAGAAAAAAGAAAAAGAAAAAACAGTTTATTTCCAATAGAGATGGTACAAAATTATCATCATTGGATTTTAAAATATCTTAAAGTTAACACACTTATATGATACACACACACGAGTATTGTAATACCCATGTCACTAGTCGAAAAATGATTGAGGGCAGTGTACTCCTAATATAACTTAAACATCATTTGATGATACATGTAATGATAATTATAAGAGATAACGCAACTTCATGTCTTTTGACAGTTAACATATACATGACATAAAACTTCGCAATTCTTGACGCCAGGAAATACTATATGAGTCGCTTGTTTCGGAGGATGTTCAAAAATGTTATTTCAAGGAAAGCGTGAAAAAAAGGAAGAAAATATTAAATAAATATATAAGCATGAGGAACACGAAAATGACAAATTTTGTATTTCTACTTAAATCATTTTAACATAACGATCATTAGTTGATAAGCAATTTATTTAAATATAAATGGATGATCACACAAAATATGTAGAGTTTTTTACGTGAATGCTTTACAATAATAAAGAGATGACGAGTTAGGTAATGTTACAAGTTGAGAGTGAACAGAAAGAGACCACCATCTTTAGTTAAAAATGCCGGTTTTCGGTTTAGCACACACATGTGCAAATATACATGTAAATATATACACATATACGTGCACATACATACCTACGCGCATACCTACACCTAACACGTAAACACACACAAATACATTTCTATGCATCGAGGAAATCCCAAGACATTCGCGTTCTTTAAAATGCTGTGCGATGTTCTGAAATATAGGATATTGAGCAAAGGAAATTCGTGAAAACTTTTCAGCATGTGTTGCTGCTCACAATTTCTAATGAAATATTGTAACGATGTTTAATTAAATATTGCATCGAAAAGATTATTGGTTTATAAGCATCTGATTTATCAAATGTGGGTGATCGGGCAACATATATACATATATATACATTTTATAAATGCTTTATAATAATGAAGTGAAATGTTATAATAATGAAGTGAAATGTAATAATGAAGTGAAATACTAGCTCGTTTTCGTCTAAGAAATATGTAGCCATTTAAATTAAGGCAGGAAACACGAACTGTCAGTAAACTTTTTGTCCATGTAATATTAGAATACCTTCTTTAATTCTATATCCGCGCTATGAAAAACCAGTTCAAAAATGATAGAATGTTTCCAAACGTTGCTACAAGAAAAGAATTGTTTAATTCTTTCCACAGGTTTAATTTTTGTTGTAACATAGAGAAAATTACTGAAATCTTTCAATAGATTTTATTTTTGTTACTATGAACAAGCAGGAAAATGTCTAAATTTTTCGGTGAATTGCACTTTTTTGAACGCTACTGTACGTGAAATCTGATGTTGGTGTAACAGGGAGCCAATTAAGCTGTTTGGATAGCCCTGAACTGTGTTGACTAAAAGGATTTATTAACAAAACATATTCGCTTAACTATGGAATTTTCCTTGAATTTCTTGAAGCAAAATCAAAGCTGGCTATTAAAGTTATTTGCCTTGACACAATTAGTAAAATTCATTAACAAAAATGTTATTTTAACAATGTATTTTGTGTTTTCTAAAATAATCAATTTAGTATACAGCGAAAGATAGAAAGAAAGAAGGAAAAATCGTTTATTGCTAAAAAAGTTGACCCATGAGATAAATGACAACATATTGGCTTTATCACATTTTGTATGCTCTTCAAGCTAGTTTCCTTAAAGAAGGGCTTAAAAGTAAATGCAATGAAGATAAAGTAATTTTAAACGCATGGAAGTCCAAAGTGGTGTTCGGTCACAATTGTAGTGTCTTCGAGCTAGCACCCTTAGAGAAGTTAAGGGGAGCTACTACCCTGTACTTCACCTAATATACAGATTTTTTCAAATTTCACTGTTTTTCAAATTTTTCAAATTCGGAAATGAATACAGATATGTAAAATTGAATTTTGAACACATTTTCTTCTATGAAAATTTTTTATTTTCGCAATAGAAATAATGTTATTGTGCGAACATAAGAAAAAATATATGTAGTTGCGAAAAAGCTTTTCCCACTCTACAATTTTTTACGTAGAAGCGCGATTGTGGTCTCATTCGACGCGGAAGGACTGTAGAAACATCTTAACGGATTTTGTTGAATTTCGAACTAGAAAAAAAGTTGTTACACATGTCAAACAATTGCGATTCGCAATTGCGAAAATCGAAAATTTTCTTAAAAGTAAATGTATTCAGAATTCAATTTTACATATCTGTATTCAATTTCGTTCACCTAGTTGTAATATAAATGTTTAAGCTGAGAATAGAGAAAAAGTCTAGGATTTACCTGGGGAAAAAATTTCTGGACAAATGTAACAATAGATTTTTTTCAATCGGAGATTCAAAAAATCCTTCGTTACGAGGTTCCTACAGTCCTTCCGCGTTAAATGAGACCACAATCGCTCTTCTACGTAAAAAATCGTAGAGTGGGAAAAGTTTTGCGTAGGTATATATATTTTTTATTATGTTTGCACAATAACTTTTTTTCCATTGCGAAAATCAAAAATTTTTACAGAAGAAAATGTGTTCAGAATTCAATTTTACATATCTGTATGCATGCATTTTTGTTCTTCTAGATGCAATTAAAACGTAAAAAATGAAATTTGAAAAATTCGGTAAATTAGGTATACAGGTTTAGTAGCTCCCCTTAAGCCAGTGAAATAAAAATTATTGATGATACATGGTCGTCCACAGCGATGTTTGGTCACATTTGTATTCTCTTCGAGCTAGCACCCTTAAAAAGTAAAGCTAGCGAAATGAGAATAATTGATAACACATGGAAGTCCATAAAGGACGGAGAGACTTGACAGCAGCACGGCAAGACCAGAACAAAGCAGAACGGCGAGTGCGGCAAAACAAGCTGAGGTGTTAGTAAACCTCTCCTCTCTACCTCAGGGCTCCTTGGAGAGACAAGGCTCCAGCCGCGTCTCTCCTTAGAAAACGTACCAGCTCACGTATTATGGGTGGTTATTTTGCTCATAAATAGGTTTGGAATTGGTAGGTCTGGATTAAGTAGGTTTGGAATAGGTTTGACCTAGGTTTGGAATAAGTTTAAAAGTTAGTAAAAAAATCAAAATGTGCACTAAGCCATGCCTATTCTTAGAAAACGAACAAACTGACGTATTAAGAGTGATTATTTTGCTCACAAATAGGTTTGGAATAGATTTGGAATGGATTTGGAATAGGTTTGGAATAGTTTTGGGATAGATAGGTTTGGAATAGGCTTAGAATAGGATTGACGTCGGTTCGGAATAGATTTGAAAGGTTGTAAACAGATCTATATGTGCGCTAAGCCACGTATTTTCCAAGAAAACGAACTTGCAATTTGTGTGATTGTTTGTCCCGTAGTAGAACCCTTCAGTCGTAGGTTTGGAATGAATTTGAGAGGTGATCTACCAAGTTTATCTTACAGCAGAAAAGATTCTGTCTGATACTTGCAAATAACTTTCCTATGCTAGAGTTCTTCGATAGCGGGTATTGAGTTCGACAGGCTGTTGAGCAATGAAACATATTTTTTACAAGTTTATCGTTTATTACATAGATTTAACATTATTTTTTCACGCAGAGCATGTTCTTCTCAGAGAAGATACAAGCTTCTTCACTTCTCAGTTGTGACTGGTGGTTCTTCTAAGAACAAAAAGGTCATTCGATGATCCTTGTGTTTGGATTGAAGGTATCTGGGTTTGGGTCGATGACATGGGGGTTGGGTTGGATCGATGATACATCGGTTTGGGTTGATGATACATGGGTATGGCTTGAAGATCCCTGGGCTTGGGTCGGTGATACATGGGTTTGGGTTGACGATACCTGGGCTTAGGCCGATGATGTATAGGTTTGGATCGATGATACCTGGGTTTGGATCGATGATACATGGGTATGGGTCGATGATACATGGGCTTGGGTTGACGATACCTGGATTTGGGCCGATGATACATGGATTTGGATTGTTAATAACTAGATTTTGGTCAATGAAACATGGCTAACATATAACAAAAACAAATATCGCAAATGATCTTAAATTTCGACGCAAGGTTCTAACACATCACAACTTCTGACGAGCTTCGGAGCTGAATAAAGAAATGGAACTCCAGCACTGTACCCACAGCGTCTAAAATTTGAGTGTTTATACAGGGTGCAGCAGTCAATCCTGCATTTTCAATAGGGCTGCAGAAGCCTAGAAATGCAGGATTGACTGCCGCACCATGTATAAACGTGCGTCGTGCTGCGTTGTGACAGAACCTTGCCTTAATTTCTGTGGTGAGCGAAATCACAGGAGGAATTGATTGGATGATTTCATGGAAATTGATCGCAGAATTTCAAGGATATTGATTGCAGGAATGCATGGATTTTGATTACAAGATTACATGGATATCAATTGTAAGATTACATGGATATTGATTGCAGGATTGCTCACGAAATTGAGTACAGGATTACAGGAGAAATTGAGTGCAGGATTGCATGAAAATTAATTACAGGATTGCAAGAAAATTGATTGCAGTATTGCATGGATATTGATTGCAGTATTGCATGGATATTGATTGCAGTATTGCATGGAAATTGATTGTAGAATTACTTGAATATTGATTGCAGTATTGCATGGATATTGATTGCAGTATTGCATGGATATTGATTGCAGTATTGCATGGATATTGATTGCAGTATTGCATGGAAATTGATTGCAGAATTACTTGAATATTGATTGCAGTATTGCATGGATATTGATTGCAGTATTTAATGAAAATTGATTGCGGGATTGCATGAAAATTGATTGCAGGATTGCATGAAAATTGATTGTAGGATTGCTGATAGAATTGAGGGCAGGATTAAAGCGAAATTGATTGCTTAAAATAAGAAGGAATTAAGTGCAGGATGAACGCAGTAATTGCTTACTTGATTGCACGAGAAATTAATTACAGAACTGTAATTAATTACAGGTTATTTAATTAATTAATTAATTACAGGTTAGGTTATTTATTGCACGAAAAATTAATTAAAGAATTACTGATTGACGTGAGGACAGGATTTTCGCTGAAATTGATTGCATGATTGCAGAAATATTGATTGTAAGGCTGCTCAAGAAATTGGGCGCAAGATTAAAGGGGAAATTGATTGCTTGATCGCATGAAAAATTAATTGCTGAAAAATTGAGACAAGAAATATGTAAATATTTATTGCAGGATTAATGAAAAATTAACAACAGGATTGAAGAAAAATTGATTGCAGAAATGCGGTGGTCTTTATCATAGAGTTACAAGAGTCACCGACTGAAGGGTTGAAGGAGTAATTGATTTTTTTAATGAGTGGAGACATTGCATAAATAATTGTGTGTTGCAGGACTTCGAGTCTCTTTGAATCACAAAAAAATTGGCTTTAACGTCTAGAAAAGAGTGCTGAAACGAAAGCTGATTATGCAGTATCAGCATACCAAGAATGATATCATAAGTATTCATGATTAATTATTCATAAATGTTTCTTTCATGAAATATCATTATTATTTCTTAATTGAAATATGAGTATTTTTTTTAATAAATATCATTAATATTTCTTTTATGAAGTATCATAAGAATTTCTTTAATAAAATATAGTATTTCTTTTATGAAATATCATAAATATTTCTTTAATAAAATATTATAAGTTTATCTCTAACCAGCCAGATTTTGTTAATTTCAAATCAACAGACGAGGTAGAATAATAATTTTTCCGTACACACAAACAGGGTTCTTGTCAGCCAAGAATGTTTTGTTCTCGGGACGGCACCAGGGCAGCGCACCTCCCCTTCCAATGCAGCGCAATTAGACTTGGGCTCGTATCAATTATTCACGGTCCCTTCCTCAAGACAATTGCTTCGACAACTGCACATTACTTTCCGAATGTTTTCCTCCCTGAATAATTCAGGCCTGGCAATTGACGTCCATCAAATTTGATGCTTCGAGGCCACGTTGGTCAAACAAATTAAGGACAACATTTCTTTACCTCGGGGTCTTCATTTTATCTGGGATCGATGAATTGCTTTGTGATTTGTGCTCCCTATATTTGGGGCCCGCATCGGCCGCTGTAGACAAAGATGAATGCTGTGCTAATGTACAGTGTACGTACGTGTGCTAAGGAGCACACTAAGGAGTACGTACTTTTGCTAAGAAGTACATTAAGGAGTACGTACGTTTACTAAGAAGTACATCAAGTAGTAAGTACGTTTGCTAAGGATTACATTTAGTAGTACGAAGTTTGCTAAGGAGTGCATTATAGAGTACGTATGTTTGCCAAGGAGTACATTAAGGAGTACGTTCGTGGGCTAAGGAGTACGTACGTGTGCTAAGGAGTACGTACGTGGCTAAGGAGTACGCACGCGGGCTAAGGAGTACGTACGTGAGCTAAGGAGTACGTACGCGGGCTAAGGAGTACGTTAAGGAGTACGTACGTGGGCTAAGGAGTACGTACGTTTGCAGAGTATTCAGTGCGTCGTACCTGTGGCATGTCCATCGTCGTCTGCTGGTGCCATTACAAACGCAAGACAAAGAATCTTTTATATTATTCAGGCTCGGCAATCGCAGGAACGATGATGTCAGTAATATTTGCTCTGCAGTGTCGAAAGAAAACGAGGAAGAAAATGAACAGGAAAAAGTGATAGATTGAAGTGTTAAAATAGCTAAAGAAATAATATTCTTTGAAGAAAATGAGGGGGAAAATAATAGTTTGAAAGCTGGGCTCGGGAACCAATTTTCGAAGTTATCAGTTTTATACCAGGGCTTCCAAAATTACCTCTGCTCTTGGATGAATTTCTTAAGATGGCCTTTCTTACGCAGAATTAGCTACAAAAAAGCACTTACTGTCTGGCATTTTCGTAGAGTTGCAAAAATTACTCTTTGTCTGGTACCAAAATTTTAAAGTTTACCATATTTTAAACAGAATTTTACTCTAAAAAGCACCCTACATCTGGCAACGTCGCATGGTTTAGGTGTGAATTTTCATACAGGAATATTCAAGTGAAATATTCGTACGTGCCTTGCACAAATATTGAACCAAACCTAACAATTAAACGTTATACTTTTGAATTCTCAATTTCTCGGTCATAACGAGCAAAAAATAAAGAAAAATGCAAAACTGCGAAGATTTCCAACAGTCGAAATATTTAAACTGTATCTTCTCAACGACATTTGTGCTATTAAAGTTCCTTCTGATATTTACTTAGGCAGGCAACATGGCATGACTTTCTTACGCAGCCCATGAGAGTAAAATGTTGTTACGCTTTATTTTAGACATTAATCCAATGTTAAAAGCATCAATTATAAAACTCTACTCTAAAATTTTCTCATAGTCATAGTAATGAAAACTACGATGATGTCATTATTGGCTACTTTGGTTGTAATGAAAACAGGTAGTAAAAGTAAAGTCGTAAGTAACATCAAGTATGAATTTCAATTCTGTTTCATCATCGTAAGATGCTTAGAAGTTTAATTTTTTTAATCAAGGAAAACTAACTCAACTCATCTCATTTCCTTGCGTACACATTTTCGACAGCTTATTATTCCATTTTCAAATTCACATTCTAACCCTATTTCATCATTAGATGCTTCAAATTTCATGTTCCCAAACAAAAGAAAATAATTCAACTCTTCCACTCATATTTCGCGCTCATTCTCGATAGTTTGTTAGTCCAAATTCGTTTACTAAATTCACATTCTAACTCTATTTTATCCCCATAAGATGCTCGGTAGTTCCGTGTTTCCAACAAGGAGAAATAACTCGACTCATCCACCCAAATTTCATTCTCATTCTCGACAGTTCATCATTCCAATTCCGGATTCCCATTCTAACCGTATTCCATCACCATTAAATGCTTAGAAGTTTCACATTTCTAAACAAAGGAAAAATAACTCAACTCTTCCCCTCACCTTTCGTACTCATTCAGGACAATTCATTACTCCAATTCCGTTTACTAAATTTACATTTTAACCCTATTTCCCATCATGAGATGATTAGAAGTTTCGGAATTCAAAGTAGGAAAAATTACACCTCTCCTTTCATATTTCGTACTTATTCTTGGCAGTTTAGTATCCCAAATTCACATCCTAACCCTATTTCATCCCCACAAGATGCTCTTAAGTTTCGTGTTTCAAACAAGGAAAGAAACTCGACTCTTCCCCCACCTTTCGCTCTTCCTCTCACTGCCTTAGACACAAGTGCGGCCTAGTATGGCTTCCCTCCAGCGTACTGAGCTCAGAACAAAGGTCTCGGACAAGGGGCCACGCTTTGCGTAACGGCTGCGTTAAGAGAAATTGTATTAACATGCTGTACAGGGGCTTGTACTTGAAAATTGTTGGGTGTAAATGAGCTGCGTTGGTGCCTGTGCGTGGCTGTTGTCTGACGGCACGAGACCTGGGGACAACCCGAGATTGGGCCACTTGGTTCGTTCCCGTTGTCATTCCTTTTAAAATAGTTATTTTTCAATGAAAAATACTTTCATTAACATTTACTCGAGTGGGAATATTGTTTAGAATATCTGTTCATTAATGAAAAGCACTTAAATTAATATTTTCTTCTATGTTTTCTATTTTATTATACAGTAGATTTAGCGCATATGCTCCTGTTTTCATAGTTTTTGGGGGATAGCTTCGTCACATGAGGCAAATACTCGGCTATTGATTGGAACTTGGGGCATTGCAGGCAAAAATTTTTATGGAAAAGAAAATAGAAAAACAGTTTATTTCCAATAAAGATGATACAAAAGCCCTCACTGCTCTATAAATTGTATGAACATTAACATCCTAAGTCGATTTACACACATGGGTATCGTCATCCCCATGTCATAGTCGAAAAAAATGATTGAGAGAAAAGAACGACCTGGAAAATTTATTTTTTAATATTGTGCCATTAAAAACTGTGTCAAATAAACGAAGATTACCCCGTAGACAAATATGTAAAGTTCAACGTTACAGATTTTAGAGAAAAGTCTATGCTATTTATTGATTTTTGCATATTTTCTGTTGATCGTTGAGGAAAATTGTCGTTAGATTTAAACTGAGGATAAGTCATCAACAAACTTCAGAACTTCAGAACGAGACTAATTAGGCCGCCGTTACACGGAGACCAAATGGTAACGTTTTGTCATAATCATCTACAGTCAGCGGCACTACTCGGTCTGTCCAGCGCCGCGAAACCGTCAAATTTCAGCCTCAGTTTGGGACCAGTTTAGTCAAACTAAGTCTGAAATCTGATTGTTTCGTGGCCCTGGACAGACCAAGTAGTGCCGCTGACTGTAGGTGATTATGATGAAACGTTACCATTTGGTCTCTGTGTGACGGCGGCCTAATATACATTTTTCCCAGAAGTGAGTTGAAAACACTCGACTAACTTTATTTAAACATCTACTTAGAATTAGGATTTTTACTTATACACAAGTATTTAAAATCATTGCAACATTGCAGATGTATCGGTGTAACATCATTAGTGTGATACAGCAGTGGCTCTTGCAATTATTCCGTCATTGAACACCACTGAGGAACACTAAATAGCAGTGGGAGACTCTTAGCAGCTATATGAAAATAGTAATGTCCGGTGGCAGTGCCGCTGTAAAGCGAGTTTGGTTTTACGACGCTGAACAGTAGTGGCCGCGATTGATGTACTTTCAATCGGGATTATCGTAATGTGCTACTCTGAAACGACCTCAAACTACTCTGAAACGACCCCAAACTACTCTGAAACGACCTCAAACTACTCTGAAACGACCCCAAACTACTGTGAAACGACCTCAAACTACTCTGAAACGACCCCAAACTACTCTGAAACGACCTCAAACTACTCTGAAACGACCTCAAACTACTCTGAAACGACCCCAAACTACTCTGAAACGACCTCAAACTACTCTGAAACGACCTCAAACTACTCTGAAACGACCTCAAACTACTTTCAAACTGCAAAAGCGCGCAAAAATATTCGAGGTACTTTACCGGTTTCAAGTAGGACTACGATGTACAGCGCTTTAATTTAGTTTGAAAGCAATGCGACATGGTATTTTAGCGTTGGGACTTGGATGCATACGAGGAGTTTCCAGACTCCTGCCTCTTGAATGAGCCAAAGAAAGATCCCAGCGTTGTCATTCAACCCGAAGTACTGAAGAAAAAAAGGGAGGAACCAAAAGATCAAAATCGACCAGAAAAATCGCAGAAACTTCATTTTCTGGAACTCATTTTTATCCTGGAAAGAATAAAAATGTCAAAAAATACGAATGGTTATTACAATAAAACTCAGCACTCTCTCATGAAGCGAAGGAAACTCAAGAGTGGTTGTTGTTCAAAGGTGCCAGTTGATTTAAAAGTTTAAATCGCCTTTTTCATTGCCTAATCTAAGTCTTCTTGCGGACTGAATATTATCCTTTTTAGAAAGTAAGGTTTCAGAAAGACACCACCGAAGTATGGATGCTCTGAAAGTAAAACTCTAAAAAAATACTAAAAATGTTCTCTGTGGCTCGTCGAAATGGTTTTCCCATCGCCTCCAAGGTGTAATCAATGTAGAAACATGCAGAAACATCCAATATTTTCTTAATTCATTTCCAATTTTCGACTTTGTATTTTTTGACTTTTTTCTTTAAAAAATATTAGAAAAAAACGTGCAACGCTTAATGATGATTAAATCCCCAACTGCACATCTTAAATCTAAGTATTATTTTTCTAAGTTTAAAATGAATTGATCATCTACTCGACACAATACTTTATAACTTTCAATAAGACTGGTACCCCTTTTCTCAGAGTAACTAATGGCAAAATAAAATTCGACTAATTGATGAGTTAAATTCACTCAAAACAGAAGTATTGAATTTAATCTACTCTATGAAAGTTATCAATTAATATAGATTTTTTATTCATTATGTACGAAGTAACAGTTCTCGTTTTTTTCAGACATGGATGCCTTCAATCTTCGCACGAGAGAAATGAATCCCAAGAACGAATGCCTAACCAGGAAGTGAATGCACGAGCATTGCATCGCGTCACAAAATTTTCCTTAGGTATCGGGAAGACTCCAAAGCACGTCGACCCTTTATAATCTGATCACGATGTCTGACAAAGAAGCCCCTGATATTCTAGCAGCAGCCTGCTCTGCTGTTGGCATCGACGAGCTAGACGATCTCATGAACTCCGTGGACCAAACGGAGAGCTCAACACAAACTTCAACTTTGCCCGTCCAGAGCGAAGCCAAGCAAGCATTGTACCTAGCAGAACCCCGGCCTTATGCTATTCTTGAAGGCAGAAACGCCACGACTGTTCAAAGTCATGTCCGTCCGTACATGGTTTCTGGTCCATACGCGTCCCCACCTCGACATGTGTGGGATCTTAGAGCACACTCGCATTATGGAAACATGGGAGATGCTCGAATTCAAAACATGGGAGATGTTCGGATTCCAAACATGGGAGATGGTCGAATTCCAAACATGGGAGACGTTCGAATTCCAAACATGGGAGACGTTCGAATTCCAAACATGGGAGATGTTCGAATTCCAAACATGGGTGACGTTCGAATTCAAAACATGAGAGATGTTCGGATTCCAAATATGGGAGATGTTCGAATTCCAATGAACCACCAAATGCCTAGATACGCCTACGTGCCTTCAGAAGCAAAGGAAGGTTACGCAGGTAGCAGACCTCCATACGCACGTCCCACTTACATCGGTGAACATCCTCGTCTCATTCATAACGTGCCTCATAAAATTCGTCCCCAATCTACACCTCATGCAACAGAGATGCACTTTCACGCAGCAAAGGGTGTCGATCTTCCGCCTCGTACTGTCTCTCCAACTAATTTATCGCCTCAAAGAATGTCATATCCACACGTAAATCCCCAAATCCGCCAAACTTACCCATCTTACACAATGCAATCTCAGCATCCATCTTACCATCAACCGATGCATACAAATCCTTATCCTGTTCACTCGCTAACTCATCCACGTCTGCCCCGGTCTCAACAAACTCAAACTATTCCTCATCCATACCCTGTGCCAGAGAGCATGAAGGGAAAAATGATATTCCATCCTCCGTACGAAAATTTCGACAACAGAAGAAATCAAGGGGGACCAGAGCACGGACAACCTCATACAGGGCATTACAATGACAAAATGTCATCTCATGCTCCGAGGCAAATAATTCGACCTCCAATACCTCCTCATATGAAGGAAATAGTTCAGCCTCCAATACCAATGTACGCAGTAGACTCTAAAAACCCATTGCAGAATTCTGTTCTGCATAAAAATGGTGTCTTCAGACATTACATTCGCGTACCTGTCCCTAATAATTTCCAGGCACCTAACACGATTACACGCGTTCCAAATCCTAACTATCCATTTTTTCCCAACATCGTTCCTGAAAGTCAAGCTGAAGCTACAGCCAGAAAAAACGCATCTACCAATCCTGCAGGGTTCGCCCACGATCAATCTCGTGTTGCCTCCGTTCGACATCCTGTGAGAATCGCAGCTCCTGTTGTGGAAGCATCAGAGCATTCGAAGCCCAACAGAGCAGCTGCAATGCATGGAAGTCCAAACCAAGGTCCAAGCATTGATGTATCCAGGCACTCTCTTAGTCAACAGTTTCGATACCATCCATCAGCTTCCAGAGTGATTCCGACGGGAACTACTGCAACTTATACGGATCCGGTAACAAGCTACATCACACCGCAACACCTAAGTCAACATTACCAGCAGAGTGTAGACCATTCTAATGTATCTAACGCCCAAACTCCTCGAAATAATCCGGAATATGTATTGCATGGAGAACATGGAAAGAGGGAAACTCCTTCGCATGTTCTAGTGGGCAGCATTCCGAGAGATACACATTACCTCCCACAAGTCCCACACGATAAAAGAACTCACGTTTCATCTGTTCGTGATGACAAAGGACAACAACTCGAAATACCCAATTGTCAAGCAACGAACGCTGCGGAAAAAACTCCTGTTTCTTCGTGTCAAAATATCTGGTCAAGTAATAATTCAAAAAACACAAGTTATGTTGCGTACGCGCAACAAACTCCTCCAAACTATGAAAGATCCAACGCCCATTTAAATCTCCAGGAGAAGCAGGTGTTCGAGAAGCTTCCAGGTCCGAGTTCAGAGAAAGCAGAACGGAACGGAGGTGCTACAACTGATAGATATCCTCAGTACAATAATATGAGTCATGAGATTCCAGAGTCCCCGTTATCTTTGCATGCACCAAATCAATTTTCTAGTTCAAAAGATAGCGTCTGTCATCATCCAGCAAAAATATTCTCCAACCACGTTCCAATTTCTAATTCCTCTGCTCTTGCAACTAATCAACGACTACACAATGAGATGCCAAGCAACTCTGAAAAACTGTTTTCAGCGGCCCCTGTCAGCCGTACGACAGTTCTCAAGGGAACAGATTCTAGTTTAAATTATAGTAATCGGTCAGATAATCCTCAGTCTTCTCCATGGCCCCCAATCAATTTAACTCCTCAAAGAAAAAGTGGTGATATTCCTCACCAAACAACTGATCCAGGAGCTAATATATACGATGATCCGTCCATACATAGAACTCTTATCCATCAGCCTAATCATCATAGACCTACAGAAACATTTTCTGCGGCGCCTCAGTATTCCTCACTGTCATTCAACTCTGTTTCATTCAGTAAAAATGACAACCCATCCCACTATCACGACCCTTTAAGAACTTCTAACGTATCTTGGTCTCAACACGGTCCTAACAGTACTTCACAAACTCCAATTTCCACCGCAGCCATGGGGATTCCGTCAACACCGAACACCACTGTAGGGTGTGTCACCACTGCTGGTGTACTGAGGATGAAAGACGAGAATCTGAGAAGAGAATGCAAGTTGTCCCCCAAAGCGATTTTCTTCGAACGTATGAGGGGCGCCGCAGCTGGTACAAACCAACCCCAACATGAACAACATTCAACGGAGATGGAGAATTCTCTAGCGTCGTGTCAAACACAATTCAGTCCTACCTACCAAAAGAAAACGATTCCAATTACATTCCCTGAAAAGAAACGCAAGCTCTCCGAAACAGAAGACTGCCTGAACCATTCTGGAGCTCCTAGACCAGATACCTACACAAGTAGAAGTCCTCTGGCATCACAGCATCAGCCATGCTCCACTACAGGTAAGGAACTGGATAGATTTAAATGGTTTACCTTTTGAATATCAGAATTATAAATAACATTGCAAAGAAACCCCTCTTCAGTGAGATCGTAATTTTATTTTTAATAAAGTCAATGAATAAAAAAATTTGAAACTTTTCGACATCTTGGATCATTATCAATCTGAAAATGAGTGGAGAAAAAGGTAAGGAACTCGTTTAGTTTTGTTATTTCGACCTCTTATCTCCGCAAAAAATTTAAAACCACTTCATTTTCCCTAAGTTCTTGTACTTATATGATGCTATTGAAGTTCAAAGGAGTAAACGATCTTGACTGCGCCCAAGGGATTGTTGATTTACGTAAAAATGTCACCTTTGGACTGCTGTAATCCTTGATTTTAAAAGAATTGGAAACTGAGCAATTTTTTTTAACGCATGAGAAATTTTGTCACTCGAATAAAAAATGACAGTTCAAATACTGCATTGGTGTTTTTAACAGAAAAAGAGCATCAGAGAACTATCTTCAGTCTATTTTTCCTTCTGTGCCAAGTGAGTGCCGAAGAACCTATCCGTAGTAACACTCATTGATTGAGGTAATTCATACGTTACTCGTCCTGAAATTTAATAACAATGCACAGTGTAGCCATGCTCGGTAAGCTTCTTAGTAACTGCATTTCTTCACCAAGCAGAACTCGAATATTTTGACTTCGACATTGCTCATTTTCATTGGGAATTTTGAATTTTCCCCCGAAGTAGACTTCCTCCTACACAGGTATAGTGACCTAATAGGAATAAATTTTACGTCTTTCACGCTCTTAGCTGGTGGTACCGAAAACTGTCCAGCTACGTCTACTTGTACTGCAAATTATCCAGTTGCAAGTTCTTGCACGGGAAATTAACTTGCTGCAAGTTCTGTTATTAGAAATTGTTTAGCATCTTGTAGTCAATTGAATGCATAAACTTCTCGTCAGAGCTGCTGTATGCTCCAGTGATTGTGACTTTCTTTTTATTTGATTATTTTTTAGTCAAAACAACAGCGACAGTCTGTTGCTCGAAGATTATTTTGCTGGCTAAAGAAAAGATCGCTTTCTCACTTCCTCGAAGTAGCCGAGAAAATCCTTGCGTAAATTTAATTCATTTCAGCCTGAACACATGCAGTCATTGAGTTACAGTCTAACAAACTTTTTTTAATAATTTAATAGAAATTTCACTTTTTTAAATTTTTCCATCACTCATCATTTCAACATACTACTCTAAATTTATTTTAGTATAATAAAACAGAGTAATTTTCTCTTTACACTGACAAAATATATTTTCAGAAGTACGCTTAACGACATTACATTTTTTGCAAACTATCATATTTCGAGTGCAATCTTCATTAATTAGAACCCTTTTATACACATGTGAGGAACACATGCAATCTCCATCACACCTACACCGACCCCCTCACCAATCCCCACCCTCTTTCATTGCCCCAAACTTTTCCATCCTCTTCGTCGCTCCCTCGCGCCATTGAGAAACGTTATGGTCAAAATCAATTGGGTATTGAGGTCAAAAAACTGTGACCATTTGCTCCTCGAGAGTGGAACCTGGGTTTTCAGATTTATTTTCCTCGCAAAAGTTCTTAAACTTGGGCTTTTTACGATGAAATTTGTCTTTAAAAATGGGTCAGCATCTGACCACCTAGCACTGTTGCCAGATGCTGAGAGAAGCTTTTGGCACCATTTTATTTGAAAAAAGACTCAGTTAAAAAAATTCTGATAAACATCACTCTGGAGATTTCGAATAAAACAATGGTCTCACACAACGTCTACATTACTGATTGAGGAGTGTGTAAAAAACATAGAACGAAAGGAACAAATAATATTACATAGCGTTTATACATTTTGAAATAAACGCATATTTAACACAAATTTGCTGTTGTATGTACCTATTTATACATGTATATTTAAAATATAAATAAATATATATAATTATACCTCTCCGAGTGTGAATCGTGCACACATTTGTTAACCCTAATTGAATAATTAACTTGCTAAACAGTTTCAGCTTTTTTATAGACCTGTCGTAATAACAACCTAGCTCGTCGGTGAGATAAACTGTGTAAATGACATCAAACAAGTAATATAACAACGAGTTAATGAGTTTCACGACGATCAATAAATTTGTGTTGCTCTAATACACGTGTGTGGAGTGTAAATTCAGTCCACTAACGTCCTTATTTATCATACATCATATACAGAATAATTCTCAGTGATTCAGAGGGAAAATGAGTAAGTTGAGTGAAATTATGACGGAATTTTTAGTTCAAATCCTATTCGAAGTATCGTAGTTTCTTTCCATTTAACTCACTTCCATGTTTTACAGGCTTTAAGCAATTGAAAATCGACAGGAAAATCCTTTGACTTGGAGTAAAAAACGCAGTACCGTGCTTCATTTTAATTTTTTATCGTTTTTCAGGATTACCGACAATGGTGGAGTGTCACACCGCGACAGCTGTACGTGTGTCCCCGGACTCCAACACACACACGACGTTCTCTCCAGACACATCCCTCACTGAAGTGGCGACAGGGGAATGGCAGAAGCAAGTCCCTCAAAAGCACCATCGTGATGAAGATCCGACGTCCCCAGACACTTCAGACGCGTTCCACAACAGAACCAATCAAATGACAAACCCTAATTCAGGTCACACGATAAAACCACCCCCGCCGTATTCTGTGGCTTGTACCAGACTGCAAACGGATTCCATTGACTCAAAATATTCGCACGTGGAAGCCAGAAATTCCCCAAAAAGCGTCCGAAGACTTTCAATAGATGATAACGTTACAATGGAGATGCACCCGTACGAGAAAGCCTCGTGCTCCATAGCGGCATCTGAAACTTCTTCATCAAGTTCAAGTTCTTCGTCGTATCAGTGGCCGTCGTGTTCATTTGTACCAAATACCGCCCCACCCTTACCGAAAAAGGGCAGGTATGATATTAAAGACGATGAACTTTTTGCGTCTACAGCTAGAGCGGTGACTCCTCCACTATGTGCCGCGGATACAAAATCATACACAGTTGGTACGGGTATGCATGAATTACAGAGTATCAAAGAAATTCCAGTTCATGAAGAAACGTCGCCTTATGACGTTGCAAACACAATCAGCAATGAAAAAGAAGCGTTCGATGACGAATCTGCATTAAAAAGACCTTCTGATACAAAATCTCCTCAACTGGAACCAGTCGATCCTCCTCCAAGTGACTCACCCGAGAAAGAAGACCCCGGTACCGAAAGGTTTGTAAAATTACTGCGACCTGTGCTGACAACTTTGCTTAGCGTGCCTGAGGCAGAGTCTTTCCGACCACTGCTGGATGAACCCGGAAAACTGCTGGAAGAAATGGTGAAGAGAGGCGGAGGAGAACCATCGTCAGATGTTGACCCTCTGCAGCGTATGAAAAAGAACTTTAAGCTCTTCATCAGGCAGTACATCAACCCGGAGACGCGGTCCGAGTGGGGATGGGAAGACTCATCAATAGATGACATACTTGAACTTCTCAGCGCACAAGCAGGTTTGCTCTTGTTACATATTTTACCAATAAAAAACACATGTATGACCTAATAAATGATAAAATATTAATCTGAATTACATATTTGATTAATGAAAAACACAGATATGGCCTAATAAATAGGAAATATAAATTTGAATTAGGCGTTGATGCTCCAATTGATGTTACATTTGCCAGTCTCCAGCTCCTTACAATACATTCTGCCTTTAGTGCTGTGTTCCCATAAATGAAAATTTTAAGAGACAAAAATTTAGGGAACCAGTCGATTTTGATAAAAAATTTTGAGGCCTGGTTGTCCATTTCCTTACCATAGCAGGTGTACCAATAACGCATTTAATACTCACCTTCATATGTTCATAACATTCTTTGCAAAGTTAAAACGTGTGAATTAAACTCACTCTAACGGAGTCCACTCTGAGCTCCCATTGAAGTATTGATATCCAAGAGTTCCGTCGATGATGAGCTGGATCGATTGTATGGTAGAAAAGTTCAATGGCCGAACATCATTTCACTTGGAGTCCGATACGTATTGATAACGCTACCGAAAAGATTTGTTTCAGATCAAAATTTAATAAAAAACCGAGAAAAATGAAGAAATATCAAATATTTTGTTTTAGGTGTGTTTGTTATCGATTGGTTTTCCCTTCATCCATTACATCCGATTGATTAAAACCATAGCACATTTTAATCTACCATTTCCTTTCTATTCATAATGAATTTATATCACTGGAATTTATCTTTACTTGTTCTTGATTCGGAATTTTTATTCTACTTAAGAAATGAATCTTTTTAAACTGAAGTAACGAAGTACGATTTTCTTTCGCGCAACAGTTATGCGTTATCGGGTATCGAAGTCTAGAAACCATCAATAATCAGTCCTACGAATTAATCTAGTAAATCTAACATCTAAAGCACAGCAATAGTTCTCGCCTGCCCCCATCCTAAGGATTTAATATCCTCGTTTCACTGAGTTTGTTTGTAAGTGCTTCTAAAATGATAGAAATCCTCAGATTTAACACTAAAATTCAGTAATTTTCAGTAATTTTCAATTTCTATGAGGCTTATAAGTTGGATGGGAAAGTGGACGAGTCATTTTAATAATTCCCTTTTTCTAACATTTTTCTTACTCAATTTTCCTTTACCTACGTTGAGTCTGCATCATTGCAATTGTTCATAAACAAATGATTTACTTCAAAATAAGTTACGAAGTAACTTTTGAAATTTACAAGAGATCTTACCATGGAAGAGTTTTTAGACTTTGTTTCTAATTATATTTTTTCAAGGTTCATGGGTCTATCAAAATGCTGAATGAACTTGTTCTTAACTATATTTTCCCCACATCGATGAATTGCACCCTTAAAAGCTATTAACATTTTTTCTTAATTATACTTTTCCCTGGTTGATGAATCTTACCCACAAGAAGCTGCTAGGATTTGTTCTCAAGTATATTCTTTCGCAGGTTCAGCACGCGACGCTTTGGATACGACCGAGCAAACAGCCCCAGCAAACGAGGAAAGTCCGAGTTGTCAAAATTTATCTTCGCCCCAAAGTCGCAGCCCTGAAAATAGAATTCCCGATGCCGAGGTCCTCACTCAATCAAAAAATGCGTCCCCGTCTCTGGCATCTCCTGACTCGAGAAACTGTGAGCAAGAATTCAAAATGAGTGATCGAGTAACTCCTACAGAACCAACTTCAGCAGCTGATCAAACTAAAGTTACGACTAGTCAAGAAAACAGAGAAACGTACAGATCCAATTCTCCAGATTTAGCGTCTCAAGAATCTTTAACAAGACAGTCGAAAGAGATGTTTCATTTCAGGCCTATGGCCGACGACGTCAAGAGAACGTTCAGCAAAGACATCGATGGGTGTTCTATAAAACCAGAGAATTTCATAGCTGGCAGAACCAGCAACATCGTCCGATCTTATGCCACATCGACAACAGATCCCCTTTCTCCTCTTTCTTCCGGGTCCACGTCTGCCAGCAACTCTTCGTTGGACCCTACGAGTTTCCACGGTGGTTCTCCTAAAACGCGCTTCCCTACGGTGGACATGTCACCGTCGGACGTCACAAAACAAGAACGAGTAGATGATGAGGAGGATCAGACCACAACACACATCGACACAAACTCATCCGTCGATCAAGTGTCCAGTGCCACAGAAAACTGTGGTTCTTGCTGAATAATACGATTCTGAAGCCTGGATACGTGTTTTGAATACATTTTTGACACTAGATGTATTTTTTTGTATTTTTCGATGAACGCCATTTTTAACACTGAAATAAGTCAGGTATGCTAGAATAGATGTATAGGACCTCTAAGTGAACTCATTGCGAGTGCCTCAGGGAATGAAAAAGAATTTTTCTCTTTTAGAATATTCAAGAATTTTTTTCCCTATTTTTGTACGTTGGTGAGCATCTGTGTTTAGAACTCGGTTTCTGTTTTAAGAAATGGTTATTTGAATAAGATCAGGGTATATACTACGCTATATTCCGGTAATTTTTGTATAAAACTCGTTGTTTCCAGGCGGAGACCCTTGCGCGTTCTTTGAGAGCGTGTTTGTAAGAAATATATACGTGTATAATAGCGTACTGACGTCAGACCTATGTATGTTTGTCCTCTTAAGAGTGCGATGGTTTGAAGAAATGCGTGAAATATTTTCTGCATAACAGCTCAACTTTGAAAATTTTATATATTGATGGAAGGAGTAATTTTGAAAAACAGTTTTCTAATTATAATTTTCTAATTTTAGAACTGATGAAACTCGAAGTATTAATGAATGAAATAACTTGAATTTTGTTGGAGCATTTTGCATGCATAATTATCATTCGAAAAACACTTATGTGCATTACTAGAAAGTAATTTAAACTATCAAGGAATAAATACATATCTTATGTGATGAAACACAATTTCACACTTCGAAACTTTTGAAGTAAGTTAAATTCTAGGAACTATTTTAGTAAGGACAACCTTAAATTGTTCATCCAATGAAACACGAAAAATACCTAAACGTGAAGTACATTTTGTCACATACGAATGTATGCGTACATAGTTCGTATACATTCGCATACGAACAGAGTTCGTATACATTCGTATCCGTGCAGAGTTCGTATACGTAAAGAGTTCGTATATATTCGTAAATGTATTAAATTCTCTCGATTTTAGATTTAAGAACCTCAAGAAAATTTTCTGTTGTGCCAACAAGCAAAACTTTTTGAGATTAATTGTTCGTTTTCCATTGAGAGAATTTAGGAAATATTCTCACGGTATTTGAACCGTTTTGAAATTTATGTTTTCAATACGTGCTTTACGATGTAAATTTTCTACGACCCCGTCACAATTATGTTGATGTGTTGCTGCTCGCAGAATTAAAGTACAAATTAGTTTCTCAGCAATATTCATTTCGTTCTCAGTTGTTAAGTTTGGATCGTGAATATCTGTATCGCTCATGCTTCTCATGGCGTGCGCTTGTTTGTTTTGTTGTGCGCCCTCGGAGAATTTCAGATATCATAAAATCCCAGTAAATTTTTGTGCTTGACAATCTTTCATTTCAGTACCTTCAATGGGGGAGGGGCAACCAAATTTTAATGCTTGGCAATGTTTCACCTCAGTATCTTCTATTAATCTAAATTTTTATGCTTGACAATCTTTCATTTCAGTACCTTCAATGGGGGAGGGGCGACCAAATTTTAATGCTTGGCAATATTTCACCTCAGTATCTTCGATTCAACCAAACCTCTGGGCTTGACAATCTTTCACTTCAGTATCTTCAATGGAGGGGGGAGGGGCAACCAAATTATAATGCATGTCAATATTTCACCTCAGTCTCTTCGATTCAACCAAACTTTTATGCTTAACAATCTTTCACTTCAGTATCTTCAATGGGGGAGAGGGGAGAGAGGTTGTGCAACCAAAGTTTTCTGCTTCACTATCTTTCACCTCGGCATCTTAGATTCAACCAAATTTTTATGCTTAGCAATCTATCACTTCAGTACCTTCGATGGAGGAGCAACCAAATTTTAATGCTTGACAATGTTTCACCTCAGTATCTTCGATTCAAACTAATTTTTATGCTTAGCAATTTTTCAGCTTAGTACCTTCGATGTAGAAAAGGAGGGCAATCAAATTTTTATGTTTAACAATCATTCAACTCAGAACCCTCAATGTAAAGAAGGGGCAACCACATAAGAACGCTTGAGAATAAGTCATCTCAGTAACCTCGGTGAACACATCTACCAACTCCACTTTCAAATTTACTTCTCCTTTAAAAAAGCGAAATGACTCATTTTCTTACGCGTTCAGCCACGATGTAAAATGCCACCAGTTCAATAAAGTGGTCGCATTTAAAACCAGAGTTTATTCAGGGGGTAAAAAAAGCATGTATAAAATAGTGGTAAAACTTCCTTTGTTCCCTTTCTCTCCCTTACGTAGTTACGATATACAATGTCACAATTCACAAAAGTAACCTTATTAACCACATGACATCATTCAGTGGGTAAGAAAATCATGCATTCACCATCTGTAGTAGTGTTTTTGCATCTTCAGCATGGCATGAAAACATTTGAGAGACAAGTTTGCCTATCGCAACACGCTCGATTGCTAGGCCGAGTTTCTTTCAATTCTGCTCATCTTTGATGCTCGGAACTCATCTCGCTCAGGAAACGAATTTGATGCGTGGAGCGATTCACCATTAGACTGGCTGTCCTAAATCCTTTTGGATTCTTTGGATTAGTTGTCCTAAATCCTTTTGGATCCTTTGAATTAGTTGTCCTGAATACTTTTGGATCCTTTGGATTAGTTGTCCTGAATCCTTTTGGATCTCTTGGATCAGTTGTGTTGTCCTGAATCTTTTTGGATCCTTTGGATTAGTTGTCCTGAATCTTTTTGGATCCTTTGGATTAGTTGTCCTGAATACTTTTGGATCCTTTGGATTAATTGTCCTGAATCCTTTTGGATCTTTTGGATTAGTTGTCCTGAATCTTTTTGGATCCTTTGGAATAGTTGTCCTGAATCTTTTTGGATCCTTTGGATTAGTTGCCCTAAATACTTTTGGATCTTTTGGATTAGTTGTCCTGAATCTTTTTTGATCTATTGGATTAGTTGCCCTAAATACTTTTGGATCTTTTGGATTAGTTGTCCTGAATCTTTTTTGATCCTTTGGAATAGTTGTCCTGAATCTTTTTGGATCCTTTGGATTAGTTGCCCTAAATACTTTTGGATCTTTTGGATTAGTTGTCCTGAATCTTTTTTGATCTATTGGATTAGTTGTCCTGAATACTTTTGGATCCTTTGGATTAATTGTCCTGAATCCTTTTGGATCTTTTGGATTAGTTGTCCTGAATCTTTTTGGATCCTTTGGAATAGTTGTCCTGAATCTTTTTGGATCCTTTGGATTAGTTGCCCTAAATACTTTTGGATCTTTTGGATTAGTTGTCCTGAATCTTTTTTGATCTTTTGGATTAGTTGCCCTAAATACTTTTGGATCTTTTGGATTAGTTGTCCTGAATCTTTTTTGATCTATTGGATTAGTTGCCCTAAATGCTTTTCGATCTTTTGGATTAGTTGTCCTGAATCTTTTTTTATCCTTTGGATTAGTTGTCCTGAATCCTTTTCGATCCTTTGGATTAGTTGCCCTAAATACTTTTGAATCCTTTGGATTAGTTGTCCTAAATACTTTTGAATCCTTTGGATTAGTTGTCCTGAATCCTTTTCGATCCTTTGGATTAGTTGTCCTGAATCCTTTTCGATCCTTTGGATTAGTTGCCCTAAATACTTTTGAATCCTTTGGATTAGTTGCCCTAAATACTTTTGAATCCTTTGGATTAGTTGTCCTGAATCTTTTTGGATCCTTTGGATTAGTTGTCCTAAATACTTTTGGATCTTTTGGATTAGTTGCCCTAAATACTTTTGAATCCTTTGGATTAGTTGTCCTGAATCTTTTTGGATCCTTTGGATTAGTTGCCCTAAATACTTTTGAATCCTTTGGATTAGTTGTCCTGAATCTTTTTGGATCCTTTGGATTAGTTGTCCTGAATCCTTTTCGATCCTTTGGATTAGTTGCCCTAAATACTTTTGAATCCTTTGGATTAGTTGTCCTAAATACTTTTGAATCCTTTGGATTAGTTGTCCTGAATCCTTTTCGATCCTTTGGATTAGTTGTCCTGAATCCTTTTCGATCCTTTGGATTAGTTGTCCTAAATCCTTTTGGATCTATTGGATTAGTGGTCTTAAATCCTTTTGAATCTATTGGATTAGTGGTCCTAAATCCTTTTGAATCTAGTGCATTAGTGGACTTTTTAGCAGTCTGGAATTCTCTTGGATCCATTGAATTAGCTGATTTAAGCCTTTTGAATCTAATAGATCAGCTGTTTTAAGCCTTTTTGATATGATGGATTAGTTTTCCTGAACCCATTTAAGGCCATTGAACCTAAATGAATTTCGCTGCCTCTGGAGACATCATGGTATGACTATGCTGGTCCCAAACTAAGGCTGAAATCTGACGGCTTCGTAGCGCTGGACACACCGAGTGGTACCGCTCACTGTATACGATTATGACGAAACGTTACCTTTTAGATAAAAGAGCAAAGAAAGTCGCTTTTAAATGTAACATTCTTATTAAGACAGTCTAATATACTAAAAGAAGAACGTGTCGACTCGTAAGGTCATTTTCAACTTCTGTCGGTAGAAAATCACAAAATCCAGTAAAATTTTAAGTAAAATGTTAGACGATGGGTAAAAAAATGAAACATGTATGAGAGGATTTTGGATTTTATGATTTTCTACCGACAGAAGTTGAAAATGACCTAACGGGTCGAAACATTCTTCTTTTAGTATTAGACTGTCTAAATAAGAATGTTAAATTTAAAAGCGACTTTATGTGCTCTATTATTCATAATTAGAATTTGCAAGAAGCAAAACAATAATATTTATCCAGAGTTACCATTTGGTCTCCGTGTGACGGCGGCCATATTGAAATTCGACCTCAAACGAAATCCAGTAAAACTATGAGGAATATTCGATTTCAATCACAGAAACTGAGGCCAACTTAAATGTGTTACTACAAATTTCAAGTATGCCAACAGACATGTCATGCAGAAAAATAGTAAAACATCATCTGGCAAATCACAAATTTTTCATGTACTGTAAACCGTTTTGTTAGCCCAGGAAACGTATTATTAGTTCATTAACACATGATAGACCCAGTCAGAAGCTGGGCCCAGGGCAGACCCAGTCAGGTACTGGGCTCAGGATACTAGGTGCTGGGCCCAGCATACCAGGTACTGGGCCCAGGATACCAGGTGCTGGGCCCAGGATACTAAGTGCTGGGCCCAGGATA
Organism: Platorchestia sp. MABIK; assembly: GCA_014220935.1. Classification (NCBI taxonomy): domain Eukaryota; kingdom Metazoa; phylum Arthropoda; class Malacostraca; order Amphipoda; family Talitridae; genus Platorchestia; species Platorchestia sp. MABIK. The sequence continues at coordinate 266,716 of JACJUY010000195.1, read as the reverse complement.
CCAGGTGCTGGGCCCAGGATACCAGGTGCCGGGCTCAGGATACCAGGTGCTGGGCCCAGGATACTAGGTGCTGGGCCCAGGATACTAGGTGCTGGGCCCAGGATCCTAGGTGCTGGGCCCAGGATACCAGGTGCTGGGCCCAGGATACCAGGTGCTGGGCCCAGGATACCAGGTGCTGGGCCCAGGATACTAGGTGCTGGGCCCAGGATACCAGGTGCCGGGCCCAGGATACCAGGTGCCGGGCCCAGGATACCAGGTGCTGGGCCCAGGGTATCAGGTGCTGGGCCCAGGATACCAGGTGCCGGGCACAGGATACCAGGTGCTGGGCCCAGGATACCAGGTGCTGGGCCCAGGATACCAGGTGCTGGGCCAGGATACCAGGTTCTGGGCCCAGGATACCAGGAGCTGGGCCAGGATACCAGGGGCTGGGTCCAGGATACCAGGTGCCGGGCCCAGGATACCAGGTCCTGTGCCAGGATACCAGGTGCTGCGCCAGGATACCAGGTTGCTGGGCCCTGGATACCAGGGACTGGGCCAGGATACCAGGTGCCAGGTCCAGGATACCAAATGCCAGGCCCAGTCAGCCCAGGTAGCAAGAAATTATTAGGCCAATATTGGGTTGATAATTATTTATTGACCCGATATTGGAATCTTGGATTACAACAATAGGCTAATAACAAGACAATATCGAAAAAAGATATACTTATTTACGAAATCAACTTCTTATTGGGACAATGTAGTAAATATTTTTATTTCTAATATTAAACTCACGGTGTATATATATATGTTTAATATTCATAGAAGTGAAAACTATCTCCTAATCATTAAAAATCTCGCAATTTAATAAAATTTGTTAAAATAAAAATTACTATTGCCCAAACATTGGGTTGATTTCGTACGCCAATAATACGGAGTAATATGTATAAAATGTACCAATTAAGTAAATGAATAGTTATTTCAGTCATTAATGAGTGCAGATATATTTGACAGATATCAAGAAATGTGAATACGCTACAATAATATGTATATTCAGAATTAGTGTAATCACAGGTTCACAGTTCAAGTTTTTTCAGTCGTCCAATGAGTTTCGAAGGTCTAGTTTTTTGAAAAAAATATGCTAAAATCGTTTGTCATATGTTACTATAGCAATAAATGTCTATGTATTGAACAATTACGCATATACTTGACGGGATCAAATTGCATGTACAGGTTACCCGTTCACCTTGCATATATCTAAGGAAAACCTTGTAGCGCCATACCTTAGTTACCCCTCAAACCTCAATTTTTGTCTATTTATGTTCAGTAATTATGACATATCACAATGTAAATTTTATCTTCATGAAGTTCCAACTTCTTCTATCAGTATCACCGATACTTAACGGGGTGTGAAGTATGAGTATGGCCGCCGCTTCAAGCCGGAAAATTGAACCCAGTGGCTGAAGCATCACCTGGTCTAAAACCTCGACATCAAGTCCTAAGTGACAGAATACTTAGATGATATTGAGTTAGTGAAATTATCATTATCGGAAGAATTTTGTTTCTCCAATATCAACCTTACATCAGGAATTGAGAACTAAGCCAATGTTATTGTAGGGAACACCTCATTATCAACTCGATATTGACACAATAATTAGTTGATATTGGGTTGATGATAATATTGTTATTGGGCCAATATATTTTTCCAATATCAACCGAATTTTCCAAAATAAGGTATTCCCCCAATGTTCATTTTGAATATCCAGTCAATATTGAGACTGTATATTGGCTCATATTAGGTCAATAAATTTTGCTACCTGGGAGGTACCGGGCCCTGGGCAGGCTCACGGCAGGCCCAGAACTGGCACAGTAAAGAGGGTATTTGCACAATTTCAGATTCGTATCCGAGATTCTCATCTCGGCTCCTTCGAGCACCAGCGCTCAGTATCGTGTCGGCCACGGTGGGGTGTGTGTGTCGTCTTCTGAGCTGCACTTTGTCATATATCACGACCTCACGTCCTATTTACATCGCAATGCAGCTTTACGGATGCTAGGAACCTTCACGAAAGACGGTAAAAAATTACACCCGTTGAAACTCTCAAGGAAGGTTTGGTTAATTGGAATTTCCTGCAAAACGCAATTGTCGCGCTCCCTTGATCTAAACTAGAAAAATTTCCAGCCAACATTGATCCTGCGATCTTGACACTGATCTTTGTGTGATCTGCTGTTGTCAGTCACGGGATCAGTGCAGGCTTGCAAGCAACCTTGCTAGTTTCCACCTGCTTTGCTTGCTCCTTCTGCCCGTCAGCGTATCTAGGGTTCGCTCACCTTTAGTTTCCCCCGTAACGGTACCGAATGTACGTGAAATTTTCTTACCTGTAACCTCAATGTCGTGGATGCTCTGAGTTTTTTCCAATATGAAGAAAAAATCATTTTTTCTGTTTTTGGAATTGCCCTGTAATTACCTGCCTAACGTGTCACATAGGCTCACTCATGGTCATGTACGTATTTTCTTTCAGGTCGAATTTGTGCTCTTATGGGTTTTTTGAAGGTCTCCAATACGTAGAAGAAATGCGTTAAGTTCGGGATTAACCCCTAACTGTCCCACATGTCATGTAGAGGACACTCAATTTAAATGTTCATGTACTGGTTTTCTTTCTCGTAGAATAGAAAAAACTCGTAGGTAAATAAATTGTTTAAATTGTTTAAATTGCTTACATCTATGTTCATTTCTATTTCAGTGATATATGTCAGATTCTTTTAATGAGCTGATGATTTGTATTAGCCCGAAACGTTCTCAGTATAATGAATTTTTATCAGTAATTTTTGCTCTCCTATTTTTATTGAAATTGAAGAAAATTCCGGAAAATGTACCTGATTAAAATAGGAATATAATAACAATTCAATTTCCGTGGATATACCAGGAGTGAAATACGATAATTTCTTTGGCAATACTAGGATTATTATAATAACATAATTTCTGTTTTCGGCCTAGTGTGAAAAAGCCCCAAACTGCTGCCTTAACATTGATTTAAAATTTGGATTTCCCACACACGATTACAGAAGTTTCCATTTAACTGTTGAGAGTTCCTTGCCGGCTTGTAAAAGTTTAAGTAATTTTGAATGGCAGCTTTAAAAATAAATACCTTACGTGATTGGGATCGAAAACTTAGGGCATTGATTGAAAGCATTTGGGAATCGAACGCTAGATGGTTAACTTGATTTCAGTAAACATCTATTTATTAGTCACAGATGTGCTTTATGATGAACCTCCGTTTATGATGTATGAGAATAGGTAGCATGATACTTGCATACTTGTATGAGATATTGATATTCATTCTCCATTGATATTCATCCACTCTGATTTTCACCCGCTATTGATATTCACCCACTATTGATATTCATCCGCTGTTGATCTTCACCCATTATTGATATTCATCCACTATTGCTAATCACCCACTATTGATATTCACCCACCATTGATATTCACCCACTATTGATATTCATCCATTATTGATATTCATCCGCCAATGATATTCATCCACCATTGATATTCATTAGTTCTACTTTGAACCAGATTGGTTGCTTTGAAAATGCTATTTTACCTCTTCTAAGTAGGCTACTCTTTCTAAAAATTTTTAAAAAGAAAATCAATTGCTTGTATTTGCGCAGCGAGCGCATAAATTGCATCTCATGTGTCTTCAAGCTCACTAATCACTCAATGGTCTTCAATTTTCGATTATACTCTTTAAGTTTCCAAAATGGTACGCCATTTTCTTCTATGGTCTTCAATTTTTCACAATAGTCTTCAAATTTGCATCAAATGCATCTCACATCTATTTCACTTTAGATACACAAACAATAATAGATACACAATGATGATAATTAAAATATTAATAATAATAATTCACAACCCTAATTCGTATGGGATTCTTTCGGAGCAATTTCCCTAATGTAAGTAATCATGCAGCCATTTTAAAACTTTTGACAGCGCAAGAATTGAAACACTGTCAGCAGTGTGATTTAACTTCCTAATAACAAATAGTTATTCAATTTCAACTGATGCAGCACTTTGTAAACTTCACTTTGAAGGCAATTTATCAAGGAACTTTCATCAGTAAAGCAATGCGAAGAAATACCCCCATTTTACCGGTAATTACATGATGAAGAAAGCATCCTTAAAATAAAAAAATTAATGGAATGTTCAGAACATAGAGATAAAACTTTGCGTTCAATTGGAGGTTTCACAAGGGCATTCAATTATATTAAATTACATTCATTCAATTATTAATATATATACATTTATCAATGAAAATCTAAGACAGTTAAAACCTAAACGATTTCAAGAATCTGACCTCATTCCTCAAGAACGGAAAATTCAATTACTTTTTTATCGTCCTTAAGAAGACAAAATATCTTTCCTAACTTTCACAAGAAAATAAATGCCTTTTCTACCTACTTTGTGAAAATAGAGTAGCCTTCTTACTCTCCCAACCTAGTAAATTGTTTCTAATGTTACAAATTACATCGATTAATTCAGGGCACATGAATAGGCACTAATTGAGAGGACGATATCTTCGAGGGAGTCGCGAGCAGCTCGAGTGCGACTTTAAAAGGCAGGACACCGGTACGTGGCAGTGTGTGTGTTGTGTGTTGTGTGTGCCTCCTGTGTGTTGTGCGAGACATGTTGTGTGTGTGTATGCCTACTGTGTGTTGTGTGTGTGCCTCGTGTGTGTTCTGTAAGGTGTGTTGGTTGTGTGCATGTAGTGTGTTGTGTGAGGTGTGTTGCTTGTGTGAGTGTGTGTGTAGTGCGTTGTGTGAGGGGTGCTGCTTGTGTGTGTGTGCCTCCTGTGTGTTGTGTGAGGTATGTTGTGTGTGTGTATGCCTACTGTGTGTTGTGTGTGTACCTCGTGTGTGTTCTGTAAGGTGTGTTGGTCGTGTGCATTTAGTGTGTTGTGTGAGGTGTGCTGCTTGTGTGAGTGTGTGTGTAGTGCGTTGTGTGAGGGGTGTTGCTTGTGTGTGTGTGCCTCCTGTGTGTTGTGTGAGGTGTGTTGCGTGTGTGAGTGTGTGTGTAGTGTGTTGTGTGAGGTGTGTTGGTTGTGTGAGTGTGTGTGTAGTGCGTTGTGTGAGGTGTATTGGTTGTGTGTGTGGTGCCTCCTGTGTGTTGTGTGTTTTGTGTGTATGTGTTGTTCGTGTGTGTGGTGTGTGTGTGTGTGTGTTGTAGTCAGTTCGGGTCATGTTGTGGTTGTGTGTACGTATTTTAGTGTGAGTTGGTATGTATGATTTTTTTTACTCATGCGTGTGTGTTGTATTCAATTCTCATACGTTGATGCAATATGTTGCTTGTGTTGGTGTGTAGAAGCGTGTGCACTTGTGTGCTTGCACTTTCGTTCGTGTGTGCTTGTCTGTTCGTGTACGTGTACATGCTCGTATGTGGTCGTGTGCTTGTGCGTGCGTTCGAATGTTTGCGTGTACATGTGTGAGTGTGCATTGGTGTGCTTGTGCGCGTGTGTGCATGTGTGAGTGTGCGTTCGTGTGCTTGTGCATGTGTGAGTGTGCGTTCGTGTACTTGTGTGTGCATATGTGAGCGCATAATGCCCAACTCACAGGTGTTACGCACACCTCGTGTGCGTGTCGTGATATTACGTTCTCAGATCTAAAATTCTAATTTCCATCGTAAAATTGTATTGTATTTTTATAATACCTATTTTTATAATATATAATATTCAAGTTTTCTCGCTGTAGCGCTACATTACCATCAATTTTAGGGAAATAATCCTAATAATTTATCCCGAAATGAGAAATCATGTTCGGCTTCTGATGTGCGTCCCTTGTGCATGTGGGCACTGAAGTTCACAAAATCAACAAGCTTTGTTTTACGTTCGCTGCATATTACATGCCGGACACAAACACTAACTTTAAAATTGGGAAGGGGACAAATGAACAGCATATTCGATTCATTTAATTATAAAATCCCTATATTTAAAACAAGTAAAACTACAACATTTATCATAAAAGACTTATTTTTTTTTTAATCGCGGTTTTATTGCAGTTTTTTCCTGATTCGAGGATCTTGTATACATGGGAACTGAAGGTCACAAAATAAATAAAAGCGATTTTACGTTCGTTGTGTGTTGCATGTCGGACTCAAGCACTAACTTTGCCAATTGGAATCGGAAAAAATGAACTATATTTTCGATACATTTAATTATGAAATAATTATATTTTTAAGAACATTGCGCTGTTGTTGCTGCAGTTTGAAGGTTGCTCTGATTTTATGGATAATTTGAAAGGAATTTTAGCTTTTTTTGCGGCTTGAATTATGATTCAGTGATTTCATCGAGCTGAAATTGTTTTTTGAGAAAAATTTAATTTCAGCCTTTGAAAATTGTTACAGTACAAAGCATTAGTTTAAAGTAACCATTGATGTTCTTAAATCTTCAGGTTACTACAGACTGATTGAAAAGTGGTAGTAGTATTCAAATCGGAGGAAGCTGAAAGAAATAAAAACTTTGATGTTGAAACTAAAATGCTCATCAGATCCTCGAAACATTTTAACCCGTTAAACACACCGAGTTTCGAAGCTGTTACACTAAAATACCAGAACTCTGAAAGTATCCATGAACAATTCAATTCAATGGTATTTGCTTATTTTAGATCGATGAACGTGCTTTGCACAGCTTCTATGTACCACAACAACTTGCTTTTCGTAAATACTCGTTGAAAATAGTTCTACTGGAAAGCACATATATACGAGAGAAAGCTTTCGAGTAAATTGTGTATGTGTGTCTTAGTTTTCCATATGGACTGTGCTGGAGTAATTGGACAAAGGGATTTCTCAATTTGAAAATCAATTACAAAATTCAAAAAAGAAAATAAATGCTCAATATTTGAATAAAACAATGAGCATGAGGTTTATTTCAACCAAATAAATTCCAGCAAACAAATCTTTACCTTGAATACAAGCCTGATACCAAACGGATCATGATGAACATTGCAGATTAGTACAAAAATCCAAACATGGATGGTGTTCACTTTTATTCAGGTAACGTGAAACAGATCGTGATTTACGGACTTTGTTACAAAACCGTTGAAAATACAAATAAATTGTTAGCGTAAATATAAGAAAGCACAATCAAGATGTCAGACACCACGGCCAGCAGCACCCGAGACTACCACTCCCGGAGCAACTCCACCCGCAGCGTCCGCACGTCCCGCAGCAGCGCACCGGAGGAGAGAATCCAGGTCAGTCCAGTGAAAATTCTTGGTTTTCGTGGCCTCTTTGTTCTAAATTGGGAGTTGAAACTCTGCTGTAGTTTTATTTGAAGAAGTGGGTTTTTTTATCGGATCCACTTGAATAAGTTGGGTTTTTAAAGTATGGGCTTTTCGTGGGCTCTTTATTCCAAATTGGGAGTTGAAACTTTGCTGCTGCTTTAGTCGAATACGTGGGGTTTTGAATATAACGTACGAGCTTTTCATGAGCTCTTCATTTCAAATTGGGAGTACAAACTTTGCTGTTCTTGTTCCTCAATAAGGGGATTTGGAAAATTTCTTTAAGGATTTAATTGTGACTCTTTTTAATGGTTGAACAAAAAATTGAATAAAAACATCAATGATGGCTTATACATTACATGATAATCACTTTTTCAATTAGATCACACCTAGTGAACGTGATTCATGGAATAAGTTCGTAACGCAAGTCTGATTCGATGAAAAATTTGCCTGCTCGCGCTCTTGACAAATTTGGCGCAGTTAAAACTTTTGATCACCTAAAACAGTAATTAGAATTTACAGAATTTTTGAAATACTAAAATTAGGTCGGTAAAGGAGTGGTTTGCTGTAGAATTTCTTGACGCTCTCAAACCAAGGCGTAGTAGTGACAGTTACCCAGATCTAATTCGACATAATAGTGACGGTTTTTTAACCGAATTTCAAATTTCAAACCGAGTTACAGTAAAAAATTATCAGCAATACAACTTAAATTACTGAAATTTTGGTTTAACAGACAAAATTTTGCATTCATAACTATTTAATTTGCTTTCGGAAAAATTTAAAACAGAATCAGCTCAATTTTCACTCGTAAGATTCTGGATAGTTTATTAAAAAATAGAATTATAATTTTCAAGTCGATGGTACAAGATACTTAAATGTTCGGCTAAATAACCGTAGACTTATTTTGGTGTAAATCCATACTGAAATTTTAGGAAAAATAACCGTAGACTTGTTTTACAGTTTTTTTTGTAAGGAGCTATTGAAATGTTTGTGCGGATATCCTTAGATTTATTACTATTAAATCGATAAGGATACCAACATTATAATTGTAGAATATACAAAATTACCATTAAAATTAATTCGACGTAGACATGGTTGCAAAACCACAAAAAACAATAGACGACAGTTTTGAATTACTCTCGCTGCTTCTTATGTAATTAACTAAAATTACCGCACAACCGATGTTCCTCCTGAGGGGATCAATAATGGATAAGCTTTGAAATGGCGCTATTTGACCTTATTGCTACAAATCTACATAGCACACGTAAATAATAGTTCAATTATACAGCAAGATATCATGAATAGCGTACTAATATTGGAAGTAAATTGAATGTGAATATGAAAATCGGATCTTTGGTGACAAATAAATACCTTCATTGACGTTTCTTGCGAAAGTGAAATTCAGATTAAGCGACGTGCATTCAGGTGCAATGAGTTCACAGGAAAATGAAATAATGAAACGCTTAACGATAATCGAAAGTAATGAAACGTACAACGATAATCGAAAGTAATGAAACGCATAACGATAATCGAAAGTAATGAAACGCATAACGATAACCGAAAGTAATGAAACGTACAACGATAATCGAAAGTAATGAAACGCATAACAATAATCGAAAGTAATGAAACGCATAACGATAATCGAAAGTAATGAAACGCATAACGATAATCGAAAGTAATGAAACGTACAACGATAATCGAAAGTAATGAAACGCATAACGATAATCGAAAGTAATGAAAC
>JACJUY010000195.1:181630-222648 GCA_014220935.1 Platorchestia sp. MABIK | reverse complement strand
AATGGCACAGTATACTGCAGACGATATGAATGACACAGTATACTGCAGACGATATGAATGACAGAGTATATTGCGGACGATATGAATGACAGAGTATACTGCAGACGATATGAATGGCACAGTATACTGCAGACGACATGAATGACACAGTATACTGCGGACGATATGAATGACAGAGTACATTACGGACGATGTGAATGGCACAGTATACTGCAGACGCCATGAATGGCACAGTATACTGCAGACGCCATGAATGGCACAGTATACTGCAGACGACATGAATGACACAGTATCCTGCAGACGCCATGAATGGCACAGTATACTGCAGACGACATGAATGACACAGTATACTGCAGACGATATGAATGGCACAGTATACTGCAGACGATATGAATGACACAGTATACTGCAGACGACATGAATGACACAGTATACTGCAGACGATATGAATGACACAGTATACTGCAGACGACATGAATGACACAGTATACTGCAGACGACATGAATGGCACAGTATACTGCAGACGACATGAATGACACAGTATACTGCAGACGACATGAATGACAGTATACTGCAGACGACGTGAATGGCACAGAGTATATTGCAGATTAACCTCTTACTCTTTCTTTTTAGACTTAAGTACAGACTTGGGCTATTCGGTCTGTCTGCACACCGTTGTAAGGTGTCAAATATTCTAAAGGCATTTGTATGGAGTCCTTGATTGCACGGGATCAGGAGAATTTAGGAGTGATCCGAGTCGTGTCGGTTGGGGCTTTTGATTTTATTGACGCAGCAGAAAGAGGCGTCCTGCATTCTATTTTGTGCCTTTTGTCGCCCTCCTATCGTGAACGTTTGAATTTTTGCAGCTTTTGTCAAATCATCCCCGTTGTCTCAATTTGAAAACAATCGTAAGTGTTTAAACTATCGCAGCTTTCGTCAAAACGTCTATGTTGTCTGATCGTGAAAATTTAAAAAAGGTAGCATTTTGACTCGTGTAATGTTTAGGTTATGCATGGAACTAAGAACGGAATCAAATGATGTCCTACACGTATTGCACGAGTTGTATTCACTATGTGTTTTCAAAGTATTTCTTGCTCAGTATCTTTTCTTGTCATCGACCGAACGATTTTTTGTCAATATCACACGATTGCATTTCATCATTGGAGAATTTGCCTATGAATATGAGAACATTTCAGCATTTGAGACTTTCATTATGACGCTAGTTCTGCTGCGTTTCTTTATGACATTTGTTCTTCTATAGGCAAAGTGGAATTCAAATTGTACAGCAGTACCAGTTAGGGCTTTGACAGACTTGGTAAAAAAAGTAATACCCGACTTGAATACCCTAGAGATAAGATGCGAGGTCCCGAGCTAATTGTTAGGTAGACTTTCATTTCGTTGAATTGGAGCTTTTTTTTGTACGGTTATGAGCCATCGTTCCCGTTTCACTTTTGTCTTTTTTTAACACCTATAACTTTGTTCTTCAACTTTTATCTTGTTTCGTAAATTTCTTTCCTGTTGTGCTTTTTCTATGAGCAAGGGACCTTTCTTGGGAACACACCTTGTGCATAGATTCTCTGTTCCCTTAATTACTTACTAAATGTTTTTTTCGCTTCTTTAGAGATCTTTTTATGTGGTTATGGAGGTTTGAATTAACTCATAGCCTTGACTCTATACTAAATGGTGTCTTTCTCCTTCTTCTCATTGGAACACATTTTAGGAGGTTAGGAAGGGTTAAGCATATGACCTTGTAATCTAATTGCTGCTAGATTTTTACGTCTACATGAATGAAGCGTGAGTTGTACCTATAAATTTATTTTTCATCCAGATTTCTCCTATTTTTTTGCTCTTGTGTTGACTGAATCCTCGCTTGTCTTGCTTCTCAGCTGTAATACGGAGTCACAATAATTCCAATTTGAATTTACAGTGCACGTTTTGCATCATAACCGCTCCGTTGCTCTGTAAAACCTTCGCAGATTTTAACAAAACTGAAAAAAAACTGAGAGCGTAAATTGACTTCATAGATGCGGAGTTACTGAAAGCTTGAAAAATGAATTGAAAGTATTTCTGCGCCTTGGGAATTTATGAGGATTTGGTCATGCGATTTGTGCGTTTTCTCTTTGCAAGTGGCGGTCTTTCCAGCTAACAAGAAGGCTTTAGAGCGCGTAGTATTCTACGCAGTCTCCGCATAAGCAGCAGCAATTTATGCAAATTGAAAAATGCGGCATTGAGAGAGTTGAAGACGAGGCAGTTCTCCTCACTTTCCCCCCCCCTCCCCATCAAGTCTTTTTTGCTTGGGCATCTATGACGTTAGCCGTCCAAGTTTAGCTTCTGCATTGGGCGACTAAAATATTAGAGGCATGCAAGACTGGGTAATTTGTGAATGAAGATGAAGATGATTTTTATTCCTCACTTTTTGTGAGACTGAAGCAACTAAAATAAAAGAGGCTACGATGGAAATATAAAACAAGGTGGTCGTGAATGAAGCTGATTTTAAGTGACCCGGCGCCGTCTCACTTTTGTTGAGACTGAAACATAACACTGATGTTAATTAACCGATGTGGACTTAGTACAGGTTTTTTCTTAACTAAAATAATGCAATACCTTCCACACGCAATTTACTGTAATTATTTAAATTTATTTAAATTATTTATTTTTATTTATCTAAAAAATGGAGTTTTCATCAGAATCTGTGAATCAGAACTTGATGTTTCTCACGCTAATTTTGCATCGTTGGCTGCCGCTCAAAAATGTTGAGTTCCGTAAGGTATTTTCCTAATTTCATGAAATAATGCTTTGCGCTGAACAAAAAAAAAATATTGGAGAAATGTACGCAGGCACAGAAGAAAACGTGAACCAAAAGCGACAGCACTCGAACTTCAGTTGCTTGAGAAAACAAAGCGCTGCGTAAAAATTAGAGTCTATATTGTTTCTAAACACTTCGATCTCGACATGAGCCGCCGGTGTATACAGAGGAGATTTTCATAATGATCCTGACCGACCAGTTGCCACAAACTCAATTTACTTGAATACTTTCTCAAAGATAAATGAAAGCACGATCCAGTTCATGATTGCTATTTTCAACATTGCTAACTAAAAGTGACTTTAAATTGGAGTTGAATATTCACCTTCATTTTTACCTGGCGCAGTCAAAGTGTTAATGATTCGTTTTAATTGTAAGGAAGGACAACCATCTCGCTCGCCGCTCGCTAATTCATGATTCCCATGCCTTCACTCGCACGTTAATGACGCCAGCTCGCGGTTCTTCATGAGCTCTTTTTGGGTGATGGTCCTTCCCGCGGCCGTCGCCAGGTCTTCTGGGGCCCTTGCCGCGTTCACAGTGTTTGGTCCGTTGTTTCGGTCTGTTTGGTTAGTGTTATGACCGTATAATTAGTGTTTGGTTAGTATTAACTCTTAACTGCTCACCCCTCACGAGGAAAAACTATTGTATGTATGGGAAAAGCTATGAGGGCCCGAGCTGAGAGTTAGGTAGGCCTTCTTTTTGTTGAAATACAGATGTTTTTCGTTATGTCAGGGATGATATTTTTTCGGTTCAATGCTGTCCTACTTTTCAGCACCTTCAACTTTTATCCCGTTTCATAAACTTCTTTCTTCATTTACTGTTTTTACGCCCTTTCTGCAAAGATTCCGCGTTCCCTCATCTCTGTACTAAATGGTGCCTTCCACCTTCCTCTCTTCGGAACGTTTTTTTTAACGGTTTGGGAGGCTTAAACTAATATCTAATCTATCTTCGGGAGCTTGTTTTGGGTAATGGTCCGCCCTGTGACCGTCGCCAGGCCTTCTGGGGCCCTTGACGTATTCACAGTGTTTGGTCCGTTGTTTCCGTCTGTTTGGTTAGTATTGAGACCGTCGTATTAGTGTTTGGTTAGCATTGAGACCATAGTATACGTGTTTGGTTACTATTGAGACCGTAGTATTAGTGCTTGGTTAGTATTAAGACCGTAGTATTAGTGTTTGGTTAGTATTAAGACCGTAGTATTAGTATTTGGTTGATTTTAAGAAGTAGCATCGAAAAACCAGCCCTACTCTTCGAACACATTTTTAACCTTCGAAAGATATGTGATACGTACAATTGCACAATAACATGTTATTTAGCATGCTACAGTGTGTATCGTAAAAGACATTAAAATAGTTTGAACGCAATAGTTTATCCCGGTACGTAAATGGGAAATTTACCTAATGGTACACATGTGTACCAATACGCAGGAAACTGTAGATGCGTTGCCTACGTTTGCATGGTTGCTACTGTCAGTTAGGCTAGGTTGGAAGAAGCAGAATTGAAAAGCCATCTTAACTTTTTGATTTCATTCTAATCCATACTGACAAGCGGGGAAAAAATTATTGCACGATAACTTTTTAACTTGTTCGCCATAGTCTAATTCAAATAAAGAAAGGGAAAATGGTAGTCATTGTTACAGGTGCGTAAATGAGCAATTTACCAAGTGGTACACAGGTGTACCAATACGCAGGGCAATTTTTGAGCGTATTTTGTCCTATTGCATATTTCAACCTCGCGTGATGAAAATATTTTTTAAAAAGGACGCAAAACATCAAATGTAACTCATTTATACAGGCACGTGAATGAACAGTTTACCCAGTGGTATGCAAATGCTCAATATCGGGGAACGTGGTAAAAAGTTACTTCTTTCCTTGCCAGGTGTTCAATCGAGCTGACGTCTCTGCCGTTCTTGGTTTCTCCTAGTCTTGTTCATGCCCAATGAAGTCTAGTCATCCCGAGCATTAGCGTGAAAACCCAGCCAAAGACATCGGTGTCTACTTCCCAAGGGGTTGCAGTTCAGAGCATTGTTAACCGCCAGCAATTAATAAACTTTGTAAAAATATGGTCACAGAAAAAACGTCATTATTTCTGACTTTTTCCTCTTCCTTCATAAAATACTAGGTTACTCACCCAGTCAAAAATAGCGGCATTCGATAATGTGCGATGTAGCCCTGTCCGTATCACAGTCTTCAAAACTTTTTTCGAATTTCGCTTGTTTCAACCCCTCAGGGGGATACAATTATTGTATCTATGGGAATTAGCCCTCCCAGGGGGGAAATATAAGGGCCCGAGCTCAGAGTTAGGTAGGCCTTCTTTTTGTTGAAATGAAAGGTTTTTGTTGTGTTAAGGACCATCTTTTTTCAGTTTACTGCTGTTCTGTTTTTCAGCACCTACTACTGTCTTCTTCAACTTTGATCTTGTTTCATGAACTTCTTCATCAACTTACTGTTTCTATGCCCTTTCTTCATAGATTCCGCGTTCCTAATCTCCATACTAAATGGTGCCTTCCTTCTTCCTCTCTTTGGATCGCATTTGTTCCGGATAGGGAGGCTTAAACTAACTAATCATCTAATCTAATCTTCCCTTGTTTCAATCCAATAGATGCGTGAACTAAACGAATGTGGCCACTCTGTCAATAGTTAGAATTTAAATTTTATTTGTCAACCCTTATGGTGATGAAATCGTTTGAAATCACAAACATGCTCATAAATCATTTTCAACTGTTCCGGAAGAAAACCATTTGATGGCTGCCGACAAAAACTGTCACTCGAAATTCTATTTGTAATTGTGTAAGAAGATAATCATTTACCCTCCACCGACAAAAGCAATTGTGAATACTCATACTTAAAATTATGAGACAATATTTAAGTACAAATAGACTACAATTGTTGCTCTGGAAACCTATTGAGAAGGCCGTTCCGACAGAAGCAATTATAGTAAACACTCTTATTATGTGACAATATTCAAATACAAATAGACGGCCATTGTTACTCTTGAAATTTATCAGGAAGGTCATTTTATTTGCGAAATCACTCGCGATTCCCAGAAAGGGTTCAGTTTTAGGCAATCCTCCGCCATCGTTGCCCTGACGACGTTTACTGAACACTGGCAAGCAACAGCCTTTGAATTTCCGAGAGTCTGCTCTTGAGCTAACGAGCGAGCTTTTGAAGCTTAAACTTGAGAGCGCAATGTGCCTTTGACTCAGAGAGGCCTCCAATAATCGAGACAAAGACATGATTCCTGATGCTGCTGACAAACGCGACAATTAATCTAATACGCGATAATACAAAAGCATTGTCTTGCTGCAGAGGCATAAATTCGATTGAAATATCGAGGCAAAGTAACTGTTATTCTTGATTGGAGCGTGGACGCTCGCACTAAATTGCCTATGCTATGAAGCCTCTGTTTCAAATCCGCTAGGATTTGATGCTAGGAAGGATTGTTTTTAACCAACACTCGAATCCGATCTCATTCAAATACGAACACAGATATTCTATTAAACGTTTTCTGGTGCGCGATTTCCAAGCTTCAATAGAAGATGCGTGATTGGGTTTGTACACAACATTATTTTTTTGTGATTTTCTAAAGCTTGTGACTGAAATTTCCATTGCTAGCGGCGAAATTCAGCTTTGAATTTAATCAAATCTGACCTGAGGCCCTGAACCTACCTGTTGAACGTTAGACCACGCAAAGTCTATTCGAACACATGGAGCAGACATTTTTATTGGCTAACTACGAGCTTTTACCACTCTTGATTGGTTATTTTTAGTCGGTGACGCATTTTCACGTACTCGGCTTAATACCTATAATTAAGTACAGCGATATAAAGACAGATTCGAAAATTGTCGAAAAAGCGGTAAAACGTTCTGGTAGGTATAACACTTTGACTGCGACATGAGCCACCGGTGGTCACTGAGGGAGTCTTCATAATGCTACTGACCGACCAGCAGTCACAAACTCAATTTTAACCCTTTGACTACGACTACTAAATATTAAGTTCAATGCCAAAGTCAAATTTGAAGTCATTTGTAGTAAACTATTTTGAAAATAGCAAACATGAACTGGATCGTGTCTTCAGTTCGATTTAGTTAAGTATTAATGAATATTGGGTTTGCGACTACTGGTCGGTCAGTAGCATTATGAAAATTACCTCCGTGTACCACCGTTGGCGCACGTCGCAGTCAAAGTGTTTAATACTAAATCTTGGCTATTATGAGCATTGCTCACTACAGTTGGTTTTAAATTTAAAAGGAATATTAAACTTCAGTGTTACCAGCCTCAGTCAAAGTGTCAACACGTTGATTGCGATGCGACCCCCCGGTGGGTCGTGCGTAGGTTTTTCCTGCTGTCGCTTGGAAAACTTTTAACCAGCTTTTTAAATTAATGGTATTTAATATACCTAGTTAATGTTGGCTATTTATGAAATTTTCTACAACTTTTGCCTTCACATTTAAATTGAATATTGAACTTAAGTTGAACCCATCGCAGTCAATGTGTCAATAACCTTTGAGGAAAGTTTGCCCATTCATTTCCACTCCCTCTTTACGTAGGTTGGCGGTCCGTTTGAGCGAGCGCTTGGAAAGAGTTTTAAACATTTTTTTCTCTCTTTTGGGAAATTGTCTTGTATTTTTGTTTGAGATGCTCCCGTTGCTTCCTTCCGCAAACTTGAAGTCATTTTCGCTGTTTCATCTTTCGAAATAGGATGTGCGCAGCGAAATAGCCAAAATTTGTTCCCAAATGTGATGCGGTATAAAACTTAACTCCCCTCATGGATGTTCAACTGTCAAATCTACAGGAATTAGCGCTCCGCTAGAGTAAAATGTGAAGTCCAGAACTGAGGGTTAGGTAGACATTTTTTTGTTGTTGAAGCAGTATTTTATTTTGTTTTCGGACTTCCGATTCATCTTTTTTTTATTCGCTGCAGCCCTGTTTTTTAGCACGTTCACCGCGTATCTGCGGGTGTTACCGATTGGCTTGGTTAGGGTGCAAATAGCAGAATTGGGAAATCGACTTAATTAACTGCTCAAAAACATTTTTCTCCTTCTTAAAAAATGTAAAAAATGAATTGCAAGAAAACATTTTACCTCGTATGATAAGTTATTTTACGAAAAGGTCGTGAAAAATGAAATGAAATGCCATTCATTTATACCGGTACGTGAATGAACAATTTTCCTATTGGTGCACATGTGGCCCAATACTCGGGGAACGTGTTAATACCTTTTTTTATCATTTATCTTGGTTCATGAACTTCTTTTCTAACTCGCTGTTTCGATGTGCAGGAGATCTTGTGTGCACATTTTCCCCGTTCCTTTACTTTTATAATACATGGTGTCTGCATCCCTTCTTTGGAACACTCTTGAAATTAGGGAAGCTTAAACTAACTTAAATTATTTAATCTAACCTTTGAACAAGAAAATCTTTAAGATGACGACCTCTAGCATTTGTGTGGTGGAAAAGACAAACTGGTCAATAATTTATTTGTTCCCATAATATACGAAGAAATCTATTAGACGAAGACCTCTAACATTTGTGTGTTAAAAAGTGAGCCGGTCAAGAACTTTTGTTCCTATAATTTACAAAGAAATCCATTGGACGACGACCTCTTTAGGATTTGTGTGCTCAAAAACGAGCCGATCAAGAATTTACTTGCTCCCGTAATCTACAAATAAATCTATAGGATGACAACCTCTTCGGCATTTATGTGCTAAAAAACAAGCCTGTCTAGAATTCGTGATCCGTTCTCATGTGGAAATGTTGAGTTTGATGCGCAAATGCTCGCCAAAGTTCAGAGCTCGAGTAGCCCAGGGCCGATTCCGCTGCATGTGTCGTCCTCAAGTTTTTCAATTTTCGCCCCCCGGTTGCGTCAAGGGACTACGGAGCTGCAGCACGTCTGCGTTCTGGAGGCATTTGAGTCTCGAGATGCCCGCCCTTTCATCGTTCTCTCGGGCCTCTTGAAAAAATATCAGGTGTCTTGGAAACTGTTCCGTGCGATTTCACGGAGCCCTCCATTTGCAGGGAAAGTGTAAACTGGAATTGAGTAAAAAGTTCATTGAAACCTTGGGCCATTTGAAAAAATATCAGCTGTCTCGGAAACTGTTTTGTGCGATTTGTAGGGAAAGTGTAAGCTGGAATGGAGTAAAATGATCATCTGAAACCTTCGGTTTCACTGTGGGAAAAGTACGCGGGTGGTCAATAATGGTTTTAATATTTGATCCAGGAGGAAGTTTAGCAAGGAAATTCCTGCCAATGGGATTTGAACATAGAAAAAATTGCAGAATCGATTCGTACAAAACCGTGTAGATAAATACGTCACACAGGGTGCCAAAAGCTAATACAAAAAATTATTCCTGAATATTCATACTGAATTTGCCTAGTCCTCACGTACATTTTCATATTGACATACTGATAGCGTTTGAAATACTTAATCCCCTCAGGGGGATAAAAATATTGTATCTATGGGAATTAGCACTCCTAGGGGGACTATGTGAGGGCCCGAGCTGAGGGTTAGGTAGGCCTTCTTTTTGTTAAAATAAAATGCTTTTGTTATGTTAAGAACCATCTTTTTTCGGTTCACTGCTGTCCTTTTTTCTTCAGCACGTACTACTTTCTTCTTCAACTTTAATCTTGTTTCATGAACTTCTTTCTCATCTTACTGTTTCTATGCCCTTTCTGCATAGATTCCGCGTTTCCTTAACTCCATATTAAATGGTGCCTTCTTCCTTCCTTCCTCTCTTTGGATCGCCTTTGTTGCAGATAGGGAGGCTTAAACTAATAATCTAATCTTGAATTACTTAATTACGCAACTATTACTCATCTGAGTCGGCGGAATAAAAAAATATATGGATTTTAAAACACTCAGCTTCAATTCCGCAAAACTTAGACGTAATCTGAAGCCTAATTATGATATATGTGGCTCGCGACCAGTGCCCACCTTTCGTCTTCCTTCTATCCTAAAATCGTTGTGTCTATCTCGAATTCTGTCTATCTGCCGGACCATGAAACGGCAGTCAAATTGTAGCTATTAACTGTGGCGTCCTATTCCATAAACGGTCTCGACTGTTGCGGAACCAAATGATCTTGACTATTACGAAACAACGGTCTTGACTGTTACGGAACAGAACAGACTTGACTGTTACAGAACAGGACGGCCTTGACTGTTACAGAACAGGACGGCCTTGACTGTTACAGAACAGGACGGCCTTGACTGTTACAGAACAGGACGGCCTTGACTGTTACAGAACAGAACAGCCTTGACTGTTACAGAACAGAACAGCCTTGACTGTTACAGAACAGAACAGCCTTGACTGTTAGTCGTGTGAGACCATCAAGTCACATCATGCCTCATACATGTTTGGTCCAAATAATGTGATTTACCATAGGTAACATAACCGATCTTCAGTCTGTTCATAACCGTTTTATCGAATATATTGCTTGTTAAATTAAGCCGATTTGACCTATATTGTAACATACAGCATTAAATGTCAATTATCTCAGTGATCAGTCTATTGCGAAACTAGGTTAAGTGAGCTAGGTTAAACATTATTGTACACCTTAGAATAATGTGATGGTAGGATGCCCTAGAAGTCGCTGAACTTGTTCGGGCCCACAGGTAGCTATACTAAAGTTTGACCATTGTACTAGCCTTAAGAATCATTGTACCTCTGTATCACCTGTGGTAAATAAATTGTTTAAAATTGTTTAAATTGTTTAAATTGTTTAACAGAACGGCCTTGACTGTAACAGAACAGGACGACCTTGACTGTTACAGAACAGGACGACCTTAACTGTTACAGAACAGAACGGTCTTGACTGTTACAGATCAAACGGTCATCGCAGCGAAAGAAAAAAATGACTTTTTCCATCAGAGAAAATATCTCTTCTTCCTCACAAACAAAAATATGCTGACCGTCTTGAAGTATGGTCTCAACTGTCATCAAAAGATCGTCTCCAACTGCTCATGAAAATGATATCCAATGTCCCAAAAAAAGAGGTCTCATCTCTCTTGAAAGCTGGGTCTCTACTCTTTGGGAAAAATGCCTCGATTGTCTTAAAAAATCGTATGACGTGTCGAAAAAAATTGTCTTTAATGTTGAAAAAAATACATTTCAATTGTCTTAACAAAAGGGTTTTAATTTTAACAGCTCAAAAGATGGTCTTGACTGTCTCCTGAATTGGTTTTAATGGTATCAAAAGAAGTGGTCTCAGCCTCTGCATAAAAGAGGTCTATTTCCACTCAGATGATTGTTGACTCGGCCGGATCCCTGCCAGCACGAGCGGTCTATTTCAACTTTAACGTGTTTACTTTAGCGGGCCGTTCTGCAAAAAACACAGTAGTCAAAATTCTGTTTAAAATTTGTTTGGCCCGCAGTCTCGGTTATGCAGGCGCCCGAGAGCTGGTCTGCCTGCTGAGGATATTGATTTAGTCGCCGGCTTGTGGAGTGCGCCAGCAGAAATATTTCGCCTTAACAAAATGCGTATGATGAATGGAGCCTTGCGCTCTGCATAATGAGCATCGGGAAATTTTGCCCGATCCTTACCTTGCTCCTTGCCTTCAGTTTTGGGAATCGCTGATCCCAGAGCGAATCTGAGACGTGATAAAGTGAAGGAATTGAACTGTCTTGTCGGTCGAAAATGCGGCGTTGATCTTGCATGACGTGCGTAGGTTCAGTAATATTATGCTCTTATATGGGATGTTTTTGACGGAATTTTCCGGTTTCGTAAAATTTTTGGTTGCATAAAATTTTCTGGTTTCACAAAAATTTCTTGCTTCATGAAATTTTCTGGTTTCATGAAATTTTCTGATTTCGTAAAATTTTCTGGTATCACAAACATTTCTGGTTTCATGAAATTTTCAGGTTCCATGAAATTTTCTGGTTTCAGAAAAATTCATGGTTTCACATAAGTTCCTGGTTTCACATAAATTTTTGGTTTCACATAAATTTCTGGTTTCACAAAAAATTCTGGTTTCATGAAATTTTCTCATCCCCTCAGTCGGTAACAACTATCATACAGGATGCGGCAGTCAATCCTTCAATTTTTAACTTCTACAGCGTTCACGAACATGCAAGATTGACTGCCGCACCCTGTATCTATTATCATAGAGTTAGCACTCCCAAGGGGAAGAGGAGAGGTTCCGAGCTGAACGTTACGTTAGCCTTTTCTTGGAGTAGAGATTTTTTTAAGATCTCCTGCGAACCATCTTTTTTCGGCCCATTCCTTCCCGTATTTTCAACATCTATCAGGTTCTTCAACATTTATCTCATGAAATGAGATAAATGTCTAAACTTCTTTCAATCAAATTATTTCATGAACTTCTTTCAATCAAATCATTTCATGAACTTCTTTCAATCAAATTATTTCATGAACTTCTTTCAATCAAATTTTTTCTCTGCGCAGGGTGTGCTGACACACCTCGTGCATAAGTTCCCCATTTCATAAAATTGCACACTGAACAGTGCTTTCCTATTTCCTCTCTGGAGAACGCCCGTATTTGAGTTAGGGAGACGAAAACTAACATGCCTAATTTCTAATTGCACTCTGTGTGCAGATGTACTTGTTCGCATGAAGCTATCCTTGTTCGGTTTTACCGCTCCAATAATGAATTAAAACGCATAGGTTCATTTTGATTGACAGTTGAATGAGCAGGCTATCGAATGCTCTCCAGAATTCAATATGTGGATGCGCCAACTTTGCTGTCACTCGTGTCGTTAGAGCGCGTGTTATGCGTGCGTAATCCCTTGTGAGATTTAATAAAGGTTATTTGATCCTATCGCATAAATTACTCTGGAAAAGCGTTTGGATTAATAACAATTTAATTTTCTCTTTGGCTGGCGGAGCGGGAATGGAGTTGTTCGTTTTTTTAGCGTCGGATGAACATTGTGGTGAGAGAAAGTTTTTGCAGAACAGACCTCCAGCAATGGATAGATTCATGTGACACGTGCCTCGCCAACGGAACACGTGAAAAATACATTGATATCTGTTACAATGGTATCGGATCTAAAGTAATAGTGTTTTTGTATCTAATATAATAGCATTTTCGTATCTAACATAATAGCGTTTTCGCATCTAATATAACAGCGTTTTCGCATCTAATATAACAGCGTTTTCGTACATAAATAATTGTGCTTTCTCGTCAAAAAAGTGTTTTTCATGTAAAAAATAGTCTATTTCCATCATAAATATTGTTTTTCTATCAAAAATCGTGCTTTCCCGTCAAAAAGTGTTCTCCTTAACAAATAGCGTCTTCATTTGGAAGTGTTTTATCTGTACTTTAAGAAAAAAATTTTACGCGCTCCGGTGCGCTTCATATTAAGTCTTTCATTTAAGTTTGAACAGCGACCTCACGCAAGCGAATTCGCCCACCTCGAGCGAGGCAAGTTGGTTTTTATCCAAATTTGTTGTTTTGCTTCCCGCGCAACATAAGTCTACACCGTCCACGTGGATTTTATGATCCACTTCGGTGAACATTTTAAATTTAAATTATTAATACTGGGCAAGTTCGTACCCTCTTGTGCTCTTTGAAGTTCACTGCCGAGTGACATTTCTTTCCTCATTCTAATGTCGGTGATAAACTGTTATCTGCGCCGGTCTATGTACTGACGGTGGTTGAAATCACGATAACATGAGAGAGAGAAAATCCATTAGGAATGAGTTCCATTTAAAATCCTTTTTTTCACACGGTCAAGCAAAAAATGAAGTTTCAACGCATTGATGTTCTCATTTTAAATTGGAAATCGTTCCAAGAGTATTCCCGCATTAATTAATTATGCTGCGCACCGCGCTGAATTTTTTTTCACAAGGTTGAAAAATGTCGCCGCTCACGGTTATCAGTGTCGATTTTCCGCAATGTTTTGACCTTAGCCCTTCGGGAATAAAATTTTTTTGTTGGCCTAACGCCATCTTTACGTGCTACGTCTTTTGTTAGTTCACTGAAACTCAACAAGATTTTTGTTGAAGGTTTTATTCCTCAGGCGCTGGAGCCTTTGTTGCGAAGGAAAAAGCGACGAAATGTGACTTGATGAGCATCGCCTTAAATTAATGTTTATCCTTCCTTCCTTTTTGTGACTTTCAGGTAACTTTTTGGAGGATGTAGAATGAAATGTCGTTAGAAAGTTTTGAAATGACCCAGTGCTGTAGATTTTTGTTGATTTCTTTTCCATAGTGAACCGTCTGTTGTGAACCACTTGCAGAAATGTTTCATTGCTATATTCGACAGGGCTCGTTGGGATTTTCAACTGCATTCGTTTTAAGTGTGTTGCGGTGAAATAAAACATGTTAGTATCACGGTGAAGTGAACAAAGAAGCAAACCGTCGAGCAAAAACTGACGAGCAAGTTTCCAGTAGAGTGAAAATGCGCAAATTTCAAGTTCCCGACCAAATGGTGAGTAAGTTGTGAGCAAGAAACGGCTCCCTATGACATATCCAAGCATCGTCAAGCATCCAAAGCCACCATCCAGGGCCCAGGAGAGCACGATTGCTGCCACTTCCTCCAGGCTGTCCTTCCGAAACCAAATCCACAGGAGACCAAACTCATCACAAGTCAAATCCTAAATTTCATCGCTTCTCAGCTCCCCGACCCTAAAAACTTCCACCACCAGCGCATCAACGACCGCATTCTCTTGCACAGTCACCCAACGCCAATTTGTTCGCCGTTTGTTTATTCTGGCCACGATTGCGAGCAATCTCGTAACTTGGAGCCCCATTGGCGCCCCTACCTGCACTGTATCCACAGGACCAGCTCGTTAGATGGTAACATACTACACCCCCACCGGTGTTCATCTGCATTTGGATGTCCAAAGGCACTTCAAGCTTCTCGTCCCTCTTGTTACGAGGGAATTTTTCCTCAGGTAAACTGCAGGGACACTCGCTGCAACTATAGGAGTTGTTCGCTTTCTCATGGCGCAACATCGTCTGTTCCTGTTATCTGCAATGGGGACCATGTTTCATGTTGTGCAAACGAGATCCATCATCAGCGTTATCGACCCCGGGCAGGACCGCTGGTAGCTGACCCTTTGCTTGCTGACCCTCGGCGACAAGCTGCATTTGATGTTTCAAATTCCCAGTCCTCGGCTTTTTCTAATCTGCATGATCCTCAGGAGGGGCTTTTGAGTCTTGGAGAATATTCCTGCTGCAACGAAGCACCTCGAGGTTGTATTGGAGCTTCTCAAGTTCCACTATCAGACCATCAAGTTCTTGCTACTCCATCTAACTCTTCCGAGAAAAATTCAGGAGATTCTCGGAAAAGCCCTTTGCGGAGCAATTCATCTTGTATTTGTTTCTGTAACTCATCCGGGAGCTTGAGCCGAAAGCGGAATAGTTATTCTGCGGACCGTCACAAACATCAATCATTGACGGAAATTAGTTTGGAAAGAGCTTCGCGCTCTCCTCGACAGACGCAATCAAAAGAATTTTTTGTACAAGGCATTAAGAGAGACTACACACCCAGGCCATTGCTTTCTCATTGTTATTCAAGAAGCGTCTGTGACGGTCATAAATTCGGGGACGAGACTGCAGCTTCTCCTAAAAAGGGATGCATTGCGTCCTCAATTTGCCCAGAGAACCCATCTGTCGCTTTCACCGCTCTGTCACGCTCCTCGACGGCGCAACCTCATCGAATTTCAACAGCTTTGAGCACTCGTTCTTCGCTGACGTCACACCATCAACGCTGCAGAATTACATCCTGTAATTGTCGCTTGGTCGCCGAGGCTAAGCAGATCCGCCTAATATCGAGTTTTACATTCGAGTCTTCCAACCAGAAGTTTTGGGATCCTCGTTTCTCATCAACTGGTCCGTTGCCTGCTAATCACACGGCAGCTCGCACGTCTCCGCTTCACCCCCAAAATAGTTCCCTTTCTGGTCTGCCCCAAATATCTGCTGATGTGACCGTAGAATGTTACAGTCCATGCAAATTGAGTGCTGGTCAGCGAGGGAAGCGAACTCCATCTAAAGGAAAACCTCTTTTTCTCGCCCTCAATAACAAAGACATCAGTGGAACAAGTCGTCCGTTTCCGTGTCTGCATATGGGTGTGTTCCATGACACTGCGAAAATGCTTTGCGAAAGACCACCTGAGCTCATCTCGCCTCCGAATGTCATAATAACTGAAACGAAAATTTGTGCAAACGCCAGACTCAGCGGAAGTCAAACTCTCAACTCGTCTCACCAGAGCATGAAAGTTAGACTGGTCGAGGTAAGTTTCGTGTTTCCTCGTGAACGGTTTTTATTAAAGCTACTTCTGGTTATGAGCTTCATCGCTCGAATATTGAAGCCTTTTCTGTCCTGGCAGCACTTCGACCGTTTTTATGAACCCTGCAAGCATTTAATGAGCTTTTGTCTTGGATTTTGGGTTTCGGCAGATTGCAATGTGAATGCAAACTGAGGAAAGTTCATTAAATTCAATTTCATTTACAGGATAAGTTATATTAATAAGTATGAGGGTTAAGGAAAAGGACAAGAGATTGAGTTAGCAGAAACTTTTGATTAAAAAAAGTTGACCTCGTACATTGTCTGATCTACGGAAAGCTTATTGAAAGGTTGAGAAATTTGCTCCAGCAAAGTCCAGTCGGAAGTGTCCAACCTTTTTCACACTCGTACTGTACGTCATCTTTATGATATGCGATTTCAGATGCATCTTTAATTAGCTATAGAAATAGTTATTTCAGAACATCACAAAAATAGTGAGTTTAATTTATTTTCATGACTATGCGATTTTGACCCTTTTTTTAATTTTAATTATGCATTCAGGGGTTCTACTATTAAGTTATGTAAAATACATTGTAAGGATTACTTAGCAGTGATAGCTTTTTGACAGACCGACTATCTCATACCTAATAATACCCTTGGTATGTTTATTTATGTATTTGTTTTGTGTCAGCTTCTTCCGTCCCTCTGTGACGCTCATAAGGATGCTTAATAACCGTATCTGTGATACGGGTTTCACAAATGCACAAGTACAAGAATATTTCAATTACGGGTACCATTACGATGGATACCTTTGTTTGTCATCCACAGCTGGAAAATTCATTCAAGGAAATATTGAATTCCGTTATCGTTGACGGCAGTGTACACTAGTGTTACATAATACGTTTGATCACTATTATAAAAGGAGCCGCGTCCGTCCGTCCGTCTGTGTGTCACACCCACCAGCCTGTGGTGTGTGACGAGCGTATTTGTGATACAAGCTTCATCGACTCCACAATTATTTTCGGTACATTAACCCAGCAGATTCAGAGTTGGAATGAACATCACGTGTATTGGTAGGTTAGATTAGGTTGTATAGAATATCAGCAGTTGAGACTGAGCAAAGTATAGGAAAGGTATAGGATAGCATAGAAAGTCGTGGGAAAGCCATGTTAAAGCTCAGTTGGTCTGCCACTTTATCACTCTGTCATGGAAGCTTAATGACTATTTTTGATAGGAGTTTCACCAGTGCAAAAGATTAAGAGTATTTTAACCGCAGGTTCTGTTGGGTTGGACATATTTGTGTTTGATCCACATTTGAAGTATATTTTTTAGGAAATTATCGATTCCAGTCATTTATGACGGATCGCGTACACCAAAAAAACCTTACACCTCGACCTTCTCGCAGCGCCAGCAGCGTAACATCACCTCCTCCCACCCCCCTTTTAAAAAACAGGGGTGTACTAGTAATTATAATTCATACAAATCAATGGACTTTGCGGGAAAAAAATAAGCTATTTGAGTGCCCAGTTGGGGAATTCAGAGACTAAGGTACCAGATAAGCTTTTCTAACTAAAATTTCACAATTAGGCCTTTTCTTCAGGCAAAATTTAACCATGTGGTCTTCAAAATTAAATCGTTCTGTGGCCTTCATAGTTGGATTTATATTCAATAGAAAATAAACTTGATAGTTTCAATAAAAAAAAAGTGCGCAGTGGTAACTTCATAAAAACTCGTATAAAGGTAATGAATGCTGTTGGGGAAATTCTTACCTTTTATTTCAGGATAGAGAAAATAGTTGGGATAGCTGCATACGCATCTCTATATTGAGAACTTAGCTTTCGAATTAATTTGAAATAAAAAATATACGCTCGAAATTACTTTTTTAAATCTTGAGGAGCACCGGCTTGCTAAAGATGCACGATACAACTTGGTCTCTTGTAATGAGCGTGGGTAAATGGTATAGGCTAGTTAGGTTCTTTGCAAGCCACAATCCTGCTTTTCACACTTCTCTCTTCAAAACATTCGGCATTTTTTACGCATTTCAACTCTTAAATGCGTTTGATGGGCACGTCTATATTCACGTTTGTCCCACATGCGTATATTCAACTCTCAAAATGCCATGTCACTCGCATCGACACGTTACTTTAGATGCTTTATATTCCCACTCCTAGTCTCTTGCCAATCTTCGTGAGCCTCGATAGGAGCTTTCGAGTGTTGGGAAATATTCCTGCTATGACGAGGGTGCATTTAGAGTCTAATACGTGCAAGTTTGAGCATTAGAGCTACGAAATTAGCAGAGTTTAGCCCGGATTGGGCAGGCTTGTCGTCTACGAGCCCCGACAGCCGAGTCCCGACTGCCGAGTCCCGACTGCCGAGTCCCGACTGCCGAGTCCCGACTGCCGAGTCCCGACTGCCGAGTCCCGACTGCCGAGTCCCGACTGCCGACTGGACCCAAACACCCGAGACCGCCCTGGTGTCTCGTGATCATTGCTGTCTAATTAGATTATTGGTGCACCTCCTCGTGTGAGTGAGTGCTCTCGTGGCCTCCTCTAATTCTATACCCGGAAATGAGGGTATGTAATCCGTTATGTTGGATCGATTCTTGCTAATACAAAAAATTCTTGTTAACTAAAAAACAAGAATTTTAAACTCAGTAGCTGGTGTTTGGAAATTAAAAGTGAGTTTTCGAGGGTGCGAATGGATGGGATTGAGAAAAGATGTGTATGGGTAGTTTTGAAAACGTTAAAAAAATGAGCAAGTGGAATTATGAGAGCGAGTAATTGTAAATAGAAAAGTGGGCTTTTTCAGAATAAAAAATTAGGTAATTGAAAATAGATGAGAGGATCGGAAGTAGAAACCTGGATCTTTGAAAATGATGAATTGGGTGCTTAAAAATAGAAAAAGTCGGCCCATTGAAACTGAAAAAACGGGTTATTGAGTACAAAAAGATTAGTATATGAAGGTAAAAAACTTGGTCTTTGAATTAAAGAAATGGTTCTACAATTCATGTTCTTCACCTCTAACAGACCCGGAGTGCGATGTTCGCTCGAGACTATTTCATTAATGTCCCATTTTCATTAGAATGGTGCGCTCACGCAGAGTACCCATAACGACAAAGAAAAAGGAATGAGAATAATGTCGGTTCGAAAAAGATTCAGTTATAGACCGGCAGGTGGTGTACACTTTTTGTTTAAGAGATTCTTTTGGGGCTCCATGTTCTCCAGTATGCATAGGATTCCTACGCTCTTCTCGAACTAAGTACCGACGCCCAGAGGAGGTCTGGGGGCACAAGTGTGGTCCCTCGGCTTCTGTGCCTTGTGGGGAACCGACCCCTACGAATTAACACGTTGACTGCGGTGGGTTAAACTGAAGTTCAATATTCAATTCAAATTTAAAGTCAATTGTGGTAATTAACTTTGGAAATAGCAGACACTGACTGGATCGGGCCTTTATTTCGCTTTCATTGAGTATTAACAAAAAAATGAGTTAGTGACTGCAAATGGGTCAGCAGCATTATGAAAATCACCTAAGTGACCACCGGTGGGTCACTTCGCAGGAAATGTTTAAACACGAGGGGACCCACCGGTGGTCACTGAGGGAGTTTTCATAATGCTGCTCACCGACCTGCACTCACTCGATTTCATAAATTCTTCAAATGAAATTACGATCCAGTTAAGGTTGGCTATTTTCAAAAATTGCTTGCTACAATTGACTTTAAATTTGAATTGAATATAGAAGTTCGGCTTAACACATCGCAGTTGACGTGTTCCTGCACACATTCTCATCCCTTTTCAGTATCACTGGTTGTGGAAAACTTTTGTAGAGTTTAGCTTTGTATTTCGGCAGGCGTTCTGTTTTCATTTACCTCTATTGAGAAAAGGACGACGACCTTCCCTCTTGGCGATGTTGAATCCAAGGAGACCGTGCTAGCGACTAGCGTGCGTATCAAAGGTCAACTGGCGTACGTGTCAGAGGTCAACTGGCGTACGTGTCAGAGGTCAACTGGCGTACGTGTCAGAGGTCGACTAGCGTGCGTGTCAGAGGTCGACTAGCGTGCGTGTCAGAGGTCGACTAGCGTGCGTGTCAGAGGTCGACTAGCGTGCGTGTCAGAGGTCGACTAGCGTGCGTGTCAGAGGTCGACTAGCGTGTCATGCAAGCGAACTTTTCAAATTTTCTTCCCATCTCGTTTTCCTTACTTCGAAACACTTAGTTTTTTTCATGGCATGAACGGTGTGCTGCGCCTCTAGGTCGCATGTCCTTGTGTTACCACTGAAATAAGTTTTATGAAAATCTATTGTTTTGAAAGCTTGCTTTCATTTAAAAGAGATGATTAAGCCAACATTGCAATGGTGATGATGATGATGCTCTTTTCATTGTGGTGTCGCTGAAGTAAATTTTACGAAAATCTATTGCGTTGAATGTTTGCATTTATGAAAAAAGATGATTCAACCATCACTGCAACAGTGATGATCCTGTTTTTCTTTTCAAACCTTGTTCTGTTTCAACAGTTGAAGTTTTGAAGTCTGGTTCGCTGTGCAAGAACGTCGTAAAAGCTAATCTATAACGAAGATTTCCCCGTAGAGCTCTGGGCTCCGTAAAAATTTTAGATGACGGACACTTTTATACCCTCGAAAATTACGAAATTTCTTTCTTTTTCCAGTACAATTATGTCTGAAAACTGTGGGAAATTTAAACTTGCAGTGCTAATTAGACGTTTGAAAATTTCTCTTCTTCTTCTCGAATGTAAATATTTTAATCCTAGAACTCATACGATTAAATATTTGACTTGAATTAAAGCGCTCCATTTTATGAGGGCCTTAACATTTTGACGACCTCAAGTCCCGGCATAAATTTCCTAGGAAATTTATGTAAATCTGTG
Organism: Platorchestia sp. MABIK; assembly: GCA_014220935.1. NCBI lineage: Eukaryota > Metazoa > Arthropoda > Malacostraca > Amphipoda > Talitridae > Platorchestia > Platorchestia sp. MABIK. The sequence continues at coordinate 201,788 of JACJUY010000195.1, read as the reverse complement.
AGCGATCTGACGTGAGTTGGAAAGTGCTATGCTTCGCTCCTATTAATCCCTGCGATTTGTCCCTGTTTAGCAATTTCAGTTCCTGAAAGAGTGACTTGATTTATGTTTTTTTAACTTGACAAGGAACCTGTCTGTTATTTTAGTCCTACATTGATTACGCTCTGAGGGGTACAATATTTGGTCTTATATTCATATATAGTCTTGTAAGTCAATAGTATAATATATAGGCTTATAGCATCCGGCCCTATTTTCACTGCACTCAAGGAGATACAAAATTGCATCAATGAGAATCAGCGCTCCTTGAAAAAAGATGCGAGGTCCCTAGTTGAAAGTCTGAAAAGCTTTTTTAAAACAGAACAAGTTTTGTTTTGCTCCGGACCATTTTTTTCGATTCTCTGTTGTCCTGTTTTTGAGCACTTCTAACTTTTTCTTCAACTTTCATCTTGTTTCACTAACTCCCACCCTAACTTGCTCTTTCTATGCACAAAGGATCTTGTATGGGAACGCACCTTGTGCATAGATTCCCCATTACCTCAACTCTATACTATAGCGTGCCTTCATCCTTACTCTCTTTGGAACACCTTTGCTGTGGTTAGGAAGGCTTAAACTAAGCTATCTATTCTAATATTCCATATTCATTGCATTAACACTTCGATTGCTGCTGGTAAAACTGAATTTCAATATTCAACTCAAATTTGATGGTAATTGTTGAAAGAATTATTGTTGAAAATGGCAAACATCAACTGGGTCGTGCCTAAATTTATCTTTGACTAAGTGTTTATAAAAATTGAGTTGTCACTATTGGTCGGTCAGCAGCATTATGAAAATCTCCTCTGTGGCCACCGGTGACGGATGTCGAAGTCAAAGTGTTAAGAGATATGTAAATCGCAGATCAACCGAATTTTGAAGGAGCCGATGATTCTATTTGCAATTTTAAACTATTGTGGGACCAATTGGTAAAAACAATGACATGACCGGCATTGACAATTAACCCTTTCAAGGCTGAGAGGTTTTCGATGTAGATTTCTATTAACAGCACTAATATGTTTTATTTCCCATCGAACTTGTTCTCCAATGTGTTCTTTGAATTTCGCTTCCGAAAAATAATTCCTTCATTGGTGTCGGTGACAATCGTGGCATGTGGCAGAACTAGTCTACGTAATGACGTACTTACGTACTTACGGTACAATGAACCAAATGAACCGGTTGTACTTACGGTACAATGAACCAAAAATCCAGGCAAAAAAGGCTCAACCCTACCAGATCTGAGACCCTGAATTTAACTGCTAACCTTAAACTACAAAGTTAATTTAACACGTTGACTACGATTGCGCGGGTCGTAAAGTTAATTTGCTTAGGTTGTAAAAACAGACTGGTAAAATTTATTTACCTGCTCGAATAAGTTTTCATCCTTTGTGAGAAACGTACAAAATAAAAGTGTTCGATAATATTTTCCTCGTATGATAAAATTCCTTCAAAAAGAGGTCGTCAAATGATTTGAAATATCATACATTTACATCAGTGCGTATATAAAAAAATTTACCTACTGGAACACATTTGTCCCACTCCGTAATCAACGTGTTATATATATACGGGAGCAGACATTTACAATGACTTACCATGAGGTTTAATCACGATTGGTTGGTTATTTTTAGTTCATTTTGCTTGTACGAGGCAAAGTATACAAAATTAACGTTAACTGCGTTTGCGCAGTTGCTACGGTCGGTTTGGTTAGTTGAAAGTAGTAAGATTGAAAAGCCGTCTTCAATGCTTAATTACATTTTCATCCTTTCTAAGAAGCGTGAAAACCGCAATGACACGATAATATTTTAACTAAGACGCCATAGTCTAATATAAATATCAGTGAAATAACACACGTAGTGATATAAATGAAATGATATTCTTTGATGCTGGTACGTAAAGTAGCAGTTTACCTTGTGGTACACATATGTACCAATACAAAGTCAACGTGTTACGTAAGTACAGCGGTATTGCGGCAGATTTAACACTTTGACTGCGACGTGCGCCACCGGTGGGACACGGAGGTAATTTTCATAGTGCTGCTGACCGACCAGTAGTCGCAAATTCAGTTTTCATAAATACTTAATTAAAGCCAAATGAAGGCAAGATCCAGTTCATGTTTGGTATTTTTAAAATAGTTTACTACAATTGACTTGTAGTTTAAATTAAAGTGTTTAAAGTGTTGAAAATTATCGAAGAATCGGTATGGGATCTGATAGGATTAGGAATGTGAAATGAGTGAGCCTTTAGAGCGAAGGGGTTGCAATCGCAAGTTCAGCTCCTGAATTTTTCGTAAATTGTTCACAAAATTCTTCGGAAGGGTTTTGCAAGACCGGCTTGGCTTCGGAATTCTTCAGGGGTCGTTTAACGAGGCTCGAACTCGAAAATGTTCAGACATACTTCGAAATGACATTTTGGTTACGAGTTTTTTTTTGTATTGCTGCTGAAACTCCTCAGAATAGGCAATAGGTTCAGGTTAGTTAGGTTTGTCGAAATTGTTAGGGAACTGTAGATTGGTCTTCGGGACCTCCATCCTTCGTGGCCACTTAGCTTCTTTGCATTATCATGTTTTATTCGCTATCTCTTCTTTTTCTTTTTTTTCCTCCTCCTTTCTAATTTTCTGTTTCTATTCGTATTGCGCCCAGTGTAGTAACACGTGCATAGATTCCCTTTTTCTTTTCTTTAAACTAAATGATCCCTTCTGTTCGCTCTCTTGAGACCGCCTTTATTGTGGCTAGATATTCTTAAGCTCAGTTTGTAATAATGATTAAGTCCTATTCAAATTATTGAGCAAAGTGTAGATTCTACGCACTTTCTTCAAAAATTCACCTCAAATAAAACCGGCGTGTTTTGCTGAAGAAATCTTTCCAAAATTATTCAAATTAGCAGGTTTTACGGAGGAAAAATCCCTAAAATGATGTAAATTTACATGCCTGGCGTAAAAATTGTTCCTAAAATTGTTTAAATCGGCACGTGAACAGCGAAAATTTTTACAGAAACTATTTGAATCGCCATAAAAATTTCGATCACTATTTTGACCCACACATTTGAACGGTAATTACCTGTACAATTGTTTGAATCTGTATCATTTGAAAATCAAAAATTGTGATCACTGTGCGCTCAAATTTTCCAAAAATTGTTTGAAAGTTGGGCTGCGGAAGCGCTGGCGATTCGGAAAGACAGGGCACCTTTAGACGGAGCTCGACATGTGGGCCAGACAGGAGCAGGAGCTACTGATTAGTTGCTCCCATTGCTTCCGTCATGTTCCGTCTTTTTTCTTCCGTCATGTTCCATCTTTTTTCTTCCGTCCTGTTTCGATTTTTTTTCCGCCTCCCTGCTTCCGTCTTTTTTCTTCTGTCCTGTTTCGTCTTTTTCCTTCCGTCTCCCTGCTCCCGTCTTCTTTCTTCCGTCTCCCTGCTTCCGTCTTTTTTCCAAGTTTATAAGTCCAAGTTTGCTTGAAGAGGTGCATAACTCGACTAGTAAAACAAATATGTAAACTAGGTTTTTCGTGACACCTCGATCTTTTTATGAGTATATATATAGAGAGCCTTGCTTATACATTTTTCGTTGCCTTTTAATTTACGTTTACGACATTTTGATTGGCATTCGTGGCGCTTGACCATTTTTTGAAAAGGGGCACAAACCTTGAAGGGCTAAAGGAGGCGTAAAAGTATGCATGTATTGTGAGGCATAAACTGTGTATTTTACGTACGTTAGTTATTAGTAATTTATGTTATTTTGTAAAGGGAATGAGTACTACACAATTTGATCATACCGGTACAAACGGTGACTGAAAAAAAGTATGAGAATCTAGTTGCAAGTAGGAAATAGCATTCGCAGCTGCTGTCAAGGGTAATTTTTAAAACATATTACCGTTATCACAACCACCGTTGTTAGTGTCATTCATCGTCAACCACCGTCTTATTGCTAGTTGGAGAGTTGAATTAAAATCGAGGTCGTTATGGATTTTGGTTGATTTGGTAGACATGCTGACCATATTTTTGCTCTGCAGTCGTATTTGGGCTATTCTTCATTTATCTGTCGAGTTATGTACTGCGTTGAACTGTTGATGTTGAAATTGTAATATTTTTGTCTTCCCATTGAAATCAAAGCTATTTTTGGTCCTTGAATCAAAATTGGAATTAATTTTGAAGTCGCCTGTTGAAAACCAAACACCAGAAAGCCAATATAAACCCTACCAGACATGAGGCCCTGAACTTAACTGTTTAATGTTAACCACACCAAGTTATTTCAAACAGATGAGACGCAAACATTTGCCATGGCTCACCTTGATGTTCAACCATGATTAGTCGACTATTTTGAGAGTGTGACGCATTTTCTGACATACTAGCCAAAGGATCCAAAATTAGGAAGAACGGTATAACGGAAAATGAGAAAATTACTGGTCAGATAGTAATTGAACTTTACATTTGGAATATCAGAGCAATTCAACCGCAATTTAAAGCTGACTAATTAAACTCGCGCAATAGAGTATCACTGGAACTAAATTTCAAAACGCGCTATCCCTATTCACTCATTGTGCTCTCTACAAAATACAGGATTCAATTGAAACTCAATCTCGCCTCAGATGAGAGCTAATTAACGCTCAGTCCGCCACTCACTTTACTGACTAAATACGAGCGCAACATGATTCCTAATTAAGAAATCAGCGAGCGTAATTAGAGGCTCATTGCGTACGCCCGTAAACTGGAGGTAACGTTCGCAGGGCGGCGTGCTACGTAGCCTTCTTCTCTCGCTGCCTTGTTTGTGTGGTCGAGATTGCGGGGTGATGGGGGCCAAGTTACGGGTGTTTGGTAATTGGTGTTTGGTGTCTGGTGGGTATTTAGAAATGAGTGCGCATTTAGGGAGTGGTTTCTGGTGGGTATTTAGAAATGAGTGAGCATTTAGTAATTGGTGTTTGATATCTCGTGAGTATTTAGAAATGAGTGAGCATTTAGTAATTGGTATTTGCTATCCGGCGAGTATTTAGAGTTTAGTGACTATTTAGTGTATAGCTAGTATCTTGTAAGTAATTAAAGTTTAGTACTTGGTGTTGAGTGAGGAGATAGTACATACTGATTACTATTTAGTGAGCATTTAGTGTTTGGTAGTGCTTGAATAATCGATGCTCAAATTCACGTGGTCGCGGGTGTTCGCGGTTGCCCCTGTATTGTGTAGCATTGATCCCTTTTAATGAAGTAGGATAGGTTCTTTTTCTTAGGAAACTCTTTTTTCATTTACTGCTGTTCTTTTTCATCACCTGCTACTTTCTGCTACGACTCTTTTCTACAACTTTTACCGTGTTTTTTATAATTCTTTTTACATTATTCTTCGTGCGCTGGGTGTGGGAACACACTTAGTGCTTAAATTCCCAATTCCCTTAGTTTCATATTAAATGACGTTTTCCTTCTTCATCAATTTAAGAACACCTTTTTTGAGGCATAGGAGGCTCAAACTACCTTATATTCAAACCTACTTTTTTGTTCTTTAAACTAAAAAATCGAGCAATACTATCCAGTCTAACTTTCTTGCTGGAGCATCTATGATTTTGTCCGCCCAGTGCAAAGGTTATACTACGGCTGCTAAAATTACCGATGTCCTTGCGCAAAATTTAGAGTGGGTAATAGTGTCGTTATTAGAATGAATCAATTCGAATTTCCACTTCATTTTGGAGGAGTTGCCGTTATTCCATTCCATCAAGTACTATTCGTTCACCCTATTTTTCCCTCGATTCAGCTCATTTTTTGATCGCTGGGTCAAAAATTAAAACACTCAAATAGTTTTTTTTTTTTTGATGAAAATAATAATATTCATCAGTACTATATTTCAAGCCCCTATAATTTAACGTTGACTGCGATACGCCCATATGTGGGTTGTGCTTAAATATGATCTGTTGCGAAACGACCCATCGGTGGGTCGTTTGAAAAAGTTTTAACAATCTTTTAAATTTAATCCTATTTAATATACCCAGTTAATGTTTGGTATTTATGAAAAATCTAACAACTTTTCAATCGAAATTTGAGTTGAATCAACGTATTAATGATGATGTTCCCTACCAGAATAACTTCGTTACAACACTCACCCCTGCAGTGCCGCCAGATTTTGTTCTTGGTCAAGTCTTCAGAGAAGGAATTTTTGCAAGTAAAATCCCACTTTAACCACCTTCCAGCAGGCTGGTAACTTCGCAGGAGTGCCAGATGCTGAGTGGTCTTTAATTCAATTTCGCTCTAATCGAACAGATTTTAGCAAGAAAAGACCAGTCTGAAATCTCGGCACATGAGGAGTTCAACGGATTTTGGAAAGAAACTAATTTTAGCAAGCGGCAAGGAAACTTGGGACTTGAGTGCGTTCGAACTTTCAGTAATGCTGGAGAATTACCAGTATCTGCTCGTTTTTGTGCGGAAAACCAACTATGAAAACACGTTGCGTAGCATTTATGTATTAATTTTTTTATTTAATTATTTATATGTGCCTCGATTAACGCAATTACCGTACTTGGGATGAGGAAGGAGTCTGAGGAATGATGTTTTCCCCAATGGCGCTCGCGGCATCCATAAATGCTGCAAGAAGTGACCGCTACCTGCGTTCAGAAACAAAAGGGTTGTACATAAAAAAAATTGCTCCAACTCAGCTTTCGCTTGTTTCTGCAGCACTAATGGACACTGACCTGGGGCCAAATATCTGACTGATATCCACGGGCCAAGGTTTGGTATGAGTCATGGAGGTAGAAATGCGGAGTAGAGGTTCATTTAGACGCAATTCATCAACGTGGACCTTCGTGCGCGTTAAAGAAACTATTCCGCATGGAAAAACACGGACATTATTTTCCGCGTCTTAGAAAATTCTTGGCGTCATTTTCATTTATGAATAAATTTATTTTTCCATTTGTAACTATATTTTCCCTTGAACCTTAATTCGTGCTCTTTTTCCCTCTCTGGTCTGCTTTGTGACTCTCTCTCTCTTGGTTTTATTAATGTCCTACAAGCGTATACAAGAAAGAGGTATTCCGTAGAATCCTTCCATCTTCGCAACTACTGTCTGACCCGAGATTTTGAGGTAAATACTTGAAAATTTTAGTAGAAATCTAACCAACACCAGTGCTAAGTTAGAACGGGTCAGAACTTTTAGAAGGAAACATTTTGAACGTAGGGAAGAATGCAGTTTTGGTTTATTGTTCTTCGTCTTGAAAATAAAACACTCCGACTGATTAGAGACCATTCTATGACCAATGAAACCGAACTTTTCTTTGAGGAATTATTTTTCCAACATTTTGTTTTGGGTTTTGACCCATACGATAAAACGAAAACTTGCGCGACCGAATTCGAATGTATCCTGTTTACCGGAGCTGGTCAATTTGGAGAGTGAGAACTTGGAGAATCTGGCAAATTTTTCTCGTTTGTCCGTGTCAGTTTTGGAAGTTGTCCCGTCTCTGGTGGGCCGTGTGTGATAAGTTTGGTGCGCGCCGGAATTTATGCCCAGTCTCCAGCGTGTGTTGTGTTGTGTTGAGAAGGCGTGTTGTGTTGAGAAGGCAACACGTGTTGTCTTGTGTTGAGAGGATGCCTTGTGCTGAGAGGGCGCCTTGTGTTGGGTTGAGGACGTGGGTCTTGTGTTGTGTTGAGGACGTGGGTCTTGTGTTGTGTTGAGAGGGCGCCTAGTGTTGTGTTGAGGACGTGGGTCTTGTGTTGTGTTGAGAGGGCGCCTTGTGTTGTGTTGAGGACATGGGTATTGTGTTGTGTTGAGAGGGCGCCTTGTGTTGTGTTGAGGACATGGGTCTTGGGTTGTGTTGAGAGGGCGTATTGCGTTTTGTTGAGAGTTGAGAGGGCGCCTTGTGTTGTGTTGAAGACGTGGGTATTGTGTTCTGTTGAGAGGGCGCCTTGTGTTGTGTTGAGGACGTGGGTCTTGTGTAGTGTTGAGAGGGCGTATTGCGTTTTGTTGAGAGTTGAGAGGGCGCCTTGTGTTGTGTTGAGGACGTGGGTGTTGTGTTGAGAGGGCGTCTTGTTCCCTAACACCGTGCAATATGGTGTAGTCGTCCGTCCTTTCTTCGGAACACCTTCTGTTGGCGTTAGGACGGAGTAAACTAACTCATCTGATCTTAAACTACGAATGCTTTGGTTAAGCGCAAATCTTGTGTCTTTGGTGTTAATTCGCCGTGAATATTTGATAAATGTGAATAAATATTTGAAAATAATTATAGTAACTACGACAAAACTCATGGTAGACTTTAATTCTAATTCCTCATGCATTGGGGACTCTGTCCCACACGAGGAAGTTATTATTCGTGCTGTAGTAATTTTGAATTTTCAGTTATTTTAAGTTTGTTCATTAAATAGCTTCTCGAGTGAGATAGAGAAAAAACATTTATGATGGGCTCTTGTGTCGCAATTGGAACTGTTCCATAAATTTTTCACCTATGCTTTATCATATTCTATCCTTCAAAAAATTAAAATTTTCCAACCGTCGATGGTGACGACATTCGTTCAAGTATTTCAATATTTTCGAAACCAAGAAACGTATGTCAAAGTTGAAATTTTACCGATTCTTCTTATATAGAAAGACATTGATTTTACCTACTCTGACCAATACTTCATGCGCGAATACTAGACGCCAGCTATCGATTATATAACCCACTAAGTCGTTCGCTCCAGACCGAGTTTTGCACAATGATTTTGCGCAATTCGTGTCATTGATCTCACAATTGTTATGCGCATGTTAAGACACCATGTGCGTGTTCGCACATGGCGGTGAATGCGTTTAGAATAATCTCGGCAAAAAAAAAAAGACGGTGAATGTGTTTAGAATGATCTCGGCTTGAAATAAGCTAAAAAGTCAGTGTTGAATAATTATAGAACGATCTCAGCTTGCAGTTAGTCGCTTTGTTCAACTGCCATTTCTCACTGACAGTGGCTATTGGCATTTTTGAAAAATTTCCAAATGTGTCAATGATTCGTGAGAATTTTCATTTTTTCACTAGAAAAGTCAACAATCTGGTGTGACGCTGCAGAGTTACCATAAGCTTAATGCCTTTCATGCTCCAATTCTGAGTAAAAACGATAAATGTAATAACTTTGGTGAGGAAAAAGACCAATCTGTGTATTCTGTTACTGGCATCATGATCTTGTGACCTTGCTGGTCTTGTGCGTGATTTGTGTAGGAACACAGTGCTGGCCTACGATCATCTTTCTACCATTGCTGTGGGCGAATAAGGCAAAGAGCATTAATGATTAATTTTGTCAATATCTGTTGCTTGCGAAGGAGTGAAAAACTGCTATCAATTTCATTTAAAAACTCACTGCACTCCATTAAAATTTAACAAAAAATAACCAGCATTGAGGAGTAAACTTCCAGTATTTCGGTCACAAATCACTCGGTTAATTTAACAAAAAAGATCCAGCAATGCAGAGGAAACTTCCAGTATTTCGGTCACAATACAGCATTCAGTTCACGGCACCAAAGCACTCAAATAAAACCACAAGAACGGCAGCAAGAAGCGCGCCCTAGAAATTGAGGTCACAGCGTTTTGAGCATAAGTCATCGGACGCTATGGTTTTCTTGCAAGTTGTGTTATCACTCAGGCTCGATGGTTTTCTTGATAGTTCTGTTATCACTCAGGCTCGATGGTTTTCTTGATAGTTCTGGTATCACTCTGGACGAGATGGTTTTCCAGCAAGTTTTGTTATCACTCAGGACGCGATGGTTTTTTTTGCGAGTTGTTATCACTCAGGACGCTGTGGTTTTCTTGAGAGCTGTTATCACTCAGGACTCTATGGTTTTCTCGCGATTTGTTATCACTAAGAACGCTATGGTTTTCTTGCGAGTTGTTATCACTCAGGACGTGTTTTTTTTTCAAGCTGTTATCACTCAGGACGCGATGGTTTTCTTGCAAGCTGTTATCACTCAGGACGCTATGGTTTTCTTGCAAGTTCTGTTATCACTCACCAGCAGCGGCGGCGGCTCCAAAGGGCCTGTCGTAATGAGATCGAGCGACACTTTTGCAACTTCTCTGCCGCCCTTGACCGTCTCGCGCTGCTGCAATTCTCTTTGTGACTCTTGGAGCTGTGTCACGTTCCGTTGTGGCTTGTTGGAGTGGTGGCACGTTCCGTTGTGGATGTTGGAGTGGTGTGACGTTCCGTTGTGGCTTGTTGGAGTGGTGTGACGTTCCGTTGTGGCTTGCTGGAGTGGTGTCACGTTCCGTTGTGGCTTGTTGGAGTGGTGTCACGTTCCGTTGTGGCTTGTTGGAGTGGTGTCACGTTCCGTTGTAGCTTGTTGGAGTGGTGTCACGTTCCGTTGTGGTTTGTTGGAGTGGTGTCATGTTCCGTTAAGGCTTGTTGGAGGGGCATGACATCCCGAAGGGGTTTGCTGGCGTGGAATGCGACTAGAGACTGTCCTGGTATGAGAGTTGGACGAAAAAGACTTGAAAAAATAATTGGGATCGAGGACTTTTGTCCTTAAAAATCTCACTTCTTACTTACATTCCGTTACTTTCTTTTTTCGTGCAATATCGTGTCTAATTACCATGTCATGTGTTGCCACTGTGCGTTCTACTTACGAAATATTTATTTCTGAGAAATTCATTTCCCAATAAGCGTGTTTTTTTATGACCGATGTGGCCATTTTGTAGAAGTTTTCTTTCCTAACAGAAATGGTGTTTCTTTTGAAAGCTTTCCCCTGGGCAGTGTTAAGTTTTCTGGAAGTATTCTCCCTTCTGGAAACGGTCGTGTCTACAGTTTCAGATTATGTGCTCTGCAAGCACTACGATTGTCCTATTCGTGACGTCAATTTTGAAGTCGAAGGGATGTTTTATGTCAAGGGGGATTCATGTAAAAGAATGAAGGAAGGGAAATTTTATATTTTCAAAGCCTATCTGACCGTCTTCATTGTCGTCTACTCATTTGAAGATTCACACAGGTGCATGTGCTGCAGTGCAAAAGCTAGGTCAAAATTATAATAGATTGTCACCATGGAGGTGCGCATAATTATGAGCGCCTTAGTTTGCATGACAGACAAAGCCATCAACATGGCTCAGGATTAACATCACTTGGCAGCTTTAGCTTTGGTGTGAGGGAATACCGCGCTATCCCCAGCAGCGGTTTGGTTTGTTAGTGGTTTGTTAGGAGGCTGTTGGGGTGTGAGCTCATCTGTAGGTAAATAGGGTGAAACTAAATCGGCTAACTGGCATGCGAAGACTCCGTCCTTTAAGGATACTGTGTCACAACGATTTCCAACTTTGTTCGTTTTCATAGCGGTAAAGCAGGCACCGCAAATTCTTGCGTAGACTTAAAACGTTCTGTTTTTCTGGTCAAAGTCTTCAAGTATGAGCTTCTTACATCCAAAGTTTAAGAATTTTGGCTTGAAAAAAATGACACGTTCGGTGCATTAGTTAATAAAAATTTTCACTGCTGGCAGTCCGGTTACGACATGCTAAGATGTTTGAAAATCTAGTTCTGGTTCTGGATAAAAGAGAATTAGCCTTTCGTGTGGAAAGCTCAAAGGTTCCATACAGTTCAAAATCGGGCGATTCTTTGGGTTGAAAAATTAAGAAAGCTACGATTTCCTTCCCTACTTTGTGTGTGAAATGGATACTGGCTCGACCAGCGGTACCCGTCAATGTGTTCTGGCGTTGGTATGAGGCGTTTGAGAAATGCAATGCGTTCTAGCGTTGGTATGAGGCGTTTGAGAAATGCAATGCGTTCTGGCGTTGGTATGAGGCGTTTGAGAAATGCAATGCGTTCTAGTGTTGGTATGAGGCGTTTGAGAAACGCAATGTGTTCTAGCGTTGGTATAAGGTGCCTAAAAAACGCAATGCGTTCTAGCGTTGGTATGAAGCGTTTGAGAAATGAAATGCGTTCAAGCGTTGGTATGAGGCGTTTGAGAAATCCAATGCGTTCTGGCGTTGGTATGAGGCGCTCAAAAAACACACTGTATGGATCAACGTGATTGGAATAAAAGCTTCTCAGAATCTGGAAGCCTTCCATACTTGGTCCTTGAGTCAAGTCTTTTTGTCAAGACTCGTTCTTCGAGTTTGAGTTGCACCTTAGATGATAGTTGGCAACGGACCTCCTCGACTCCGTTGCTCGGTCTGCATTACAAATATGGAGAAAATATCCCCTTTGCGCATGGTCTAATTCGATTAATTTCCTGCCCTTCAGCTTTCCAACGCTGAAAAAAATTTCACATTTCGTTTCGAAAATTTCTCCTAAGTCGTCCATCACAAAACACAGCGATGCCTTTGATGTTCTTTGATGCAGTGTTACAGGATCCAATCTCTTGATGGCAGACACCAGGAGAAGCATCCTTGCATTTAGTATGTTCCAAACAGATGAGCGCCTTTACATCAAGGAGACAAAGTCCTTTCTTTTCCCGGTCTTTAAAAGTTTAAACTTTTCTAAATGGCTTTTGCAGTGCCTTCTGTCTCTCTCTCTCTCTCTCTTTCATTTTGAATTTTTTAAACTCCTTTTGAATATTTTCTTTCTCTATCATATTTGAAAACATGAGAGGCAGGGCACAATTCACGCTATTTTCGATGATTTGGTTAACAGGGAAGCCACTTCAACAAATTGCCGAGGTCTGCAGTCTCTGTTTTTTTGTGAATTTTGCGATTCACTTCACAAGGCGAGCGGCATTGCGGTGAGAGTGAGGTTGGCACTTCGTTTCCGGAAGAGACTAAATTCTTAGGTAGTTCGTTTTGTTTAGGGTCAATGTTGGGTGGCTTGTGTCGGTGTTGGTTTGTTTTTGTTAGTTTGTACTTGACTAATAGTTCGTTTGTTTTTGTTAGTTTGTACTTGGTTAAGAGTTTGTTTGTTTGGTTTATTTTTTTTTAATTGTTCAATTGTTTGTTTGGTTGACCGTTTGTTTGTGCTAATTATTCGTTTGATTTAGTGTTGTGTTTGTTTTTTTGGTTGATTGTTTGTGCTTTTATTCGATTGATAATTCGTTTGTCGATTTAGTGTTGTGTTTGTTTGTATTGTTTGTTTTTGTTTAATTTTTATTATTTTTGTGTTTATTGTTGTCGTTTTGTTTTATTTTATTTTTGCTTCTGCTTTATTTCATGCTTATGTTTTTGTTTTGGTTATTGTTTTTATTGTTTTTTTGTTACTTGTCTTGTTTTTCCTTCTATTTTTGTTTTGTTATTTTTGACTGTGAATTTCTGTTCATGAATGAATCTGTTGAAATTGAAATACTTGTTTTCCACCTTTACTAGTATCATAATGGGCTACATGCAAGTAAGTTACATCCCTGTGAAACTATCTTCTGTTAAGCTGGATTCTTTAAAGCTGGATTCTAACAAGCTGGATTCTAACAAGCTGGATTCTAACAAGCTGGATTCTAACAAGCTGGATTCTAACAAGCTGGATTCTAACAAGCAGAACTCTGTAAAACTGGATTCTGTAAAGCGTGAATGTCTGTCTAAAGCGTGAATGTCTGTCTAAAGCGTGAATGTCTGTCTAAAGCGTGAATGTCTGTCTAAAGCGTGAATGTCTAAAGCGTGAATGTCTAAAGCGTGAATGTCTAAAGCGTGAATGTCTAAAGCGTGAATGTCTAAAGCGTGAATGTCTGAAGCGTGACTGTGTAGAGCTAGATTTTCTAGAGCTGAGTGGTGTAAAGCGGAATTGTGTAAAACTAGACTTTGAAAGACACGCTAGTATGAGGCTAGGCCGTGAATTTTCTACGTGTAGATTCATATTTTTGACGGGCTTTCAGCAAAAAACGCACCGGCAAATCCGATGAAAAAAATTAAGAGAAACATCCTGTTTCAAAATGTTACGTAAGTTTCGCTACAAGGTCATCGACGTGATCCCCGCTACAACGTTGTTGCGTAGTTTTTATGTTTGATGTCATGAGACGCTGCAGCAGCTCCCAATAATGGGCGTGGAAAGCACGGTCATTAAAGTAAAACTGCTCATTTCCAGCCTTTCTCGAAGATTGCCACGATTTATTGTAGCCTTGGCTTTGTTGGAGCGTATTTGCGCCGATAGAGCTCCGGCAAAAACAAAAGCAGGTAAAAGCGGTGCAAATAAAAGCAGGCATTCGGAAATCCTTGTTGTGAAATTTTCATGTGGAATACCGTAGACTTACGTCAGATGTGTCGTGTCAAGTGTGTTATGATGCCAAGTGTGTCATGATGCCAAGTGTGTCATTGGGTTGGTCTGAGAGTATTTGCACCATTGGAGCTCTGACAAAACTAAAAGCAGGGAAAAGCGGCGCAAGCAAAAGCAACCCATGTTTGATAAGCCTTCCTGTTCCATCTTGCTGAGAGATTGGGATTCGTTCTGTTCGTGTCAGGAATATAGTGTGGTTGTAGGAAATCGCTTTGTAAACGTTACGCTGCGCTTTTGATGTGCAGAATGATGGTCTTTGAGGAAGTATTTGGGTATATAGACTGTGAAATTGAGGTTATCTTTTCCCCCCTCGTGAAAAACGCTATGAAATCTGATTCCTGGCAGCAGGGTCTGAGGAAAATATTTGTGAGAACAGTTTTGATTTCGTAACGAACCTAATATTATACACTAATTTATGACGCCGTTACCGAACCTTCCATCAATTGTTTCCTCTGTAACGAAAGGCAACTGAAATCAGCACTGTACTTTTGCTCTGTCTGGTCATCGAAGAATAACGAAGACTCGCTGAGATTTAGTTGAAGAAAAGCTCTTATCGTTGAACTCAGTTAGGTGTTTCTATAACGTAAGGTCGACCGCCATGTATCCCCCACCCAGTTACAGTTTAAGAGGTACAAATTAAGTGTCTTTCGCTAAATTAAATGTAAAGAAATAAGTAAAATCCATTAGTGTGGTCCATTAATATCCATCCTCACGCTATAGTGTGGTAGATCAGACCTCACGCTATAGCAGCACGCTCAGTTCATTAGTGCGACAGGTTAAACGAAGAGGATTGTTTCTTAATCCAGAGAGGAAATCAACGTCCCCACAGGGAAAAGTGAAGTTTCACTCTCGGTAGACTGCACATGGATCCGGAAGTCTGTTCTCGTCACTCTGCAGTGTGGATTAAGCAAACTTCTATTTTCCCCCAGGTATTATTAACTAAACCAGGAATGTTTGAGCTAGAGTCTGTTGTGGTTCCAGGTACTGGACCTCATTTTTCTCTTTTCTAATTTGTACCTTCTCGGGCTAACCTATCGTGTTCTGCTCCCCATCTTCGTTCTGTATGGTGAACATTCCTACTCCTCCCTCAACTCCTCAGTTTGTTCTTACGTACTTGCGTTGCAGACTTCTTGAGCTGTACCAGATAGTGAGTTATGATTGTATTAATTATTTTATGTAAGAGGAAACGGTGATTAAACAATTTTAACAAGAATAATTATGGAGACCGGATTTCACTGTTATGATTTTCTAATAAGGTACGAAATTATTTGTCTTTTTTGTCCGTTTCACAAAGGGCTTTATGGGCTACCCGATTTGTGCTGAACAAATGCGAATACACTTTTGGTTATCGTATCGGGAATCTGTTATTTATCATCGGCTTGATTTAGAATTATCTATTGAAATTTTTCTGGAAGTGAAACACGCGTCATTCCTTGTATTTATCACTCCCAAGGGGGATTATGGGACGTCCCGATCTAAAAGTTAAGTAGGCCTTCTTTTTGTTGAAACGAAATAGTTTTTAGATTTGTTATGGACCATCTTTTTCCGGTCACTGCTGTCCTGTTTTCCAGAGCCTACTACTTTTTTCTTCCACTTTTATCTTTTTCATGAACTTGTTTCTTAGCGTACTGTTTTTATGCACCTTGTGCGTAGAATCTGCGTTCCCTTAACTCCATACTAAATGGTGTCTTCATCCTTCCTCTCTTTGAACATCTTTGTTGTGGTAAAGGGAGACTAAAACTTTTGTATTATAAATCAATCAATCAATCCTTGCATTTTTCGTCTTCAAAATCTGCCCATATTTCTTAACAATGGGCCCAAGTTTCTTTGAAATGGGTCCAGATTTTTCAAAAATGGGACGAGATTTCTTGAAAATTGGCCCATATTTTTTAAAATGGGCTTAAATCTGAGGTTCCTCTGCATGTCTTCTTGAGATCAGGGAGGTGAGCTTGTTGGTCCCTTCCAATTTCACCGAAAAATAGAAATTGAGAAATTCCGGCCGTGATAGAAACTGCCCTCGGCGTCTCGCTTCGGAGTTCCTCATGCCGACCAAACATGAACTGGTGTTCGAATGACCCTGTTTTCGATGACGCTTTGTTTTATTTTCAAGTTTCACGTGAATTTTTCGCCCTAGATTAATCGGCGGGATGGGGTGTGAAGAAACTTCTGAACTAAAAGCAGGCAAAACTACGGTCAACTAATCGAGGTTTTTGCCTGTTGAATAAGGTTGAAGTTTTTGTCCCAGTAGAATAAGTTCAGATGTTTTGTCTTGCAGGATAAGTTCAGATATTTTGTTCTGCAGAATGAGCTCAGATGTTTTGCCTTGCTGAATAAGTTCAGACTTTTTTTCCTGTAGAATGAGTTCAGATGTTTTGTCCTGTAGAATGAGTTCTGACGTTTTGTCCTGTAGAATGAGTTCAGATGTTTTGTCCTGTAGAATGAGTTCTGACGTTTTGTCCTGCAGAATGAGTTCAGATGTTTTGCCTTGCTGAATAAGTTCAGACTTTTTTCCCAGTAGAATGAGTTCAGATGTTTTGTCTTGCAGGATAAGTTCAGATATTTTGTCCTGCAGAATGAGCTCAGATGTTTTGCCATGCTGAATAAGTTCAGACTTTTTTTTCCTGTAGAATGAGTTCAGATGTTTTGTCTTGCAGGATAAGTTCAGATATTTTGTCCTGTAGAATGAGTTCAGATGTTTTGTCCTGTAGAATGAGTTCTGACGTTTTGTCCTGCAGAATGAGTTCAGATGTTTTGCCTTGCTGAATAAGTTCAGACTTTTTTCCCAGTAGAATGAGTTCAGATGTTTTGTCTTGCAGGATAAGTTCAGACATTTTGTCCTGCAGAATGAGCTCAGATGTTTTGTCCTGTAGAATGAGTTCTGTCGTTTTTTCTTACAGAATAAGTTCAGATTGGCGGTTTAAAGACCTCCTGCAACGACTCCTGCATCTCCAAGCCAGTTCATCGAAATCGTGTAGTCACAGTAGTCGTCCTCCATTTACTATGAATTAAATTAGGCAAAAATAAGTTAGCCCTCATCTATCGTAGATTTTATACAGAACAGAGCTGACCAAACTTTAGAAAATCTTAAGAGGCAAGCAATGGTTCTTTTTTTTTATCAAATATGAGTGTTAAACACACAATTTTTTAACTAATTTTGGTGCGATCGAAAATGAATGATCAGTCGAGCTCGTTTGAGTCTGGCGTTAATTTTCACCTTCAAATGACACAATTTACATTGGGAAAATATTATACTCCTGTATTTTCCTACAAAATCTGCGGGGTCTTTTTTTATCATTAAAACATTACCGTTGCATAGGGTAAGGCTACTTCACTGCATTTTCCCTTTTAAATCAAATTGTATTAATAAGACAATCTTAAGGAATCTTACTTTCAAGATAAAAATAAGAACCAACGTCATGATGAACGTCATTCACTGGGCCTGTAAATATGTTTAGAAAAAATTGTGCACCATAAGATTGTTCACAATCGTCATTTACAACTCCAGTTCAACAATACGTCCAAGAAACTCTAGAAGTTCGAAGTTTTGACTTGAAAAACTTCTTTAGCTATAATTTCTTTTCTAAACATTACACAGCTTTTCATGGTGACTGCAATTCCATCATGTAATCTTGAATAAATTGGGGAACACCCAATTTATGAGCCCAAAAAGAACATATGACGAATTTAAACATCTTTACACGCAACATGTTTTATTGCAGGTCACTTACTCGCAATATTGCAAAAGTTCTCTAGAAATTATACGGAGAAACCTATTTCTTGGCATTTGCTCTCTGTTTGAAGCTGCTGTCATTTACTGACCACTCCTCGCACGTCATTGCTACGTCGCCACGTCATGGAGCACGTCATTGCTACGTCGCCACGTCATGGAGCACGTCATTGCTACGTCGCCACGTCATGGAGCACGTCATTGCTACGTCGCCACGTCATGGAGCAAGGCATTGCATCCTGTGAATTTGTGCCATTTGGATTCTATTCAAAACTGACCTCATCTTCTGATCAAAAGCGTGACGTCATCTTTTGATCAAAAGTGTGACGTCATATTCTGATTAAAAGTGTGACGTCATCTTCTGATCAAAAGTATGACCTCATCTTCTGATCAAAAGCGTGACGTCATCTTTTGATCAAAAGTGTGACGTCATATTCTGATCAAAACTGTGACGTCATCTTCTGATCAAAAGTGTGACGTCATCTTCTGATCAAAAGTATGACGTCATCTTCTGATCAAAAGTATGACGTCATCTTCTGATCAAAAGTATTACGTAATCTTCTGATCAAAACTGTGACGTCATCTTCTGATCAAAAGTGTGACGTCATCTTCTGATCAAAAGTATGACGTCATCTTCTGATCAAAAGTATGACGTCATCTTCTGATCAAAAGTATGACGTCATCTTCTGATCAAAAGTATTACGTAATCTTCTGATTAAAAGTGTGACGTCATCTTCTAATCAAAAGTGTGACGTCATCTTCTAATCAAAAGTGTGACGTCATCTTCTAATCAAAAGTGTGACGTCATCTTCTAATCAAAAGCGTGACGTCATTACTGTGATGTCATTACTGTGATGTCATGTCGTGGAGCAAGCCAAAAGATATAAGACATTACGTACGACTATCACGTGCAGTTGTTGACTGCAAACATGAAATCTTCATATAAAATTGTGCCTTCCTTCTACCTCTCTTTGGAACGCCTTCGTTGCAGTTAGGAAGGCTTAAACTAACATCTAACCTAATCTGCTAACTTGAACTAGTGCGCAATGCAGGTCCGATCTTCCGATCATGCCATGCATTTTACCAGGAGTTACAAAACACGGTGCAAGTCAAACAAAATTTTGTTCATCACGTCTGACGCGCTGGAAAAACCAGAAGTTGTAGAGACACAGTGAACTGAAAACTTGTGTCTTGGATGTATTATGAGGAGTAGAATGTCTTCTTTCGAAGCGTTGAATTTTGTTTTTTTCTCGGTGTATCACTTTTATGCGGAATGTTAAACTGAGGGCTTCAGGACTCATTTAATTTCTTTCAACCTAAACAGAACCTGTTTGCAGTGTTTTAACCTTGAAGAAATTATGAAATATTCACTCTGTGGTACACGCGCAGATAAAACTACATGGATAAATTTCTGGTCTCTATTTTTGTGTTGCCTTTGCTTGAGTGGCCAAGTTGGCGACCGATAGTCCTTACACAGGATTTTAGGCGGGCGGTAGTTTTTACACAGGATTTTTGGCAGGCAGCAGTCCTGACACAGGATTTTTGGCGGGTGGTAGTCCTCACGCAGGATTTTGGCGGGTGGTAGTCCTTACACAGGATTTTTGGCGGGTGGTAGTCCTTACACAAGATTTTTAGCGGGTGGTAGTCCATCCATAGGATTTTTGGCGGGTGGTAGTCCTTACACAGGATTTTTGGCGGGTGGTAGTCCTGACACAGGATTTTTAGGCATCAAATATCGTGAGTGCCTTCGCCGCCTTGTGAGGAAAATATAAAAACAAAAACAACAAAAAATTTAATTATTCTTGGTTAAATTCGCTACAGAAAGTATCCGAGAACGGGACTCGAGCCGTCTCGAAAAGTTCCTGTAGTCGAAGACTTAGTTCTTTTGAAAACGTCCACGTCGGAAAAATTTTTGAAAGACCGGAAATTTTTCGAGCGAGATAATTTTGCGAAATTTTCACGAAAATTCCCATAAACCGAATTTCCCTTTACCAAACTTGCCATTACCGGAACTTCATCTCATTACGAAAGCCCCATTAAGGGAACTTTTTATGATACGAACTTCCCTCTTTGATATCTCCCAATTAAGAAAATTCTGCGTCCAGGCAGCCGTGGCTTCTGCGGCCCTTCTTGAAGGAGCCGCCATTTTTGTGCGCATCTTTCACCTCATGACTCGATAATGAAGGAGAGAAGGGACTTGGAAAATGAAGGGAAGGGGGCTTTGGGAAATGAAGTGAAGGGGCTTTGGGAAATGGAGTGAAGGGGCTTTGGGAAATGGAGTGAAGGGGGCTTTGGGAAATGAAGTAAAGGGGGC